>JAVJIF010031335.1:0-218951 GCA_038442645.1 Agave tequilana
GTGCTCGAACCTCGAAACATATCTTGTTGTTTGCGCTTGATCCATTGACTCTCTCTCTATCTCTCTCTTTACTTTGTGCTTGCAACTATTCATATTGTGCATTCATTATTGCTTGGCTTGGGTTGTGTGTGCATCACTTATTGATTGCACTTGAGTGTATTGCATTAAGTTTTTAAATTCCGCATTGAGTTCATTAGATTAGCATAATCACCTATTCACCCCCCCCCTCTAGGTGATTTTTCAAAACATTCTAAATCAAGAGTGTGTGTGTGTATATGATACTTGAGCAATCCACCAACTATTCTATCCTTTACATTTTAACTAAAACAAAATCTTCTAAAAACAAACCTAGACACAAGTCTTCATCTTCTTGAAGTTCCCTTGAAGCCTTCTAACTTGGTCCAAACATCGTGCTAGCTCCAAAACTGACTTTAAAATCTTTTGTTGAAGCTATGCACCTACTAAGATCTTGATCATGAATCTGTCACTAATTAAACACAAGATCATTAGTACTATAACTACATGAGTTGATCATCATCAAAACTAGAGTGATGGGCCTTCGGGCCAACAATCTCCCCCTTTTTGATGATGACAAAACTCATGAAGTTATATATGCATGGATTAAAGTAAAGCTTCAAAGAAGCTCCCCCTTAACTCATGCATAACAATAAATAATAAGATATTCAATGAAGCACATAAACATGTATGCAAATGTATGGAGATAAACATGCTAACTAGCATAATCAAATTCTTTTTCTCCTATTTGCAAAACCAAACATATATGCATAAACAATCCTTTTTCACAAAACATGCATATAAACCAAAATCTTTCTCCCCCTTTTGTCAATCATCAACAAAGGGGTAAAAACACAATCAACAAATTTACTCCCCCTTTTTGTCATAAACAAAGAGATCAATAAGGGGTCAAATCAAACATATCAATAAAAGTTTATATGCGATATACATTCATGAAGAGGAAGACGGTAAAGTAACTTCCCTACACATATACATTACATGAAAGAGGGATGACAAGCCCTAATTCACATAATGCATAATATGTAATGCATAAGAGGAGATGTGAAGCTCCCCCTACACACGTGTATCACATAACGAAGAGTTGTCAAGCTCCTCAATACAAGATACACTCATCATGAATTATATGTAGAAGAGATGTTAAGCTCTCCTTACATATAGGCAATATAAATCAAAACATTTTAAATTTCAAACTTTGAATTTTTCTTAAACAAATTTTAAGATATCTTAGTAAATAAAATTTTAAGATACCAAATGTAAATAAACAAATTGTAAATAAACATTACAAATTTTTAATTTTTCAAATAGATAAAACATATTTTTATCAATGTAAAATTATAACAATTTGAAGCATTTTGATACCATTGAAAAACATGCATAAGCTTAAAATGTCAATTGAGATATCAATTGAAAATAAAGTTTTAGATCAAGCTTAACATAAACATACTATGTGCTTTAAGATGTATACCAAATGTAAAGCAAGCACACGAAAATCATATATATGTATGAGAATGGATAATACCAATTGAAAATTATAGCATACATATATAGAAAATAAAATATGAGTATATACAAAAACTATCAATTGAGATACCAATTGAAAAGACCAATGATACCAATTGAAAATAACAATGTAAATCAAGTATAACTCATAACCTATACCTCCAATCATGTTCAAGATTAAAATGATGTTCACTATAAAGCATACCTGAGCATAATCTCCCATCCATCCGCCCATTTAAGGTGGAAGGGGTTTTCGAAAATAATTGAAAATAGTTAAGCATTGAAAATCTCTTTCAAATGAAGAAAAATTAACTAGTTAAAAGTAATTTTTGAAAAAACTAGTTAAAGATCCTTCAAAACATGAAATCAAAACATATGTTTTTCATGAATTGTACCAATACACAAGAATTTAAGCACTCATAGTCTATTAAGCTCAAAAATAATCATGAAACAAAGTCATGAATAAACAAATAAAGTGTGAGTGTTCAATCATTATGTAAATAGCATTTTCATGAAAATAGTCAATGAAGCTCAAATCAAACATGAATATTGTTTTATCAAACAAAAACATGAAAAATTCATTTTCATTAAAAAAAAACAATAAATTCTAGGTATATGTATGATTTATCCAATCCTAACAATACACATACATATCCAAACAGAAAAGAGTCTATTAAGGGTGTTTGCATGAAGGCAAGAGACTCACGGGTATACATGTATATTTATTAGATTTGAAAACAAAATACATATACATGAAGTAAAAACATAAAAATAGGCAAAACAAGTATAAAATGAGAGAATCATCAAAACTAGCCTATATATGTGCATATAGTGGGTACAAATGAGCATGAAGTGCAAATATATATGAATCAATTTGTTCTCACTATTTGTACATGTATAAATACAAGTTTTGATAAAAACTACATTTAAACTAGTATTTACCACATGAAGAACAAAACACATAAAAACATGAACATGCTTTATGATATCATGAAAATAAAAGCATGTACATAAATTGAGAGTTTAGAAATAGTTACCAACTAGGGAACTATGTTCCAAATCTCCAAACATGGTGGTTGTCCCACCAAAACTTCCTTGATAGCGGTGCATCAATTGTGTGTCCATCAAGTTCATGCAACCACCACCAAGGCACCAAATCTCTCACGTCTTGTGAGAGCCCTCACCTACATCAAATACACAAGGTGGGACTTTGGTACCCATTTTCTTTTGGGTCCTTGAGGGTTAGCATTGTAAGGCACCCAAACATATTTATTAGCAAAATTTAAAACATGCAACTTATCAAAACAAAATTTTGCTAGATGGCCTTTGCGGCCACAATGTGTACATTTGTAAACCTTAGGATGCTTATGTGTGTGGGTGTGATCATTACGTGCAACATAAGCATATGCATGATGATGTGCATGAGTATGTGGAGTTTGTTTCTTTGAAAACATAGACTCCAACGTAGAATGATAAAATGCACATTTGCTCAAAGTTGAGCTCAAACAATCCATTTTATTTTTCAAAAATTTAACTTCATTTTGATCAATAGGTAGTGGCATGTAAAGCATGATCAATAGTCTTTTTCTTTTTAGAAACATAAACTTTTTCTTTTTCAACAATTTTTCTTTTTAAAGAGTTATTTTCTTGCAAAACACAATTTCTTTTTGTTTTTCCACAAGATAATTTCATTTTTCAAAGACATATTTCCTTCACATAAATCACTCAATTTAGACATTAAGGAATATTTTCATTTTTCAAAATCTCATTTTCTTTTCAATGCATGCAATTTTATTTCTAAATGAATTATTTTCTTTAAGCATGCAATCAAATTTCTTTTTCAAATTTTTATTATCTTTCTTAATCATGTCATATTTCTCAAGAAGTAGTTGACAAAAAGTGCTAAGCTCATCATATGACATGTCATTTTCATCTACCTCGGATTCGGTAGTTACCTCAAGGGGGTTATCCCCTTGGACCATATAGCACAAGTTGGAGGTGTCGCTTCCAACGTCCGAACGCTCCCGTCATAATATAGATCCTTTTCGCCAAGGGAGGTGATGATGTTCCATGCTACAAAAGCCGAATCAACATTAGAAACCCTAGATAAATATTCATCATTTAGGGTTGACTTTAAAGCATGAAGGGCTTTAGCATTAGTCTCAATGTTTTTGCCATTTAAAACAATAATCATCTCTAGTGATGGCAAAGTAAACATGATGCCTAAGGCCTTAAGGTACAATGACATCTTAACCTTTCAAATTTGGATGTTAAGAATATCAAAAGTGGGTGGTGATATGAAGTCCATGGTGTGTGTACAAAAATATATGATTAGCCTAAAAATGAGGATCTTTAACTCTAGGTTGTAAAACCCAAATCAGAGTACCAAGCTCTGATACCTATTGTAAATCACCTAGAGGGGGGTGAATAGGTGATGGCTATCTAATGGTCACTAAATGCGAAATTAAAACTATTATGACCTAAACTAAAATCTTAAACTAAACACCACGTATAACACAAGAGTGTAGCCGAATTCCCCGTGAAGGGCTCTGGACTAACTCCTCTAGATTCCCCTAGATAAGGGTTGGGGTGCCGCTTTGGCTCTCTTGGTTAAATACAAGTGTTAGCAAACAAACCATGCATATATATCAATTAAGCACAAATGTATATCATGCATATAAAGATAAAGACAAGATAAGTATGCAAGATATAAATAAGGAGATAGAGAGAGTGAGCAATCGCAAACACAAGGGATTTGTTTCGAGGTTCGAGCACACTTGCTCTGCATCCCCGCCTTCAACACACGAAGGATTTCCACTATGCCTGATCCCAATGGATCACTCCTCGGTGCCGCAACACCTACAAACCCTCGGACTCTCTAGTCTCGTACACACCGCAAGCCCCACAAGCTCGCCGAGGCCGCACCTCAAACCAAGAGTTCACACACGAACTCTAAACCACCGAGTCCCCACTAGGACCCGAAACAATGCGAATACACATGTCCGCCTCCTCAAAGCAAATGAAGGAACTTTGGTGATCACAACTCTTGATCACCTAAAATCCTCTCACAAAAAACTCCCTATAGAGTAGATATAGCAATGGATGGCTCAAGTGTTGTGTGAGAAAATAAGGATGGAAATGGAGGAGGAAAACTCAAGAAAATCTCTTTTAAACACTCTTGATAAAACTCCCCTTTTGATTGGAAGTATTAGCTCTCAATTTAGTGGAGAAAAACTCTTTTAATGAAGTGGGAAAAACTGGCTCAAAGTCCACTAGAAAATCTTGTTGAAAAATAATGCCCAAACCCTCAAATTTATAGGCTCAGAAAAACTAGCCGTTGGGGTCTGTCAGACCTGTCGGTCGACCGCCGTCGACCGGCCCCCAACGGTCATATTTCAGACCGTTGTGCCATCGGTCGACCGGTCGGCCGACCGAGGCCAGGATACAAAGAGCAAGTCTCTCTGTCTGTCGGCCGCCCGGTCGACCGGGGCCTTTCCAGAGAGCAGAGCTCTTTGGACGGTCGACCGGTTCTGTCGACCGGCCTCCTGCCAAAATTGGCGTGCACGTCTGTGCACGTCGGTCGACCGGGTCGGTCGACCGGCTGAAGCCAGGACAGAAAACTGAAATTTAAAACTTGGTCTTTTTGATTGAAATAAAATCCCATAAAATATAGAAAAATCTACAAAAATAGTTTTACCAATATACTTTGATAAACAAACATGCTTGCACAAAATCAAGACATGTACAAAAGATTTAGACTATTTTTGTAACTTGGAAATATTGGCTCAAATGAAAAACAGTATTTTTCAAACTTGATTTTTCTAAAACTTGTTTTCCAAACTTCACCAAAAACAAAAACAAGATATTCTAAATACTATTAAAGCATATGGTGCATGTATATGATCCACTACACAAATATGGTGAAATATCTATGTTTTTGACATTATGCACTAAATATGGTTTTGTATAGTCTTTAACCAAAACCGTATTTTTCTAAAGGAAAACTCTTGTAAAATGAAAATTCTTTTATGAAAAACATTCTAAATCAAGAGTGTGTGTGTATATGATACTTGAGCAATCCACCAACTATTCTATCCTTTAAATTTTAACTAAAACAAAATCATCTAAAAACAACCTAGACACAAGTCTACATCTTCTTGAAGTCTTCTCTTGAAGCCTTCTTGACTTGGTCCAAACATCGTGCTAGCTCCAAAACTTGACTTTAAATCCTTTGTTGAAGCTATGCACCTACTAAGATCTTGATCATGAATCTGTCACTAATAAACACAAGATCATTAGTACTATAACTACATGAGTTGATCATCATCAAAACTAGAGTGATGGGCCTTCGGGCCAACATACACATTTAGATTCTTGTTCCGTCATCGGACTAGTTGATGAGGGTAATACAATATGGGCTATAGTGTGACAACCTTCCTTGGGCCAATTACCACACACCAAGATTCTCCCACTTACATTACCCACATCAGTATCCGACGCCGTATATAATTTGGCCAAAACAGTAGTCTTCTTTGGGCGTATATTGTTTTTGCATGAACTATATACGCAATTAAATAAGCTCTTTTATAAATTTTTTAACTTAAACTTGTATATATATTTATCTATGTGTTATCTACTGTAGTAAACAACAATATTCATCATGCTAGAACAATATAAGCAATATAATAAATATTATGAAGCGGAAGCATAAAAGAATACATATAATCATGGTAAACAAATACTTCAATGCCTTCTTTATGTCAACTAACTACTGTTTAGTCATGTATAGTGCTTGTAATATTGTAGTGCTCATCAAGAGCTTCGAAATGTCTATTTACATGCCCAAAACAGAGATTAGATGTACCGTAACGGCTAATTGAACTTTCTATTGACAAAAGTGGCCTGCAGTGCTTATCGGGTCTGAATTAGACCCGACACGCAATGATTAAGTTATAGGTTTTCTTATTGAGTCAGGTTTAGTACACTGAATAAAACCTGATCAGATTAATGTGAGATTAATTAGGATTAGATTTCTTTATTTGATTAGAATTCTACCACAAATTTCTTAATAGAGTAAAATTATGTCTTAACCCTAAAATCCCAAAACAATCTCAATAATTTAAATTAAAAAAAAAATATGAGATTAATTAGGAGTAGGTTCCTTACTAGATTAAAATTATATTTCTAAATGTTAATCCTAATTAATCTCATAATCCCATTAAATTGGGAACCCAAACAATTAACCATTTTTAAATGTTGCCATGGCTATGCGGGTGCTGGAGCATGCACCATGCATGCACGCATAAAAAAATCAAGACATGCATGCAAAATCAAGGCCTACACGCAAAAGTCAAAGCTTGCATGAAAAAGAAAAAAAAAAAAAATCAAGGCCTGCATGCAAAAAAACAAGACCTGCATGCAGGCGGCGTTGCATGTATTTTTTTTTAAATTTCAAATAAAAAAATTTAAATAATAACACACCGATTAAAAAGATCTAAAAAATATATACATGAAAATCATTCCTTTTAAATTTTTTAATTCAATATATGAGACATAAATATTTATTGAATCAAGGGAAGAATTATTCATGGTATTTATAGATTGTGATCGAAATTTCTTAGATCCCGATGATCCGATAAAGAGGTGGCTCTGATATCAATTGTTGAATCTAATAATTATTTCATATAAGATCTACGCATATACTGTAAGCCTCTCTATCAAGATCAAAGAGAATGAGAGCTTAGGCATACCTGCATCACGAAAGAGATGTCGAAGGTTATATGATCTCGAAGACGCCAGAGCTAAGGAGGAAATTCTTCTCTCCAACCACCAAGTTCTCTTCTTAATCTTTAGAGGAGATGAGGGGCCTCCAAAAGAGAGATTAGGTCATGATAGTTGGTGGTAGAGAGGGAATCCTAACCATGATATATAGCATCAAGGAATTCTAGTTCAACTCATCATTGATCAAAACCCTTAATTGATAACAAGAGTTCCACACGTGTAAATGAGTCTCACATCTTAATTTAAATACACTCATGGCTAAGTGTAATGAAATATTTTTAGACCCAACCAAGCTTGATCAATTCTTTATTTGGTCCAAAAACATAGGCTTATAGAGACGGATGTAAAAATGCAATTAGACATGTGTAGGTCCAAATTAATTTAGACTCTATCCAAATAAGTCTAACATGTCCAACCGGTTAGCCTGGATCAGTTAGAGTATAATGCTCCTCACGGTTGCTCCGCCTGACAGACATTTTTCTCCGCTGACATGACCCCGGCCAAGCCCTGAGTTTGCTCCCCAGAGGTCGTCGGTGACTCCCGTCAGCGATTGAGTTAATTAGCGCAAAAAAAACAAAAGAAAAAAGAAAGATAACTCATTGAAATCCCCCATCCTACCTAGTTGAACTAGGAAAAACTAATAGATGTTAAAACAAGTATTGCTGAAGAATTTACTTCATAAACTAAAAAGAAAAGTTTGACCTTAATATTTTCTGAACCGGCTAATTTCTGAATTGCTGCAAAGAAGACATGTTCAACATTTTGATTTGATTCATTATCATCAAAAATTCTATCTTTCAAAAAAAAAAAAAAAAACTATATTTAAAAAAATAATAACGATACATGACAAAACAGAGAATGAGCTGCATACACACAGTTCTACAGAATCGAATAAAAAAACAAAAACAAATTTACAATGAAAAATTTAATGGAAAAAAAAGGAAGAAAAAGCATCTTTTTTATTGAAGTGAAAATTATGGTCAGTCAAAAATTCTATCTTTCAAAAAAAAAAAAAAAAAAAAATCTATACGTGATAAACAGATATATGAGCCACATACACAAATTTCTACAGATTCCAATAGAAAAAACGATCAAATACAAATTTAATATAAAAACATTAATGGAGAAAAGGAAAAAGGACATCTTTTATTGAATTGGAAACTAAGGTCGGTTGATATACAATTGTGTTCCAAGAAAAATGACAAAAAAATAAAAAGAAATAAAAATTAAGCTTAGAAAAGCTGTCCATGCGTTGAGAGGAATTAGTGAAGTGCAGAATCTCCCACGGAAACACGAAGGACCACTGCTGCCGGTGGTGTAGCCACGGCAGTAGGCAGCACGGGGAAGTAACTCGAATCCCGGAGGAGGAGTAGGTGATGGGCAGTCATAGTAGGACGACGAGGTCGCAGAATCGTCGGCAAAGTTGGGGGGAAGGTGGAAGTAATGTGGAGTGGTAGATGGGAAAGGGGAAGCCTGGAGGTGGGTGTGACGATTGTGGTGGGGTTCTTGGACAGCAGCAGCCCCTCGAGAGTCGGTCGCTGCCATCGCCGGAGACGATGAAGGCTTGGCGGCAAGGATGTGGTAAGGGATCGAACAGTCGTCCTCAGAGGTGAAAGATGTAGATTTTTCCTTGTAGATGAGAAAGGGGAAGCCTGCAGGCAGAGGTGAGGCTGGAGGTGGGGTTCTTGAAGATGATGAGGGCTCGTCATCGTTGTCTGGAACATGGTAGGGGGTTGAGGGCTCCTCGTCGTCGTCATATGACATCGGTTGCGGGTAGTAGTAATCTGCTGCCGACAGCGATGGGGATGGCGGAGGAGAGGGGAACTCTGATCTCCGAGCAACCTTTCTGTGGACGAAATAAACCCGATTTTGATTTAGCTGCCGGTGCTTCCTCTTCGACTCAAGCATACTCACTTTCGCCATTGATGAAGAAAACGCAAGGGAGAGCGACAGACCAATTAGGGTTTTGAAACGAATCAAGAAACAAATGTTAGATCTAAGTTTATTCCATACAAGATCTACATATATACTGTAAGCCTCTTTATCATGATCAAAGAGAAGGAGAGTTTTAGGCATACTTGATTCCAACACGAAAAGATACCGAAGATTGTACGATCTCGAGGACGCCGGAGTTGAGGGAGAGGATTCTTCTCTCCAGCCACCAAGTTCTCTTCTTGATTCTTAGAGGAGATGAGAGGCCTCCAAGAGAGATGGTTATTGTTGTTGGTGGAGAGGGAACCCTACTCAACTCATCATAGATCTAGGCCCTTGAATTATAACACGAGTTCCAGACATGTAGATGAGTCCCACATTCTAATTTAAATACACTCATGGCTAAGTGTAATTGAAAACGCGTCTAGACCCAAACCATTTAGGTTTGATCAATTCTTTATTGGGTCAAACAACATAGGTTAAGTGGGCGGGTGAAAATATCCAATTGACTTGATTAGGCCCAAAATAAATTAGACTTTAAAATAAAAATAAGTCTAACAATCTCCCACTTGGGCCAAGCAAGTCATACTGAATAGATATTACACATAACTTTATGACGTCAAAACTTTAACCGCCAACAAACCACGTTTCAGAACAATCTGGTCCATTAAGAGTTCTGCCACCGAACATGGCGATCGTTACCTTCTGTATAATCGAGGCAGGACCTTCCACATCACAAGTTTCAGAACCCCTAACGACATTGATCAAATGTGGACGTATGGCATGGAAATGTCCTCTGATTTGTTCAAATAAGGTACAATTCCAACTGGCTTCCACTTTATGACTCCAACGAGTCTAACCTTATGACTCCAACGAGTCTAACTTTATGACTCCAACGAGTCTAACTGCTAATTCAACAAACTCAAATGCGCAAAAGTAAAGTTTAGGAAAAACAGTTTAAATTTATTTATCAGAATCAATAAATATCCATAAAGTGCACTTAGAAATAATGTCTTTTACAAAATTATCCACTCCCACAAAATCAGGATATCGTAATGACTAGTCATCCCCATATGAGCAATATGCTCTAAGAAGACTTTAGGTAAAAGTCCTTTAATGAGTGGATCTGTAATGTTAAGAATAGTGTCATCACTATCAACAGACAAAATATGATTCCGAACTTTATCATTGATGAGAAGAAACTTGATGTCGATATGCTTCAACTTTGCTGAACTCTTGTCACTATTGTAGTAGAGCTTTATAGCTCTTATTGTCACAATGTACCTGTATTGGCCTCTCGATTAAATCCACCATCTTCCTACAATAAGGAAAATGTAACATGAAGTGGACTTCCTATTGTCGATACATCCAGCATAATCTGAATCTGTGTATCTAATCAGCTGCAATTGATCAGATTTCATGTAGTCTTCTATTGATATCGCATTACCTTCTTGGTAGTCTTTCAGTGATCAATCCCAGGATTGATCAAGTATCTGCCAAGTTTCTCAATGGTATATGCTATGTCTGGACAGGTACAAACTTGAGCATACATCAGACATCCAACCGCCTATGTATATGGAATGTCTTTCAATTGCTCTTTCTGTAGATCGTTCTTAGGACATTAGGGTAGACTTAATTTATCTCCCTTAGAGCAATTCTTCATGCCATATTTATCTAGCACCTTATCGATATAGGCCTTTTGTGATAAACCTAATATTCCACGTGTCCTGTCACGTTGAATCTGGATGCTATCACAAAAGAAGCGTCTCCAAGATCTTTCATCTCAAAATTCTTTGAGAGAAAACTCTTGATCTCAAGTAGAAGATCTATATCGTTACTTGCTAATAGAATGTCATTCACATATAGCACAAGAAATATAAATCTACTCCCTTTAAATTTATGATAAATGCATTGATCATCTACAATCTCCTTAAAACCAAAATCGGATATTACATGATCAAATTTCAAATACCATTGACGGATGCTTGATTTTTGACCATAAATGAATTTCTTTATTTGCAAACAAAAAATTATGAAACTTTCACTTTAAAATTTTCGGGTTGCACTATACACATTTCTTCCTCAATGCTACCATTAAGAAAGTCAATCTTAACATCCATTTGGTATAACTCCAGGTCAAAATGAGCCACCAGTGCCATAATAATCCTAAAGAATGCTTCATGAAAATTGGGGAGAAAGTCTTCTTATAGTTAATGCCCTCTCTTTGAGTGAATCCCTTTGCGACAAGACATGCCTTATATTTTTTTCGACATTGCCTTTCGAATCCCGCTTGGTTTTGAACACCCATTTACAACCAATCGGTTTCTTACCTTTAGGCAACTATACTAAATCCCAAACATCATTATCCTTCATGGATTTTAACTCATCATTCATGCCATTTGACCATTTAGTGGAGTGAATACAGAGTTTGCCTCATTCAAGGTGTGGGGTCACACTCTAGCCTTATGTCAAACTCATGCTATTGGAGATAAACTATATAGTCATTTGCAATGACTGATCTCCTCTCCCTAGTTGATCTCCTAGGCACTTGTGGTTGAGAATTTTCTACCTCATCAACATGATCGACTTCAGGATGAACTGTATATGTACCTTCTAAGGATGCAACTGTATTTTCATCTTGAAGTGGAACAACTACTTTATCATTTGGAACAATTGTCATGGGTATAACAATATGTTCTTTCTTAAATATGAAATCTTTATGTAGTTGACTCCCACTGTTCTGAATATTCTCAAAAATTTTAACAATCCGTCTTTATGTTCTTAGTGGAGGGACAATAAAACTTAAAGCATTTATACCTCTCAGAATATCCTACGAATAAACAGCTAACTGTCCTTGAGTCTAACTTCTTCTCATATGGTATATATGGCCGAGCTTCCGCTAGATAACCCCAAACATGTAGATGCCTAATACTGAGAGATTTTTTAGTCCATAACTCATATAGAGTTTTAGTTACTGTTTTGCTAGGTACTCTATTAAGGAGGTGACAACCATCTTTAAGGCTTCACTATATAATGACTTTGGTAGAATAGTGTGAGCTATCATACTCCTAACCATGTCTTTTAGTGTGTGATTTTATCTCTCAGCAATACCATTTTGACGAGGTGTCCCTGATATGGTGTACTAAGCGACAATGCCACTCTTTTAGAAATTGACAAATGATTCTAGACATTTACCTAATTCGTCATATCTGTCATAGTACTCACCACCATGATCAGATCTAACGGCTTTAAATATGTCCAATGATTGGGATTTCTCATGGAACAAGTGTAGGTACCTATAATGAGAGTAATTGTCTATAAAAGTGATGAAATATTCATGACCATTCCAAGAAGCTGTAGGGAATGGACCACAAATGTCTGTATACACCAAATTAAAACACCTGAACTTCGTCTAGTACCAAACTTTCTAATGTTTCTTTAATTAATTTTCGCTTAGTGCCTATGCTATTCACATATATAGATTCAGTATATAAAGCATGAAGTTTCAATTTATATAGCCATCAATCTGAATTCTAGTACCAACAACTTTAGATTTGAAAAGTAGACTAAGCATTTCATTATCAAGAGTGACGGTAAAACTAGATCTGTCTAACAAATGAAATAGAATATGATTCCACCTAAAAGGACGGTACATATAAAGTCTAATCCAAATCTAAAACAAAAAACCAGAATCTAATTTAAGCCTACAAACTCTAATAGCTTTAATTGCAACTTTATTCCATCACCCATGTATACGTATCGCTCAGCTGGGCTGGGCGTCCTTTGGGTTTGGAAGTTTCGCATTGAATCGCTTATGTGAGTTATCTATCAACCTTGTATCAAGTGGCACTAAAGCTAAATTAATTTCAGAACAAACATAAATATGAGATATACCCGCTAAATAGCCATTTCTGATACTTTATGTATTCCTACTTGAGGTGGCTTACTTTCTTACAGAAAAGAAGCATGCAATGACCTTAGGCTACTTTTTCTGCACTTTTGCCACTTAGGATCAGTTACTGTAATGTTTATATTCCTCCCTTTAGTTTCACTTTTCCTTTTCTTATTAGAAGTTTACCCTGAATGCTAAGTGAGCACTGACTTTATCAGGCATAGAACCCCTAATAGTTATAGGAATAGTGTACTTTATGATCATTAGACACATCTTGTAAGATCTCTCCCACTTACCATAATTGACCTTTTCTTTACTGAACTTTTATTAGTGATAGTAGAGATCCATCAATCTTAAGGTGTACTCTAGGTGCATGAATTCAAGAACGATCATTTACGTGGTCTTACCACTTCTTAAAGTTTGTACCATTCAATTTAAACTACATAAGTGTACAATTTCTCATCAGTTTAACATAAACATTGCATTTAATAAAATTCTACTGTAATAGCCATAAAAAAAATGAATTTCAGAAAATGCAACCAGTTTAACCGATAGAGCTACCGGTTAAACTATCAGAACAAGTTGTGTCTCTATATGCCAACACTGTACTGGCCCAATATAGATATCCTAAAGTCTGGGTCTTATGTAAGAGAACAGCCTTCCTTTGGGCCGACTGTCACTTTATAGGATAGGTCCCAAAGTTTAAGTACTATATTGGCACTATAATATTATGTAATGATCCGGCCATAATGACAACCTTCCTTTGGGCCGATTGTCATACGCATGGGCCACACAAATTTATGCATGTGGATTCTTATTCCGCCATCGGACTAGTTGATGAGGGTATGCAATATGGGCCTATAGTGTGACAACCTTCCTTTGAGCCAATTACCACACACCAAGGTTCTCCCACTTGCATTATCCACATCAAGTAGCCGAAGCCGTACAAAATTCGGTCAAACAATAGTCTTCCTTTGGGCCGGCTATTGTCCGCATGAACTACATACGCAATTAAATAAGCTCTTTTATAAATTTTTTAGCTTGAACATGTATATATCTTTATATGTGTGTTATTAACTGTAGTACACATCTATATTCATCATGCTAGACAATATAAGTAATATATAAATATTAATGAAGCGGAAGCATGTAAGGGTACACATAATCATGATAAACAAATACTTCAATGCCTTTTTTATGTTAACTAACTACTATTTTGTCATGTATAGTTCCTTTAATACTGTAGTGCTCGTCAAGAGCTTCGAAACGGCTATTTATATGCCCAAAACAGAGGTCGTATGAGCCCGTAACGACTAATTGAAGTTTCTATTGGTAAAACGGGTCTGCAGTGCTTATCGGGTCTGAATCAGACCTGACCCGCATTGGTT
Source organism: Agave tequilana (assembly GCA_038442645.1). Taxonomy (NCBI): domain Eukaryota; kingdom Viridiplantae; phylum Streptophyta; class Magnoliopsida; order Asparagales; family Asparagaceae; genus Agave; species Agave tequilana. Next base: position 14,530 of record JAVJIF010031335.1, read on the forward strand.
AAGTTATTGGTTTCCTTTCTTATGGGCCGGGTTTAAATAAACTAAATAACACCCAATAAACACTAATGTGAGACCAATTAAGAATAGATTAAATGAGTTTCCTTATTAGATTTAAATTTTGTAACTATATCAAAAATTCCACATCATAATCAATCTCACAATCCCAAATCAAAGAAATCCTAATAAAAAAAAAAATTGTGTTGCCACTGTGCACTGGCAGCCCAGCGCGGTGCCCGCGCCTGCAAGCAGGCCAGCGCCTGCATGTCTCTGTATTTTTTTTTAATTTCTTTATGATGCATGCACTGGTGCTTCCAGCGCATGCATCTAATATCCCTTCCCCCCTTTTTTTAATATATAAAATATTTTGTGTTGCATGCATTGCTTGCATGCAGCCGACCATGCAACATGTATATATATATATATTTTTAATTTCTGTCTTAATTAAAAAAACAGAATTAACAAAAAATATACATATATAACACACAGATTTAATTCAGAAAATATATATACATGAATTCAATTTAATTCAATTATTTGAGACACAAAAAATAATGTTTATTGAATTAAATCAAGAGATTGATTGGAATTTTGATAGATCGAGATTAACAAATTTACTTTATATCCCGATGATCCGATAAAGAGGAGGCTCTGATACCAATTGTTAGATCTAAGTTTATTCCATACAAGATCTACACATATACTATAAGCCTCTTTATCATGACCAAAAGGGAAGGAGGGTTTTAGGCATACCTGATTCCATCACGAAAAAGATACCGAAGATTGCACGATCTCGAGGACGCCGGAGTTGAGGGAGAGCATTCTTCTCTCCAGCCACCAAGTTCTCTTCTTTATTCTTAGAGGAGATGAGAGGCCTCCAAGAGAGAGATAGTTATTGTTGTTGGTGGAGAGGGAACCCTACTCATGGTATATATAGCATCAAGAAACTCTAGTTCAACTCATCATAAATCTAGGCCCTTGATTTATAGCATGAGCTCTACACGTGTAGATGAGTCACACATTCTAATTTAAATACACTCATGGCTAAGTGTAATTGAAAACGCGTCTAGATCCAAACCATTTAGGTTTGATCAATTCTTTATTGGGTCAAACAACATAGGTTAAGTGGGCGGGTGCAAATATCCAATTGACTTGATTAGGCCCAAAATAAATTAGACTTTAAAACAAAAATAAGTCTAACAACAGAATCACACAGAGAGAGAGGGACAGATAGAAGAGAGAGCGGCGAAGATTTAGCAAATAATAATTAGGGATTTCATTTCTGGCTATTTATTATTATTCAATCACTGCTAATGACATCAGAGGGGACGTGAGCGGCGCCAAAATTAAAAAAAAGAAAAAAGAAAAACCCTAATTTCCCATCTCTGACTAAGGATTCCTCCTGAAACAAGTTTTTAGGCACGTGTCACGCACGTCCATGATTTTTTTAAAAAAATTAGAATAATTTATATTTTTCATATTTTATACTTTTATCTAAGTAATTTATAATTTATTTTCGGCAACCTAATACCTACAAATTCTTTTTTTCTTTTACTAGAATTAATTCCTATCTATTCAGTATTCAACATATAATTTCATTTTTACCCATACCAAATTGTAATTTACCTAATACGATAGTAAATAAATAGTTATTTTCACAAAATATATAGTAGAGATAATTAAAAATGTAAAAAAAAAATATTCCATGAAAAATAAAGCCATAAAATATCTTTTTTAAAATAAGGAAGAATTCAAAAGTAGCATAGAATCTAAACAACTAGAAAATAACAATAAAATACTTATTTAAAAAAGAAAAGGTAAGAATTGGAAAAAAGTAAGAAAAAATAAAAAGAACAAAAGAATCTGAAAAAAATAAAGGCATCATGAAAAAAGCTAGAATAAAAAGAAAACAAAGAATATCTAAAGAAGAAACAATATGGAAAGAAAAGAAAAGAAAGAAAGATTGGTAAAAAATGAAAAACAAAATAATCAAGACAAAAAAAAGTAAAGAAGTAAATATAAATAGAATTGAACTGAAAAAATACAAGAAAAATATGGAACAAGGTAAAAAAGATTAAAAATAAAAATAAGAAAAAAATAAAAAGATGAATGAAAAAGAAAGAAGAAATAAATATATAAAAAGAACAGAAAAGAAAAGGGAAAAATCTAGAAAATGCAAATAGAAATAAAAAAAGTAGAATATAAAAAAATAGGAAAGAAAAAACAAGGAAATAAAAGTTGAACTAAATAAAAAAATAAAAGAAGTAAATTCAGAAACAAAAGAAAGAAGAATTGAAAAAGGAAAGGAAAAAATATGTAGCAAAACGAAAAGAAATAATTCGCTAAGAAAAAAGGAAAGAAAAACTTTTGCAGAAATGAGAAAGAATGGAATATTTTAAAAAGAAAAATGCTTATTTTCTTAATACCCCTTCAACTATCACCTTTTATCAAAATACCCCCTCGTCTTCTGAAATCTCACTATACCCCTTGAAATATCTGTTTCTCATTTTAACCAAAAATGTCATTAACGACGTGAGTAAAGTTACACTACTGCCCCTCCCCTCACATAAAGAAATGAAAACGTGTAACAATTAATTTTATCTCAAACCCCCTAATCGGTTGAGCTTTTTCCCCGAAATTTGAAGTTCGACCAAAATTGGTCAGAATCGATTGCAGGTGGTGATCGTGGAAGGCGATCGTTGAGAGATTGCGTCCTGAAAACCGCAGCCGACCTTCAGAGAGAAGAGGTAACTCCACCCATTTGTGAGTTGTTAGCACAATGAGATGAGAGATTTAGTGTTTGTAACATTTATGTTGTTTTTGATTGCAGGGAGCGAAGGAGAGTGAACTAGAGGGGGACTGCTCAAAGTGAAGGAGTTGAAAACTATATAAGTCATTTTTTGTCCTTTATCACTGTTTTCAGATTTTTATTTTTTTAAGTTTTCTCTTTTTTTGAATTTGAAATTGGTATGTGGTTGAAATGTCTTGGGGGACATGGACACTGTTTAGGAATCTTAGTGTTTTTTATTTTGAAATTTTTGGTGGGGACATGTGGAAAAGGGGATCCTCTCTATTTTGCAGATTTTTTTTCGTATGACAGTATACTTTAGTAGGCTAATCTAATAATTGGTTCATGATTAGTTAATTAATTAATCTTGATTAGAAAATTCTGTCAATTGAGGTGGGGGCAAAGATACATATTATTAAGAGCTCTTTATATGTATCAATTAGTTTATTGTCTCCAATGTGAGATATGTCTTTTTTTGCTCTTGATTAAGAGTTCTTTATATGTATGCATGTTATGCGACAGGTTTCAAGATGTTTGTTGAAATACACTATGGTGACATTTTTAAGATAATAAGGAGCAAGAAAAGCATGTGGGTGGTAAAGTGCATGTAATAAAAGATTTTGACACAGATGAGTTGCCTTCGTTTGAAATACGATGTCATCTTAAGTAGTTGGGGATTGTAGGAGACTTTATAGTCTATCATAAGCTACCAGAAAGAGATTTTGACAATGATTTGGTAGTCATAAACTATGATATTACTACACTTGAGAGCATGAAATATCTGGACTACAATCAAAATTTTGTATACTACATTGAAGACTTGGAATCTGAGATAGGGATAAAGGAACTTATATTACGCTATTGCAAAGCTGATGCTCCCAAGAGCTGTAAGCAGCCCACTCTTACTGAGAATCAAATGTTGTAGATAGAATATACTGTGGAGCAGGTGGCGGCAGATGAAGTGGTGATGGAAGGTGAGACAGTAGAAGATGATCTTAGGCCAATAGAAACAAACAAGGAGTTTAAATAGTCTTCCAAAGAAGATGTCACAAATAAGTCTAGTGAGGAAAGAGATCCAGATTATGATAATCAATTTAATGATTTGCCTGACAGAGAAGATGTTATATTTGATAGGAGAGGGAAGAAAATTGATCTGGAGACAATGATGAAGACAATGACAATAATAGTGATTGCATACCTAATGATTTTGACAGTGATTCTGAAGATAATGAATTTGAAGTGGATTTGACTGTGAATGGGAGTGATACACATGGGATTACTACATTAAAGAGTGCTTGTGATACTCAATTAAAAATGTATCAGGATGGATATTATAACTAATAGACAAAAGGTATTACTTCATTGTTTACTCAATTTCATTCATTTTTTTAATTTTAAGTGGACATTTCTGATTAGCCATTGTTTGCTTGTGTTGTAGGGGCTATAAGAAAGTTTAAAAACTCTAATACCTGATACAAATGCCAAATTCTGTGTAAGGCACATGTATGAAAATTTTAGAGACAGGGGGGAGTGGCTTGAAGTTGAAGAATCTCTTGTGGAAAGCTGCTACTTCTTATAGGAAAGAAGAATGTCTCAAGACTTTAGAGAAACTGAAAAAAGAATGCCCAGATGGTCATGCTTACTTAATGAATCTGGTTTGGAGATGTGGACAAGATTTCATTTCAATCCAAACTCAAAGTATAACTTGTCGTGTAATAATATTTGTCAAGATTTTAACAAGTACACACTTGAAGTTGGGGACAAGCCTATAATCACAATGTTGGAGATAATTAGAAAGATGCCGATGGTCAGGTTCCAAACAAAGAGAGAACTTCTAAATATGTAGCGAGGCATGGTGGTAGAAGGCAAATTCTGCTATGCTCAAAGATCCAAGAAAAGTTTAAGGAACAAATAGAGAACTCAACAGACTGCACTGTTTTTTTGCTGGTGGTGAGAATTTTGAAGTTCAAGAGAAAGGAAAAAGCTTTGTTCGTAATTTGAAGAAGAGAGTATATGACTATAATGAGTGAAACCTGACTGGTATCCATTGTAGACATGTTGCTTGAAACAGAGAGATGATGAGGGATATAGAGTCTTATGTATATAAGTTTTATCATACAGATAAGTATAAAGTGGCATATGAGGGTATTATACTTTCAATACCAGACTCCTAAACATGGGAGAAAGTCTAGTGCATTCCTATTTAACCACCACATAGTAAGAGAGGTGTAGGCAGACCAAAGACGAAGAGGAAGAAAGAACCCGGTGAGCCCAAGAGCAAAAATTGTATTAGTAAGATAGCACAGTTATAAAGTATTCAAATTGTCAAGAAATTGGACACAATGCAAAAACATGTAAGAATCCACATGTTCGCAAACCTGTGAAAGTTCCTAAGGGGAATAAAGGAGGAAGGCCAAGAAAGCAACAAAAGACAGGTCATGTACATGAAGATCAAGGGGGACATCTGCAAATATACCAAATGAGACAAGCCAAAATGTTGGAACAGTAGCTAATCCAAGTTCTAGAGAAGGCAGAGGCAGGTGAAATATAGGAGGAAGAGGAAGAACTTCTGGGAGAGGTGCAGGCAGTTCAAAAGAGAGAGGAAGCTCAGTAGATGGGGCCAACTCAAGAGGAAGAGGAAGCTCCAAGGAAAAGAACTTGACCCCAAAATTTCATGTCACAAGTAGAGGAGGAACTTACCTTGAAAGTGTAAACTCCAAATCGAGAAGATCATGAAATTACAATTCGGAGGGAAAATGAAGGTTTTATATTGACACAGGTAACACACATAACATTTCATATTGTGAGTTAAATTCTTTACACGCTATCTTATTATTGCATAATTCTATTCTTTTAGGATGCCGGATCAATTGGAGATAATCAAAGAAATGAGGGGTTTACAACAACTGCTACAATTCTAAACCAGATTATCATTATTTTTCTGCACATTTGACAACCATTATTTTTATTATAATTTAGATTGATGGATTAGTGGGTGGTAATCAAAGAATGAAAGTTCAGTCAAGGAAAGGTCACAAAAGTGTAGCTTCAAGGTACAGAAATATAGTTTCAACTGGGGGTGTCTCATGGTGGCATTCCACAAGATATTGGGAGCACAAGTTAATTAACCAGCCCCAGTAATAATTGAATCTCAAAGTTCTCAAGTGTCAAATCCAACTCAGCATTGATATTTCTATGTGACTGAGTACTTTTGAATGTGTTGATGGTTGGACATTTGTTAACTTTAATGCCTAATATCAAAATGTAGTGATGGATCATCTGATATTTTGTAAGATTGAAGCTTGCAAAGTTTGTGTTCTTGGCTACCTTACTTTTATGTTTTGTAAGATTGAAGTTGGCAGGAATTTTCTTGTAGGCTTGGTAACAGTGGCTGTACTCTTTACATTGAGATGGTTGTTTGCGAATTTTTTAGAAAGTTTAAGGGGGTATTTTGCTTTAGTCATATAATTTATTGGGATTTTTTTGATACTGTAATGAAAGTATAAGGGGATATTTTGAGACTTTTTGAAAGTATAAGGGGGTATTCTGAGACAATTATGAAAGTTGAGGGGTTTTTGATACTGTAATGAAAGTTTTTTCTTACTGAAACTCTCATACTGGTTTGAAATCACTTTGCTTATGCAAATTGTGTGAGAATATGTAGTAAGCCTCACAGTGAAAACTGTAACATCAACCAATAAAAAATTTAATTATATTGGAAGATAAAGATTTTTCATTAAGAACAATCTGTCATATTACAATATCATGATTTCTTGGTCATCGTTTCAAAAAAATTCAGAGCCTACCAGAAAAAACCCATAAAAACCCCAGTGATTACACAAATAACAGCAAGACACAAAATGTTATTTACTGTCAGCTCTCCACTTCCTTCTTCCCTTTGTTTTCACTCTGTAGGTTGTGACTTCATCTTCTTTTGGATCCATCCACTTGAAATACTCACAGTCTTTAGTTTTTCAATTGCGACGACCAAAGAACTACCTATCAGGATTCGAAGACATCGTCGACCAGTCGACCGAAGCACGAGAACCGTAATAACACTTTATACCAGTGCTAGTGCTTGAAGAAGGCAGACCAACAGGAGACAGGAGCCCTAGAGGGAAAAAGAAAGGAGAATGGGGTTAATCCTAACCTTTAGATGAAGAAGAAGAACATAAAGAAAGAAGAATGAGGGGTTTTTAACTTAAAAACATAAAATGACAGGCTATACTCGTGATCAATTAAGGGTATTTTAGTCATACAAATATCATGTGCAAACCACAAGACTAACATTATAACGGTGCCTTAACAGAAGGGATTCTGTAAGAATTTAAGGACAGTTAAAGCGAGTATAATGGAATTTAGGAAGTTTATGTAATGCCCTGTTCCCGCGGATACGGGGACGCTACAACGACGTACATACGCAGGGAAAAATACCCTCACATTGTACGCTAAGCCTCAGTACAGGAAATAAGCACAGTATATACAGTAATTCCAGCATAAATAAGTACAAGAATACCTGCAAAAGGGGTCAGTAATTATGATAGATGTGAAAACATAATAAAAGCAAGAAAATAAAGACAGAACAATAAAGATACCTATGAATAATAAAGGCGATGAGTCTTCTAATAATACCAAGGAATACAACAGGTACTCCGCTCTCTCGGATCTCCAACCTGGACATGCAAACTCAGGATCATCAGAAAGCGACCTAGTGAATGTAAAATGAAGGAATCAGTACTATATCCATAATAATATTTACAATCATGATATCATATAATACTGTCTAAATAATAGTGGTACAATATAATATTATACTAACAATCACGTTACAAGAGTATTATATGATTAAAAATAATACATATGTCAATCGGGTATAGTTTATACATATAACAACTAGTAGTATTGTATTTTATTATTATTAAAACCTTTATGACCATTAACATGTTATTAATATCATTATAAATGATAAGATACAGACTTTAGTTATTTAATAACATTATCAATTTGTTCAATTAACACGTATCGAGTATGAAAGTACACCTAGAGAGGGGTGAATAGGTGTAATGCTAATATAATGGTCAATAATGCAGAAATGTAATAATTAATAAAATGAATGATGCAAATGGTCAACTCAAATCAAAAAGTGAAACCGGATTTCCTATGAAGGGCTCTAGAACCTCTCCCCTATATTCCTCTAGATAATGAGTTGAGATGCTCCGTTGGACCTTCTTGATTTAGAGAATGAAAACTAACAAGTAAATATGATGTTAGAAATGAATAGCAAGTGAAAATAAATGTAAAATACAAGTGTAAGCAATGCACGTAGAGTAGAGCAAGAGAGAAGCAATCACAGACACAAATGATTTCTGTTGAGGTTCGAGCACTAAGCTCTATGTCCCTGTCTTCACCGCGTAATGATTTCACTATTCACTAAGGATCTTTTCACAAAAGAGCCTTCACGAGGGAACTAAAATGGTCTACACGAGACTGGAGTACACAACTCCAACTCTCAATCCTCTACACAAGAGATAGCACAAAGCCAATGAGGTTTACAAGCTCTTGGTGACCACAAAGATCACAAGCAATCACTTTTATAACTTCCTATAGTATTTGATGTGAGATGTAGCTCAAAAAATTTATGAAAGAGAAAATCAGTTGAGATGAATCAATTTTTGGAGCAGAAAACTTGCAGAAATTGGTTTTGAAGTGAGAGCACTTGAAGTAAAAAAAACTTGAAATCTTTTCTTTTGAATAAACTTGATTTTCAAATATTTTTCAAAAAGATTGTTAGTAATCCTGTACAAATGAACCCTATATAGGCAAATGATAAAACACTGTTAGAATAGCCTATCAGGTCATTAGGAGAGAGATTAAATCCAAAAAGATCAAATTTACCTGTCGGAGAAAAGTTAAAAAAACAGATTTTTAAAAACTAGCCTTTACTGTAGCTTCGACAGAACTTCGGTTGACCAGCCTGTCGACCGGTAGTTCAAATAGTTTGAACTATCTATTAACGTCGGTCGACCGCCCGGCGCGATCTCAATCGAGACCAAACTAGTAACAGTCAATCAACTGCCCGGTCGACTGCTAGGTTTGCCGGTCGACCTGTCGGCGCCCGACAACATGCACGACATGCACAGGTTAAGGCCAAAAATGGCCCGAGGTCCGATCGACCGCTCGGTCGAGAAAAACATAGTTTTGGGTAAAATATTAATTTAAACTTATTTTTAAATATTTTATAATAGTTAGAAAAATATTTTGGCAATTCATAGGCTTTAGGATACATGATATAAATAGGATATATAAATTTGAAAAAACATAAGACATGTATCAAACACTAAACCTTGTAACATACCAAAGTGAGAAAAACTAGATATTAAACTCGTATTTTGAAAACTTATATTTTGTGTGTGTGACCTTTTGAACGTCAATTATACACACTATACTTTAAATATTCTATTATCTTATAATTATACTCTATGTCATCAAGCAATCTTCAAGAGAGCTTTGACAAAATGTGAGTCTTGATCGTCCAAACTCGAACCTTCCCTTGAGTGATTTGAGACTAGATTCCCTTCCTTTTGATGAAGAATACACCAATAATATTCTTAGAACCTGAAATACTTATAAATATACAAACTTGATTAGTACTGAATAATGTCATGTGGTTTGTATTCATTAAAATAAAACCGGAGAGTGTAACCTTACGCTAACAATTTCCTCCTTTTTGATGATGACAAAACACATGAGTTATTAAGAATAGATAAATATAGAGAGCTTGAAAAGCTCCCCCTAAAATTATGTTTATCTATAAAGTTCAATCATTTGTGACTAAAAAATGTGACAATTTTAAAACAAGTCATCATATGCATTTAGGTATGGCTTGAAATATGAAAAACCATGCATAAACATACCAACCTCCATCCATGCCTCTAACCACCAAATGGGTATGCAACATGACATACAAATATGAAATAGAGGTAATAGCAAGTAATAGCTAAATCACAAATCTCTAAGTTATAAATCTCTTCAATTACCAATTAATCAATAAATCCCAAATACCAATAAAAATACCAAATGAAATAACTCATATCATAAATCTTCTCTCCCTTTTTATCATAAATAAAAAAGGGACTCATGAAGCAACTAAAACTAGTAGATACTAATAAAATGAATATTGAAAGTCTGCCATTGTTGATATCAATTTTATTTGAAAATGAGCTAAATCATACCAATTTAAAGTAATCAACAAATGAAACATAAATACAAAAAACAATAGTTTGAAAAATTTATGGTTCCACAATGCAAACATTTAACTCACCATAAATAAAAAAAGCTATTAAAATCAAATGGTTTAGTAAAAATATCCGCTAATTGAAAATCGGTAGAAACATAATCAATTTCTCCTTTCTTATAATAATCTCTAAGAAAGTGATATCGAATCTCCATATACTTGGTCTTACTATGTTGATTTGCATTCTTGGTCATATGAATGACATTAATATTATCATAAAAAAATTAATATGATCATAATGCAAATCATAATCAAGGAGAGCATGTTTCATCTAAAGGACTTGTGCACAACAAACCCCTGCCGCAACATACTCCGCATCGGCGCTTGAGAGGGCTACGAAATAAGGCAATTTCCTAGAAATTGACTAGTTCCACTAGTGCTCTTCCTATCCACTATACAACCGGCACAGTCGGCATCTGAAAAACTCGTCATTGAGAATTTTTCGATTTTCGGATACCACAAGCCCATTCCAATAGTGTCTTTAATATATCTATTAATGCGTTTTACAGCAATTGAGTGAGACTCTTTAGGACAAGATTGAAATCTAGCACATAAATATAACTAAACATAATATCTGACCTACTAGCCGTCAAGTAGAGCAAACTACCAATCATACTACGATAAAGTTTAATGTCTTTACTTTCTTTATCCTTATCAAGCTTAGTTGTGGTAGCCATGAGAGTCTTGCTAATCTTCGCATCTTCAAGCCCAAATTTCTTGATAAGCTCTCTTGTATATTTAGCTTGATTTATGAAGATCCCATCACTCCTTTGATTGATTTGGAGTATAAAGATCTCTCATCATACTTATTTCGAACTCTTTCTTCATGCATGATTCAAAATCCTTACAAAGCTTTTCATTAGTAGATCCAAAAATGATATCATCAATATATATTTGCACAATTAAGATATTTACATGCTTTGTAAACAAGGTAGCGTCAACTTTACCTTTAATAAAATAATTTTCAACAAGAAAACTGCTAACGCTTTCATACCAAGCTGTTGGAGCTTATTTTAAACCATATAAAACCTTTTCAAGCTTAAAAACAAAATCCGGATGTGTAAGATCAACAAACCCCGACGGTTGTTCAACATAAACTTTCTCTTCAATAAAACCATTCAAAAATGCACTTTTAATATCCATTTGAAAAAGCTTAAAATCTGTAAGATAAGAAAAGGCAAGTGTGATCTGTTTGGCCTAAGGCCGTGCTACGGGTGCAAACGTTTCCTCAAAATTGATGCCTTTGATTTTGGTGTAACATTGGGCCACTAACCTAATTTTATTCCTAATAATATTTCTCCACTCATCTAACTTATTCTTAAAAATTCATTTAGTACCAATGGTTGGCCTATCATGGGGTCTAGGAACAAGATGCCAAACTTGGTTACGCTCAATTGATTGAGCTCTTCTTGCATTGCAAGCAGCCAGTACGAGTCTCCCTAGGCTTCAAGAATGATCTTGGGCTCAATGAAAAATGAAAGCAAAATGGCCACAAATATCAGGGAGTTTGGAGCGAGTAGTTACCCATTGGATATATCACCAATAATGAGGTCTTAGGATGGCTTGTAGCATATCTCCAATCTTTTGGAAGTGGTTGTGTTGGCTCCACTTCAACATCTTGAACTTCTCCATTTGTATCATCCTTAAGCTTTTCTTCTTCATCTTGTGCTGGTGAATCTTTCATAGAAACCTTTTCAAAGTCTTCACCTAAAGAATCAATCTCTACAATATTCTTCACAAGAGAGTTAGATTTCTCAAGCTGAACATACATAAACTCTTCAATAGTCAAAGTTGACCTATTGAAAACTCTATAAGTTTTATAGTATTTAAGTATCTAACAAAAATAGTCTCAAAAGATTTTGGATCAAACTTGCCTAAATTACCTTTGGTATTCAAAACAAAACATTTTCAACCAAAGACTTTAAAATAGGAAACATTTAGTTTTCTCAAATAGTAAATCTCAAAAGGAGTTTTATTGGAATTTTTACAAAAATAAATTTGATTTTCAATGTAACATGAAGTGTTTACGGCCTCAGCCCATAAATATTGAGGGAGTCGGTATTCACTAATCATTATCCTAGCCATTTCTTGAAGAGTAAATCTATTTTGTTGTGGAGTTCTAGGACAAGATAATTCATATTTAATTCCATTTTCTTCACAATATGTGATAAAAGAATGGTTGATGAATTCATCCCCTCCATCACTCATGCGTAAAATCAGAAAATCCTTTTCTTTTTCAATCCTTTTTTCTAAAAACATGAAATTGCGAAAAAGCTTCATCTTTATGTTTTAAAAAAAAAATCATGTAAATCTAGAGAAATCATCAACTAAAATAAAAACAAAATGATTACTACTAAGATTTTTGGTTTTAGTTGGGCCAAACAAATCCATGTGGATTAACTTTAAAGGTTTAGTTGTCATGATATCCTTGATTGTTTTGAAAGAGGACTTGATTTGTTTCTCAAGTTGGCACGCATCACAAGTATAGTTCTTTTTAAACTTCAAGTAAGAAATACCTTTCACCAAATCTTTAGAATTAATTTGGGATAAGTGGTCAAACGAAACGTGGCCTAGTCTACTATGCTATAACCAAGAATCTTCATTAAAACCATTCAAACAAGTGACATTGCAATCTAAATAAAGCATGTCAATCATATAAATATTGCTATCATGAAAATCAGAAAGAACACAAGTATTTGTTTTCTTATCTAAAATGTCACAAGAGAAATCATCAAAAATAATTTTGAAACCTTTATCACAAAGTTGGATAATACTCAAAAGATTATACTTGAGACCTTTAACCAAAACAACATTCTCATTTAAAGGAGATGGGCCAATCTTAATATTACCTATACCAACGACTTTGCTCTTTGAATCATCCCTAAAGGTGACAGTGTCACCTTCATGATATTTTGATAGCATTGCGAAGTTGTTGATATCCTAAGTTATGTGCCTTGAGTAATCACTATCAAGGTACCTGTCTGAACACATATATTGTATAATTGTTACTACTTCCTACATTTATTCTGCAATAATTCCTACAACTCACTTGTCTTAATGTCTAAATTCATACAGGATATGTTAGAGAAAAGATACGCATAAATCTTATCCAATTAAATTTAAAAGTTCAAATCAACATGGATCGATTCAAATTCAGAGGTTCTAAAAGTAAGCTTATCTGAAGACCGGGTATATCAGATAGATAATATTATCAAATTTAAAGGAAAACGGATTAGAAGAAGACCCTATTGGTTTCGCTAAGGATAAAAGGATGTACGTTAAATCCAGAGCAAATATTTAAAATTTAAGAGGATAAAAGGATAGAGGACAAGTGGATGGACACACGCACCTAGACCCTGGTCCTACAGACAGGATCTTGCCGCTGAAACGTGGCAAAAATCTCATTTTTGTGGCTGCTTTTCAAATCTGGGGAGTGTTTGTTCCCCCTATCTTCTTACATTATCCTCTATCTTTTTCTTCCTATAAATACCTGCAGACTCAGAGGCAGAGGGACAAGTTTCAGAGAGAGCTTTAGTTTAGTTTAGATTAGGTTTTTTTTTCTTTTTCAATGTAATTTTTATTTTAGGCTAGAGAGAGTTAAATGAGAGAGAGAAAAAGAATTGTAATTAGAGTGACACTGATGTAATCCTTCTTCAAGAGAGAATTGTATTGAAGTAAAATCAATAGAGTTTTCTACTTTTTTTTATCGTACTCAATCTAGTCACAACAATATTTTTATTTTCTACTGCTTGTTTTTAATTCAAGGTAATCTTCTCAAGGTACGTTATTCAACGATAAAGATAATTACTCCTTCTCTATCACTTTTCCTTTCTTAGTGTAATATAATAATTTCAAAACCAACAGTTTCTCTGTTTTATTTCTTTTCTTTGAACTCATTTTTTCTTTTCTTTTGAATTAACAAGAAAATCATCGTCTTCATTTCTTTAGATTTCCTTTAACTTAGATTAGTTTTAACTAATTTTATTTTCTTTTAAAACTGAGAAGCGAACTCTTAATTTGTTTTAGTGAATTAAAAGAAGAAACTTATTTAATTGCTTCCATCACAGTCCCTCCCTATGGATCATGACTCGTTAGCCCTACGTACACGGTTGCATTGCGAACCTAGTGCTGCTCTAATATTTTTCTATGTGCCGGTTAGGCTCGATCATAATTTTGGTGCCGTTGCTGGGGAGGGACGGTAAGTTTTCTTTCTTTTTAATTTACTTTAAATGAATTAAATTTTTCTTTTTTCTTCTCTGTTTGGTGTGCAGCGGCTAATTTCAAGAAAACGAAGGAAGTAGAACACATATAAGTAGCTCTGGACTCTGCTGTAAAAAGCAGAGTGCAGAAGCCCTCTAATTTTGCCGCGAAAACGCTGATCGGTCGCTAATATTGCACATTTATTATCATATTCTCATATCTATTATAGAATAAACTCTGCTATTTTTCTAATTATTGTTTAATTTGTTTGCAGGCCCAGTACTAAAGAAGAGGGAAAAGAAATGAGCCCCAAAGCCCATCAAAATTCTGATTTAATTCAGAATTAATTCAAAATTAGAAGATCAGGGCAGATCGAGGCAGATCAGAGGGGATGTAATCGGTTGAACATCGGTTAAAATGGATCTTTACAAATCAATCGGTTTAAAGCCAGAGTTAAAAGGCTGTTTTATCAAAATCAGAAGCTGCAATGGGAAATCCAGAACCAGATAAAGCTGAATCTCGAAACGTGGAGCTGTACCCCCCCAGCTGTGGCCACCTGGCCACAGCCAGGCCGCGGATCCGCGGCCAGAGCGGCTCTTTGGTCGAGATAAGGGATCGTTTGCTCCCCTTATCTTCTCACGCCTCCCCCCTCTGAGTTTTTTGCCTATAAAAGGCAGGTTTTTCACTGTAAACCGGGACGACCGTGCAGAGATAGGATTTAGTCCACTTTTTCATTTTTTAGTGTAGGTTTTTGTTTTTCTTTTCATGTAATTTTTAGTTTTAATTTATGTAAATCAGAGGAGATCAGAGTTTCATAGGAGAATGAGAACGAAGCTTGTGCTGAGAGTGATACCGGTGTAAGATTTTCTTCTTTTCTCTTATTGTTATAAAATCAATCTGTAGTTTTTCTTTTGTATGTACTTTGTTTTGTTCTTCTTCTTCTTCTCTACTTTTCTTCTTTTGGTACCAATTGCTATCCAAGTGAGTCTTAAAGCATCGAAAGAGCCTTGCCTTTGCGAGTGCCACCGATAGCTCATGACGATAGATTTTGAGTTTCATTCTGTATCACTTCATACTTGCAACGTCTTGATGATATAATGTGGAGAGACAGGAATCAACTATTATGGGCTATACGTTGATTTCCTCACTTCAAGGTAACTTCAATGCAAAAGATTCAAGGTAAGCATTTGGCCAAAAGAGGTAAGTAACTTTTAGATTCTTTTCTTTTTATTCTTTAGTTTAGAATACCACAATCTACCACTTCTTTTATCACTCCTTTTCTATTTCTTTGTACATATCATTTCTAATTTCTCCATCTTCTTAATCTACCATCTTCTTCCTAATTCAACTTTAACTCAAGTTTTCCTTTTCCTTTTAAAGAACTAAAAGAAGAACTTTAACCATACTTTGTAGCCTAAAAGAGAACTTACTAAAAAGCTTCCATCACTAGTCCCTCCTTGTGGATCACGACCCGCATAGCCACTTGCTATTGCGGTAGAATTGAGTAACTCGCACTTTTCATTCTTAGTTCTAAAATTCTGTATTTTGTGTGCAGGTTCATTTCACAATCAAATTTTGGCGCCGTTGCCGGGGAGGGACGGTAAGTAATTCTCATTAAAGTTTACATTTTTTGTTAACCTTCTTCTTGGTTTTTGGTGTATAGATTTGACAACAAAGAAATTTTGCTGTAGTGGACATATAAGTGGCCTTGGACTCTGCTCAAGAAAACAGAGCTAAGAAGCCCTCAGATTTGCTACATTCCTGTGCAATCTGAGTGAACTACTAACCTGTATTTTCTGCAGGTTAGCTGAATTGCAAAGTTTAAATCTGTAGCTTTTTATTTCCTTGTTTGACTCACTGTATATACATTTCTAACACAACAGTAAAATGATGTTTGTTAAATGCTAAAAACGGTTTAGACTTACATTAGGCACGTGTCTAATTCGTTTACATTTTCCATTACTGTTGAAGAGTGCTGGAGCAAAGGTACGTGTGCATAGCATCTAGTATAAGAACACTTTTGGATTGTTTACATTGCTTAAGTGTTGCTTTTCTTGTACACTGCACTAAATTGATCTAAGGGCTTGTCCTATAAACAAGATAAGGTGGGGAAATCATTACCCTCTCTTACCCGCAAACAATCTCCTCACTCACTAACCCAACCCTGACTAAATCTCGGACTCAATTAGGAGATTATCCAAAGGGGAAATGTGTTAGAATTTGACTCCTGCCAAATCAGTGTCTAAGGAAAGGGATTGAGGGGCGAAACCCCGAAGGCTGGTGGTTTGGCTTAATTAGGCCCGTCGCCTTTGCGCGGATACCTCCCACCAATCTTGCCCTGACCTGGCTGATTAGCTTGTGGTCAAAGTTTGCATTATACCTCCCATGGACAGTCTAACCAATTAGGAGTCATCTAGGTCAAAGGTCTACTCTAACTTAGTTTAGAATTTTTTTTCTTTGTTTGCTTATTTGTTTGTGTTTTATTGTGTGATATAGCTTATAACAATAATTTTTCCAATTTTAATGGTAATCCATATTACACCTCTTTTTCGGATATTACTAATTCGGTATATCATAACTTTAACCAACCTAGTGTGCTAGATTGGTCTTATCCGAATCAATATAACCCATGCCCCCAATCTTATAACCATAATTTCCAGAATAATTTTAGCTCTTCACAGAGTCAATGGGGATTTACCTCCCCCGAGTCCAATTTTCAACCAACTTGTCCTTTTTATCCACCTTGTTCACAATATTTCCAAGATTCATACTCAGTTCCACCAGTCCAAAATAGAAAACCATCAATTTTGGAATTGAGTATGCGAGAGTCCAAATAACAATCACAAAATCTGATGGACTCACAATTTCACCACCTATTCCAAAATAACACTTCATCTTTTCAAGACCAATCGCAACAAAACGATGAACCAATCAACTATGAAAAGATGCTTGAAGTCACGACTCAGGCTCAAAATGCTCGTAATCATGACATAGATATGATGGTCCAAACTCTACGTTCTCACCGTTTGGCCAGTTCTGATATCGTTAACCATTCTGTTAGAGCTGAAGAGTCATGTTGTTTTGGAGAACAAGGTTCCATTTCAGGTTCCATTTCAGCACAATCATTTGAACTTGCCCAAACTCCAAATTTTGAAAGTGACATTGAAGTTTGGCAAGTTATCCCTTTCCTGAAATTAAACTTGAGAATGAATATGATCATGAACCTCAACTTAGTGATTCAATTCTACTTCCTGATTCAATTATGACTCCGGTGTCTTCACCTGATTTCAATCTTTTTTCCGAGTCAATATTGGATCCTGTGCCAATTCATAATGAAATTAAATCGCCCATTTTTGATGATCATCATATTGAACTTGACCAATTTCATACTTTTTAAAGTCCCATTGATAAATTGGCAAGTTCTAATTTTTATGAAATTTAACTCAATGAGAAATGTGACCTAGATTCTCAATTTTGTGATCCAGTTCAAATTCTCGAATCAATATTGACTTCTGTTTTGTTATCAGACTTGAGTAATATTTTAGAGTCAGTTTTGATTCCCACACCTTTCATTCTTGAACTTGTATAACCAATATTAAGTCACATTCCATTGTGGGAAAATGAATGTAGACTTGAGTTTCAACTTCTTGATTTGGACCCACTTCCTGAACCAATCTCGACTCCTGAACCTTTACTTGACTTAAGTCACTTTCCTGAGTCGGTATTAGTTCCCGTACTTCCTAAGTCCAAATCAATCGTTCTATCTTTTCACACTTCATTTTGGGACAAGGTGGTTGACAAAATTGACTCCGAAATTAATTATGGAATTTGGAAATTAGTTGGGGTTAAATTTTTTAATAAAAATCCTTCATGTAAACATCATTTTAGTGGGTTATATTAGAGAGATTTCTGGTGAGTTCCTCCGAACTCCATGCAAAGTCGATTGGGCCGCATTTCGTGGACCAATCAGACCACCACCGGAGCTACCACCTTAAGGTAGTATTTTCCTTCCCTGTCTTCTTTTTCATGCATATATGCATTAATTCATACATTGACGACAATACATGAGATAGGTGTGGGAGAGGGTTCTAACATAACTTTGGTTTTTCTTTTTATTAAAATTTTTTTTAACATTTTCTTTACTTTTAAAAACTTTTTAAAATAGAAACAATATTTTGACATATTTTTTGTAAGAAATTAAGTCAATTTTAAGGAATACGAAAATCAAATTAGGATTTCTTAAACTTGGTCAAAATAAAATTATTTGTTTGATTTTTAGGGTTAGGAAGATAATTTATCAAAGTAATTTAGTATTGATCTTTACCTTAATGAAATATGCACACTTCATACACTTACACACTTAGGATTCAAAAACAAAGATTCTTATGCCTTATAAAAAATAAAAATAAAAAGAAAAAAATATATAAAAGATAAATAAATCTAATTAGTGATTAGCTAGGTGCTTTGGCCTAAGCAAGCCTTAGTATTTATGCGAAAGATGATTAGATAAGTTTGAAATATATATATATATATATATATATATATATATATATATATATATCCTCTGATTAAGCTGGGTATTTGTGCCCAATAAAGCATAAGTATTCACGCCTAAAAGTGGTTCATATAATAAAATCCTTAGTTTTGTGGCCTTATTTGCTCGAGTCCTTAAGTTCTTGGGGTGTTTTCTCACCCAGTGCCCTAAGACCGGTTGGTTTGGGAGTCATCGATTAAAGGCTCGTTACATGGGCAGACTAGAAAGCCTAATAGAACTAAGGAATAATACCACCAATATATATATATATATATATATATATATATATAAGGCATAAGAGTTAGAGTTAATGAACCCTTAGTCAAAATTTTCACGGTCACAAGGTGCATATAACTTAGGGTAAAGTAATAGACTAGATTAGAAGTATAATTTGATTCCTTACTTTGATTGATAACAAATTTTTGAATAGAGACTAAGTTTAGGAATGAAAAATTCAGTTTTCCTATAACTTATAGATTACTTAAAACTTACAATAATATTTCAAATATTTTTCTTTCAAAATGGGTTTTCAAAATACTAACATTTTTCTCTTTCTTTACGGATTTTGTGGGTGTAATCCACTGAAAACCCTCATGAGACAAAACTTGTCCTCTAGGGGAAACCTAGAGGTTTAAACGGCTTTTTGCACATGCTCAGTACAATCGCATGACCTGCGAAAGTGGTCTAATAATCTTTAGTATAGTTTAGTTATTTTTGCTCGAGGATGAGTAAAAGATAGGTATGGGGGTGTGATCGGTCGCTAATATTGCACATTTATTATCATATTCTCATATCTATTATAGAATAAACTCTTCTATTTTCCTAATTATTGTTTAATTTATTTGCAGGCCCAGTACTAAAGAAGAGGGAAGAGAAACTAGCCCCAAAGCCCATCAAAATTCTGATTTAATTCAGAATTAATTTGAAATTAGAAGATCAGGGCAGATTGAGGCTGATCGGAGGGGATGTAATCGGTTGAACATCGGTTAAAATGGATCTTTACAAATAATCGGTTTAAAGCCAGAGTTAAAAGGCTGTTTTATCAAAATCAGAAGCTGCAACGGGAAATCCAGAATCAGATAAAGCTGAATCTTGAAACGTGGAGCTGTACCCCCCCAGGTATGGCCACCTGGCCACAGCCAGGCCGCGGATCCGCGGTTCTTTGGTTGAGATAAGGGGAGCGTTTGCTCCCCTTATCTTCTCACGCCTCCCCCTCTGGGTTTTTTGCCTATAAAAGCCAGGTTTTTCACTGTAAACCGGGACGACCATGCAGAGATAAGATTTAGTCCACTTTTTCATTTTTTAGTGTAGGTTTTTGTTTTTTTTTTCATGTAATTTTCAGTTTTAATTTATGTAAATCAGAGGAGATCAGAGTTTCGTAGGAGAATGAGAACGAAGTTTGTGCTGAGAGTGACACCGGTGTAAGATTTTCTTCTTTTCTCTTATTATTATAAAATCGAATCTGTAGTTTCTCTTTTGTTTGTACTTTGTTTTTATTCTTCTTCTTCTTCTCTTCTTTTCTTCTTTTGGTACCAATTGCTATCCAAGTGAGTCTTAAAGCATCGAAAGAGCCTTACCTTTGCGAGTGCCACCGATAGCTCATGACGATGGATTTTGAGTTTCATTCTGTATCACTTCATACTTGCAACGTCTTGATGATATAATGTGGAGGAGACGGGAATCAACTCTTATGGGCTATACGTTGATCGCCTCACTTCAAGGTAACTTCATTGCAAAAGATTCAAGGTAAGCATTTGGCCAAAGAAGGTAAGTAACTTTTAGATTCTTTTCTTTTTATTCTTTAGTTTAGAACACCACAATCTACTACTTCTTTTATCACTCCTTTTCCATTTCTTTGTACATATCATTTCTAATTTCTCCATCTTCTTAATCTACCATCTTCTTCCTAATTCAACTTTAACTCAATTTTTCCTTTTTCTTTTAAAGCAGTAAAAGAAGAACTTTAACCATACCTTGTAGCCTAAAAGAGAACTTACTAAAAAGCTTCCATCACTAGTCCCTCCTTGTGGATCACGACCCGCATAGCCACTTGCTATAGCGGTAGAATTGAGTAACTTACACTTTTCATTCTTAGTTCTGAAATTCTGTATTTTGTGTCCAGGTTCATTTTACAATCAAACGCGACAATAGCCGCGTTTGTGCGATAGACAGAGTTGATTACTGACTCTGTTTGGTTGCAGGGTGCTTGAATTGAAATTTTTAGTCTTCTGCAGTAATTAGTTTCTTATTTAACCTAGTCTGCACATATTTCTAATCTCAATAGTAACTTAGTGGTTGTTAAGTATTAAAAACGATTTAGACTTTGCATTCTAGGGCATTTGTCTA
The DNA here is from genome assembly GCA_038442645.1 of Agave tequilana. Classification (NCBI taxonomy): domain Eukaryota; kingdom Viridiplantae; phylum Streptophyta; class Magnoliopsida; order Asparagales; family Asparagaceae; genus Agave; species Agave tequilana. The sequence goes on from JAVJIF010031335.1 coordinate 35,689, forward strand.
ATTTCATTTACTTTTAAATTACTGTTGAAGAGTGCTAGAGAAAATGTACCTCTGCATAGCATATAGCTTAGGAAACACACTTGTATGCTATATTACTTTGGTGTTATTTTTGTTATATACTTGCACACGAGCACTAAAACGATTTAAGGGTATATCCTTAAACAAAATAAGGTGGGAAAGTTATTACTCTCCATGGCCCACAAATAATCTCCTCACTCACTAACCCAATCCTAACTTAAAATTGAGTAGACGTTGGCCCTAGAGACATCTCAGGCTCAAGAGATTGACCTAAGAGGGAAGTTTTGTTAGAAGTTGACTCTTGCTAGATTAGTGTCAAACGTTGGGGATTGAGGGGCGAAACTCCGAAGGCTGGTGGTTTGACATAATTAGGCCCATTGTTTAGGCACGGATACCTCCCACTAGTCTTATCCCAAACTGACCGATAACTTGTGGTCAGGTTCTGCAAATATACCTCCTGTGGATAATCAACAGTTAGGAGTCGTCTTAGTCTAAGGTCTACCCTAACTTAGGCTAGATTTTTTTCTTTTTGTTTGTTTATTTGTTTTTTTGTTTTTGGTATCTTTGTAATTGGATTACAATTATAATTTTTTCAATACATATAGTGATCCATACTTCACCCCAACTTCTTTCAATTCAGATATTACCAACCCGACATTACATAACTTTAACGAACCAAGTAGTCAGATTGGTCTTATCGAATCAATATATGCTTCAATCTCAGTATTATGAACAAGATTGGGATAATCATCACAACCATTCATCGAGTCAGTGGGGATATAACTCCCCCGAGTCTTACTATCAACAATCTTACCAACAAAGAGCTTCAAATATTTCATACCAAGACCAATCTATAAAAGAAAAATCTTCTTTAAAAAGAGTTTCGAAGCCTTCCTTGAGTCCACACAACAAGTACAAATTCAATTGGACTCAATTCTCTCAAACAATTCCCAAATCCAAGATCCCTACTCCAATTTACAAGTCCCACAACAAGAAGAACGTGTTGACTTCGAAAAGAGTATGGAATTCATGATTTAAAGCGAACATTTCTTTATCCAATCCATCGATATGATAAAACCAAGACTTAGTCGATTGGAAAACATGCATAGGAATGAGGAAACTCTCCCTACCCAATCCTTAACATTCCCGATACTTCTAGCATATTGATGAAAACCAAGAATCATGGTATCTTGGAGACTATCACCAAGATTCAATTTCACCACAAAACTTTGAACTTGACCAATACCAACCCATTGACAAATTGACAAGTTTTCATTTTAATGAGATTAAACTTGAAGATGAATGTGACACCAATTCTCAATGTTGTGATTCAGTTTCACTTTTTGAATCTACGCTGACTCTGGTATCCTTAGCTGATTTGGACCCAATTCTGAAGCCAACACTGATTCCTATCCCATAGAGCTTGAACATGAACAATCTATTTTGCATAGTCACATTCCACATTCCATTATTGAAAAATGAATGTGAACTTGAATTCTATAATTTGGACCAAACTCATAAACCAACTCTGACTCTCAAAGCTAAACTTGGTTTGAGTTTTATTCCCGAGTCAGCATCGATTCCTATTCCTTTCATTATTGAGCCCAAATCATCCATTCCACAAAATCACATTCTATTGTTAGGCTAAGGTTTAGATCAATATGACTTCGTGATGATATCCCAAGATTGGTCATATAACTGAAAAAAATTCATTCTAGGATCTTGTATGATCCTATTCATATTGGAGAGTATAAAAATATTAATAAGTAAGAGGTCATGAAAGGCGGGTTTCATGAAAATCCACAGTATCTAGATTGGGCAAAAACACTTGGCCCAATAAGACAACCACCAGAACCACCACCTTGAGGTGATAATTTTCCTTCTCTTTCACCTTTTTCATATATTATTGCATTTCATTCATACATTAAGGACAATGCATGAGTTAGGTGTGGGGGAGAGTATACTAACATACTAAGGTTTTCCTAATATATATATATATATATATATATATATATATATATACGTATATATATATATATATATATATATATATATATGTATATATATATATACGTATATATATATATGTACATATACATATACGTATATATGTACATATACACGTATACGTATATATGTACATATACACGTATATGTACATTTGTATGTACATATACATCTATGGGTCTGTTTGGTTGTTGTAACTGGCCGTAATTCGTAGTTGTAATTGTAAAGTCTTTTACAATTGTAAATGAGTTATATGTATGTAAATTTACGGTGTTTGGTTGGTAATATAAAATTGTAAAGTGGGAAAGTGTATTGTACTTTACGGTGTTTGGTTGTCGTAATGTATAAGTCGTAAGCGAAAAAGTTGACCACAAAATAACTATTTGGTGATTTTAAAAGTTTTAACTCTGCAATAAATATTAAAAAAATAAATATTAAAAATTTTAATATTAATATAAAAAATATTACAAATTTGTATGACCACAAAATTAACTGTAACTGGGCTGTAAGTGAGTGGTAACTGGTTGCAAGTGAGTGTTAGTTGAGTTACGTAAGTCTTTTACGAATTACGGTCCAAACAAACGCCGTACTTGTAACTGGGTAGTAAGTCATTTACGAATTACGAAGCTTTACGCGAAACAAACGGCCCCATACATATGTACATATGTACATATACATATGTACATATGTACATATACATATGTACATATGTACATATACATATATACATATGTTATATATATATATATATATATATATATATATATATATATATATATATATATATATCCTTTCTTTAAAACTTTTTGAAAAGAAAAAATAATACTTTAACTTATTTTTGTAAGAATTAAGTTAATTTTAAGGAATAAGAGGATCATAATTAAGATTTCTTATACTTGGTCAAAATAAAATTATTTGTTTGATTTTGAGGTTAGAAAGAAAAATTAGAAAAATAATTTAATATTGATTTTTACCTTGATGAAATATGCATACTTTTTTATACACTTACACACTTAGGGTTCGAAAATAAAAATTCTTATGTCTTATAAATTTAAAACAAGAGAAAATATATATATCAAAAATCTTGTAATTAAGCTGGGCATTTGTGCTTCATAAAGCATAAATATTCAGACCTAAAAGTGGTTCATATAAATAAAAATCCTTAGTTTTGTGGCCTTGTTTGCTCGAGTCCTAAACCCTTAGGGTGTTTTATCACCCGGTGCCCTAAAACTGTCCGGTTTGGGAGTCAACGAGTAAGGTTCGTTACATGGACTAATTAGAAAGCCTAATAGATCTAAGGGATATTACTGCCATAAATGAAAAAAGTAATTAAAAAATAATAAATAATAATAATAAGGAACAAGAGTTAGAGTTGGAGAATACCGACTCAAATTTTTACGGTCACAAGGTGCATATGACTTAAGATAAAATAATAAACTAAATGAGAAATATAATTTTAATCCTTACCTTGATTGAAAATAAGTTTTTGAATAGAGACTAAGTTTACGAGTGATTATGTTTTGATAATCCTATGACTTAGATTACTTGAATTTTTATATTAATACTACAAATATTTTTCCCTTCAAAATGCGTTTTCAAAAATACCAACACCTTGTTTTTCTTTATTTATGGATTTTGTGGGTGCAATCCATTGAAAATCCTCACGAGATAAAACTCATCCTCTAGGAGTAACCTAAAGATTTAACGGCTTGTTGCACGTGCTAAGTGCAATCGTGATTCCTATGAAAGTGAGTTAGGTTAAGATCAGTTTAGTTTTTCTTTTCTCTTTGTTTTGCTCGAAGACGAGCAAAAGATAGGTGTGGGAGTATGTTTGAACACTATATTGCATAATTGTTATAGTATTCCTATATTTATTCAATAATAATTCCTATAACTCACTTGTCATAATGTCTAAATTCATGCAGGATATGATAGAAGAAGATAATCACAAATTCTATCCAATTAAATCCAAAAGTTCAAATCAACGGGGTTCAATTCAAATTTAGAGATTCTAGAAGTAATCTTATTTGAAGACCGGGTATATCAAGATGAGATAATATCATCAAAATTTAAAGGAAAAATGGATTAGAAAAAGACCCTATCAGTTTCGCTGAGAATAAAAGGATATATCGTCAAATTCAGAGCAAATGTCAAAATCTAACAGGATAAAAGAATAGAGGACAAGTGGACGAACACATGCACCCAGACCTTGGCCCTACGGCCAGGATCTTACCGCGAAATGCGGCAAAAGCCGCATTTACACAGTTGGCTTTTTAAATCTGGGGGAGCGTCTGCTCCCTCTTTTTTCTTACGCTATCTTCTATCTCTTTCTTCCTATAAATACATGCATACTCAGAGGCACAGGGACGAATTTTAGAGAGAGTTTTCATTTAGTTTAGATTAGGTTTTTTTTTTTTTTTTTGAGTGTAATTTTCATTTTAGGCTAGAGAGAGTTACAAGAGAGAAGAAAAAGAGTTGTAATTAGAGTGACACTGAGGTAATCCTTCTTCAAGAGAGAATTATATTGAAATGACATCAATGGAGTTTTCTACTTTTCTTCATCGTACTCATCCAGTCAAAGCAATATTTTTATTTTCTACTGGTTCTCTTTAATTCAGGGCAATCTTCACTACAACTTAAGGTATGTTATTCAACGATAATATAACGATTCCAAAACTGACATTTTCTCCTTTTTATTTCTTTTTCTTTGAACTCATTTTTTCTTTTCTTTTGACAACAAAACCCTCTTCTTCATTTCTTTGGATTTCCTTCAACTTAGATTAGTTTTAACTATTTTTATTTTCTTTTAAAACTGAGACGAGAACTCTTAATTTATTTTAGTGAATTAAAAGAAGAAACATATTTAATTGCTTCCATCGTAGTCCCTCCCTGTGGATCATGACCCGTTAGCTCTAAGCTACACGGTAGCGTTAAGGACTTAGCATTGTTCTAAACTTCTGTCTGTGTGCAGGTTTGACTTGACCAGTACCAATTCTCTCTACATCGTGGAGCCTTGATGTATACCTACATTAAGCAATAAGTTTGTTGATTTTGGTACCCAAATTTTCTTGGATCCTAAAATGTTATTTTTTCGAACTCAAAAATGACTATTTGATGCATTCAATCTATTATTACAAAACTTAGCTAAATGACCTTTACGGTCACAATAGGTGCATGTATACATCTTAGCATATAAAAATTCATGATGTGTTTGAGCATGATGAGCATGTGAATTCGTGTATGAATGATGAGCATGTGGATCATGGTGTACATGTTGTGCTTGTGATTGTGAAAGAGTGTGAGCACGAGGGTATATATATGAAACATGATGTTTCCTTTGAGTTTGCCTCTTTGAAAATAAAGCGTCTAATCTAGATTTATCAAATTAACACTTTTTCAAAACATTGCTTAAAGTATCAATTTTGTTTTTAAAAGTGAAAATTTCACTTTCACCAATAATAGAAGATTTAGCCTTACAAGAAACTTTGTGTGCATCAAATCCTTTTGTGTGTTTTGGATTATGGAAGATAAAACCTCTTTTTCTTTGTAAAGTACAATAATTTGATTTTGAAGAAGTTTATTTTTTTTCAATTTCAAATATTTTTTTTGAGAAAATCATAATTGTTAGACAACTCTTCAAAAGCTTCACTAAATTCATCCATATAAAGTTCACTTTCATCAAGACAAGATTCGGATATTACCTTGGGTGCGTTCTCATTTGCCATGAAACACACATGGGCCGTGTCAACCTCCTCTTCGGATTCGCTCTCCGAATCCCATGATGCCTTTAAAGCTTTCTTCTTATATGGCTTCTTGAAGGTTGCGGGCTTTGCTTTGTTCTCCGGGTAATCGGTAATGACATGTACGGGTTCCTGACAATTATAGCAAACAATCTTCTTGTCCTTATTGCCTTGCTATCTTCTCTGGTTGTTGAATGTGGCCTTGTTGTACATCCTCCTTACATTCTAATCTAGGAGGGAAAGATCTTCATCTTCTTCTTCTTCATCATCTTCGTCGGATATGGTAGGAGTAGAGTTGAAGGCTAGCATCTTTTTCTTTTGTGGTGCCTTCTCTTCTCTTGCTTTCCTCTCCATCTCATGAGTCTTGAGATGGCCAATAAGACCAATGAGCTCCATCTCTTCTTTGTTACTGAGCTCCTTCAAAGTTGTGGCTTTCACATCCCATGATGGTGGAAGAGCTCGGATGACTTTTCTCACCTTTTGATCATTATCAATTCCATCCCCTAAAGTAGTAAGACAATTGGTGATTTTAGTAAACTTGGTAATCATGTCATCAACTGATTCATCTTCATTCACAGCAAAATTTTCATATTGGGAACGGAAGAGATCAATCTTAGCTCTCTTAACTTGTGATGTCCCCTTGTGCGTGACAACCAAGTGTGAACAAATCTCATGAGCGGATTTGCAATGAAATACCATAGCAATATCATCATCATTCAAGGCTTGAAGCAATGCATAGTGAGCATTTACATTGGCATCAAATTTCATGATGGCAATTTCAGACCATGTGTTCTCATCACCATGGGTACACTAAATGATTTTTAGTCACTGCCTTTGCCACCCAACTTCCTAAGCATTGCAAGAAAATGATCATCTTAACTTTCCATATGGGAAATTTAAGGCCATCAAGCTTAGGTGGAGTCTTAATTTCTTCGGCCATGTAAACTAGTGTAGTGAACAAGCAAATAAGTGATTATCTAGTGGATCTCTCTAAAGTGGTTAAACAAAAAACTAGAGTACAAGGCTTTGATACCAATTGAAAGTACATGTAGACAGAGATGAATAGGTGTAATGCTAATGTAATGGTCAATAATGCAAAAATGCAACAATTAATAAAATGAATGATGCAAACGGTTGATCGGGGCGAAACCAGCACTTTTAAAATGTGTATTTATGAAATCAATGAAAAGCTCGTATGTGCTAATGTTCACTCGATACTTCCGTTATAGCATTGGTTCAACGGGTCGAATCCACAGGGATGGGAGGCGATAGAAGCATTAACAGTTTTTATTAACGTTGGTTGTTAACAAGTTCTTCTTTGTAAAAAGAATGAGAAATAGAAAAAAAGGAAAATCCAAAAGTGATAGGTGAGGAGACCGATGAAAGCGATGTGAAAATAAAAGAGAAGGGTTTTGAAAACAAAATAGAAAAGAAGATGAAGCTTGTGGTAAAGAAAATGAAAACAAAGGTGAACTAAGATGATGGTAAAAACAACGATAGAAAAAATGATAAAAGATTTTAAAATTGGTTTTTAAAATAAAGTAAAAGAAAACTCATGGCTACTAACTACTAATTGCTCCACTAACTATGCTAACATCTTAGTGATAGTTACCTCACATGGATCCTTGGCCATCACTAATCCTTAGCTTCAAGAGACGATACAAAGGATGGCACATAAGATTCTTCATCAACATTCAAACAACACATCCATACCACACAACAAGTTGCAAGGTACTATTAATTCATCAAAATCGATTAGAGGTGAGCATGAAATAAAGAAGACATTGCAAGTTAGCAAGTTAGTGGGTTAGATGTTAGAAATGTTATAATGTTAGAATCCATCATCATGAGCCATCAATGGCTCTTGCGAGAGCAAGGCCTTGTAGAGGCTACTTGATTCATGTGAATTATCAAGTAAGTGGTTAGATGGTTAGTGGTTAGTGGTTAGATTGTCATGAGAAGAAAAAATTACCTAAGCATCATGTAGAAGATGGAGAAGATTATAATGGAGAAGAAAGGAGACACCTTTGCATAAATTGTCACCATCTATTACATCAATATCTCTCTCTCTGAATCTCTCAGTCCTACTACAAGATCTATAAAAGAAAAGAATATACAAAATAAAAGAGAAAGAAAATCCTAATTTACAAATAGAAGAGAGAAACCTAGCCTAATTCTAAATCGTCTTGCGTTTCGGACCTCTGCAGGGGTTTTTATAGGCGAAAGAAGGCTCTGAAAGGCGAGACGAGGTCACGTGTCAAAAATCGACGTGTGGGCCCACCACTTTGCGGTGAAAACGCGACCAATACCGTGTTTTCGCGGCAAAACCATGGACTTAGGTCCCTGGTTTTGGCAAGGAACTTCTCCTGGCTTCGAGGACCTTCCTGGTATATTCGGATTCTGGTATTTTCGCCCGGATATTCGTCTGACGTGCGCAAGGTCTAGGTTCAATGCATCTTCTAGAAGTTCCCTTGCTTGGCCTCCAAGAAATTCGGATTTAATTACCCAAAAATGGGTTTAATTAAGCTCTTATTGCTCCTTTACCCTTAGACTCTTGATTTATCTGCAAGAGAGACCAAAACACGGTTTAGACCGACATTTTATTCATAAATCAGTAGGAAAATACGATATAATAATGCAGAACTGTAGACTAATGCAGAACTGTAGACTAATCACATGCAACGCTTATCTTTTGCTCGTCCCGAGCAAAATTAAAAAGAAAAACTACACTATAAATGTTATTACACCACTTTCGCAGGTGACGCGATTGCACTGAGTGTGTGCAACAAGCCGTTAAACCTCTAGGTTACCCTTAGAGGAGGAGTTTTATCTCCTGAGGGTTTTCAGTGGATTGCACCCACAAAATCCATAAAGAAAGAAGACAAATGTTAGTATTTTGAAAACACATTTTGAAAGAGAGACAAGTTTTTAAAATATTTTTGCAAAAATATAAGCGATCTAAGATCATAAGTCCATCAAAAATTATTCTCCCTTAAACTTAGTCTATATACGAGATCTTGTCTTCAATTAAGGTAAGAATTTGGATTGAATATTTTCTCCTTCATAAAACCTAAATAATATGCACTTTGTGACAGTGAAGATTTCTGGGATTTCAACTCTAACCATCAAGCCATTTATTTTTATATATATATATATTTTCTTGTTTTAATTTTTTTAATTTTTTTTTATTTTTCTTTCCTTAGTTTTCTTAGGCTTTCTAGTTTACCCGGATAGTGAGCCTTTAACCGATGACTCCCAGACTAGACGGTCTTAGGGCACCAGATGAGAAAACATCCCTCAGTTTAAGGACTCGAGTAAACAAGGCCACAAAACTAAGGGGAATTATTTTTTCTTTTGACCGCCGCTAGGCGTGTATAATCATGTTTCTTGAGGCATAATTATCCAGCTTAATAAGTGAATTTTTATTCATTTATACCATATATATATATTTTTTCTTTTTATTATTATTATTTTTTGCTTTATGGCATTTTAGGTCTTTATTTCCATCCCAAAAATTGTGTTTGTGTAAAGTGCAAACTATCTAAGGCAAAAAATTTAAGATAAAATTATCTCCCAAATCTTTTATACTTAACCTATAATTTTAAACAAGATCTATTATTTCAACTAGGTTTAAGATGTCATAATGTAAAGCTTCCTTAATTTCTAAGATCAACTTAATTTTCTTTAAAATAGATCAAAATTTTGTCTCTTATTTCAAAAAGTTTTTAAAGAAAGAAAAATCCTATACAAAAGGGAAAATTTCTAAAAGTATCCTAAAAAGAAGTGAAAAAGAAAGAAAATCCAAAAACTCTATGTTAGTAAACCCTCCCCCACACTTATCTCATGCATTATCCTCAATGCATCGTGATGTATGTATGCATGAAACAAATAGAGATGGAAGGAAAAATCACCTCAAGGTGGTGGTTCTAGTGGTGGTCTGATTGGTCCACGAAATGCGGCCCAATCTAATTTTCGTGGAGTTTAGAGGATCCCCAGAGACCTCTATAATACAACCCACTAGAATGATGTATATATGGATGATTTTTATTACGAATTTAACCCCATCTAATTTCTAAATTTTCAAAATAATTTCAAAGTCAATTTTATCAACACCTTTGTCCTAAAATGGAGTATGAAAAGATGGAATGATTGATTTGGAATCGGAAAGTAGATGAACTAATATCGACTCAGGAATTTGACTTAAGTCAAGTAAAGGCTCAGGAGTCAAAATTGGTTCAGGAATCGGGTCCAAATCAAGAAATTGAAATTCAAGTCTGCAGTCATTCCCCCACAATGGAATGTGACCTTTTAAGATAGGTGATTCAAGTTCAAGAATGACAGGCATGGGAACCAAAGCTGACTCTAAAATGTTGCTCAAGTTGGGTAATAAAATAGGAGTCAATATTGATTCAGGAATTTGAACTAGATCACAATTTTGAGGATCAAAGTCATTTTCTTCTCTGAGCTCAATTTCATAAAAATGAGAACTTGCCAATTTGTCAATGGAACTTTCAAAAGTATGAAATTGGTCAAGTTCAATTTGTTGATCATAAAAGATTTGTGATTCCATTTCACGATGGATTGCATAGGATCTAATGTTGACTCGGAAAAAAGCTTGAAATCAGGTAAAAACACCTCAGTCATTATGGAATCAGGCAGTGAAATTGAATTACCAAGTTGAGGTTCAGGATCATATTCATGCTCAAGTTCAATCTCAAGAAAAGGATAACTTGCCAAAATGTCAATAGGATTTTCAACATTTGAAGTTTGGACAAGTTCAGATGGGTGTGCTGAAATTAAATCTTGGTTTCTAAAATGACAAGAGTCCTGGGTCAAATCTATAGAGTTAGAGATATCTAAATTGGTCATAAGTTGATAAGATAGAGTTTTCTCATTCTGATAAATGCTAACCAATTGACTTAATTGTGTTTCCAACCTATTGATAAACTGGGCAGAAGATTTTTGAAATTATAGCGCGGACTCCTGCAAGATTTCTATACTCTTTTCTAGATGTGATATTTCTTCAAGTGGATGTCCTAGAAAGGGAGTGTAGGAATCTTGGTTCTGGAAAAATTGTGAAGAGTGTGAGTCCAACAAGTTTTGAGATGGTCGATCGGACTCACACAAGAGTTCCTCAGTCAATCCCTAAGATGGATGTTCGATCATTTTGAAGAGATGAAACTAAGCAAGACTCTTGGAAATATTGTGGAATTGGGAAGGCCAACATGTTCCGAAATTATCGCTCGGCCTCTTGTAGGTTGGCATGCATACTCTTTTCTAACTCAGATTTTTCTTCAATTGGTGGTTCTAGAAAAGGAGTATAGGAAGCAAAATTGGGGAATGGAGATTGTGGAAATTGTGAAAATTGTGGACAAGGTGGTGGAAAATTGGACTCGGGGGAGGTGAATCCCCATTGACTCTGTGACGAGTTGAAATTATTTTTGAAATTACAGTCATAAGATTGGAGGTATGGGTTGGATTGATTCGAATAAGTTCAACCCGGTATATTTGGTTGGTTCATATTGTAAAAAGCTGGGTTGGAATTATCTGAAACAAATGGGGTTGGTGTGAAATATGGATCATATTAGGATTGAAAGAATTGTTATTGTTGAATTCCATTTCACAAACAATCACAAACAAAAAAGAAAAAGCAAACAACAAAAAAAAGAAATAAAATCAAAACCAAGCCTATACTAGGGTTGCCTAGACTTAGACGACTCCTAACTGGGCGATTATCCGGGGAGGTTGTTATATGAATCCGACCACAAGCTAATTGGCCAGGTAGGGGCAAAATACAGTGGGAGGTATCCGTGCGTAAGCAACGGGCGTTAATTACGCCAAACCACGGTATCTTCGAGGCGTAACCTCTTAATCTCCAACCTTAGACACTGATTTCACAAGAGTAAGATTCAAAATAAGTTCCACCCTCGGTAATCTCTTAATGAGTCTGAGATGTCTCTAGGGACCAACGTCTATCATTTTTTATTAGGGCTTGGGTTGTGTGAGTGGGGAGGTGATTTTTGAGCTAAGGAAGGGTGATGAAATCCCCACCTTATCTTGTATTGGGTTTTGCTCTTAATTTCAATTCGTGCAAGTGTGCAATATAGACAAGAATATAACACAAAGCGATAAATCACCCACATATTTGTCCTACGCTATATGCAATGTCATATGTACACCTCAGTCCAAATCACAACAACTGAATAAAATACAAAATATTGGAATTGAAATTGACACGTGCCTAAATGTAAATGTCTAAACCGTGTTAAAAATGTTCAATTACCGTATTTTAGTTCTTTAATTAATGTAGTGTGTAGGTAATCAAAGCAAAAATTTAGCAGTAGAATATATCAATATATGCAACTTGTAAGAATCCTGCAAAAGATGAAGTCCAAATGCCAAACAAATGCTGCATTTGCGCGGCTATTCTTGGGTTTCCGCGGCACAATTATGGAAGCAGGGTCCCTGCTTTCTAGAGCAGGGACATGCAAGTAAATGGAAAGTTCTACAATGTTCAGTTTCTGCAAAAATTAACCTGCACACCAAAACAGAGAAGAAAATGTTAACAAAGACGTGACTTTAAACCATTCCCATCCCCGGCAATGGCGCCAAAAATTTGATCGGGGCGGAACCAGCACTTTTAAAATGTACATTTATGAAATCAATGAAAAGCTCGTATGTGCTAATGTTCCCTCAATACTTCCGTTATAGCATTGGCTCAACGGGTCGAATCCACATGGACGGGAGACGATAGAAGCATTAACAGTTTTTATTCACGTCAGTTGTTAACAAGTTCTTCTTTATAAAAGAATGAGAAAAAGAAAAAGAAAAGAAAATCCAGAAGTGATAGGTGAGGAGAACGATGAAAGCGATGTGAAAATAAAAGAGAAATGGTTTGAAAAATAAAATAGAAAAGAAGATGAAGCTTATGGTAAAAAAAATTAAAACAAAGGTGAACTAAGAGAATGGTAAAAATAGCGATAGAAAAAATGATAAAAGATTTTGGAATTGGTTTTTAAAACAAAGTAAAAGAAAACTCATGGCTACTAATTACTAATTGCTCCACTAACCATGCTTACCTCTTAGTGATAGTTTCATCACATGGATCTTTGGCCATCACTAATCCTTGGCTTCAAGAGACGATACAAAGCATGGCATATAAGATTCTTCATCAACATTCAAACAACACATCCATACCACACAACAAGTTGCAAGCTACTATTAGATCATCAAAACCGGTTAGAGGTGAGCATGAAATAAAGTTAGCATTTACAAGTTAGTAAGTTAGTGGGTTAGATGTTAGAAATGTTAGAATGTTAGAATCCATCATCATGGGCCATCAATGGCTCTTGCAAGAGCAAGGCCTTGTAGAGGCTACTAGATTCATGTGGATTATCAAGTAAGGGGTTAGATGGTTAGTGGTTAGTAGTTAGATTGTTATGAGAAGAAAAAATTAGCTAAGCATCACGTAGAAGATGGAGAAGATTACAATGGAGAAGAAAGGAGACACCTTTACATAGATTGTCACCATCTATTACATCAATATCTCTCTATCTCTCTCTAAATCTCTCAGCCCTACTATAAGATCTATAAAAGAAAAGAAAATACAAAATAAAAGAGAAAGAAAATCCTAATCTACAACTAGAAGAGAGAAACCTAGCCTAATTTTAAATCTGTTTGCGTTTTGGACCTCTGCAGGGGTTTTTCTAGGCGAAAGAAGGCTCTGGAAGGCAAGACGAGGCCACGCGTCGAAAATCGACTCTTGGGCCCACCGCTTTGCTTGCCGCGTTTTTGCGGTAAAACTAGGGACTTAGGTACCTGGTTTTGGCGAGGAACTTCTCCTGGCTTCGAGAACCTTCCTGGTATATTCGAATTCTGGTATTTTCGCCCGGATATTCGTCTGACGTTTGCAAGGGTTTAGGTTCAATGTATCTTCTAGAAGCTCGCTTGCTTGGCCTCCAAGAAATCCGGATTTATTTACCTGAAAATGAGTTTAATTAAGCTCTTATTACTTCTTTGCCCTTAGACTCTTGATTTATCTGCAAGAGAGACCAAAACACGGTTTAGACTGACATTTTATTCATAAATCAGTAGAAAAATGTGATATAATAATGCAGAACTGTAGACTAATCAACGGTCAACTCAAATCAAGACGTAAGCCAGATTCCCTATGAAGGACTCTATAACTTCTCCTCTATATTCCTCTAGATAATAAGTTGAGGAGCTCAATTGCCTTCTTGATTTAGAGAGTGAAAACTGACAAGTAAATATGATGTTAGAGAATCGCAAGTGGAAATGAATGTAAAATACAAGTGTAAGCTATACAATTAGGGTAGAGCAAGAGAGAAAGTAATTACAAACACAAATGATTTGTTTTGAGGTTCGAGCACCAAGTTCTACGTCCCTGCCTTTACCGCGTGAAGGATTTCACTAGCCACTAAAGATCTTTCCACAAAAGAGCCTCCACAAAGGAACTAAAATGGTCTACATAAGATCAGAGTATACAACTCCAACTCTTAATCCTCTACACAAGAGGTAGCACAAAACCAATAAAGTTTACAAGCTCTTGGTGTCCACAAATATCACAAACAATCCCTTTTACAACTTCCTATACTCTTTGATGTGAGATGAAGCTCAAGAAGTTTGTGAAAGAGAAAATCAGTTGAGACGAATCAATTTTAGGGGCTGAAAACTTGCAAAAATTAGTTTTGAAGTGAGAGCACTTGAAGCAAGAAAACTTGAAATCTTTTCTTTTGAATAAACTTGTTTTTCAAATATTTTCAAAAAAATTGTTAGTAATCCTCTACAAACGAACCCTATATATAGGAAAATGATAAAACATTGTTAGAAAAGCCTATCAGGTCATTAGGAAAGAGATTAGACCCAAAAAGAGCAAATATACCTGGTTGAGAAAAAGTTTAAAAAAATATTTTTAAAAACTAGTCATTACTGTAGTTTTAACAGAACTTCGGTCGACCGGCCGGTTGACCGGTAGTTCAAATATTTTGAACTATCCGTCGATGCCGAGCGACCGACCTCAACCGAGACCAAGCTACTGACAGTCAGTAGACTGCCCGATCGACCGCTAGGTTTGCCAGTCGACCAGTCGGTGACCCCACAAACATGCACGACATGCACAAGCTAAGGCAAAAAATTGCCCCAAGGTTTGGTCGACCGACCTAGCCAAAAAACATAGTTTTTGGTAAAATTTGAATTTTAACTTATTTTTATATATATTATAATAGTTAGAAAAATATTTTGGCAATTCATAGGCTTTGGGATACATGATAGAAATAGGATATATAAATTTGAAAAAACATAGGACATGTATCAAACACCAAACCTTGTAACATACCAAAGTGAGAAAAACTAGATATTAAAACTCATATTTTGAAAAGTTATATTTTGTGTGTGTGACCTCTTGAGCATCAATTCTTCATACTATACTTTAAATATTCTATTATCTTACAATTGTACTCTATGTTTTCAAGCAATCTTCATGAGGGCTTCTACAAAATGTGAGTCTTGATTGTCCAAACTCGAGCCTTTTTCTTGAGTGATCTTGAGATTAGATTACCTTCCTTTTGAGAAAAAAATACACCAACAGTATTTTTAGAACCTGAAATACTTATAAACACACAAACTTGATTAGTACCGAATAACGTCATGTGGTTTGTAATCATCAAAATAAAACCGAAGAGTGTACCCTTGGCCCAATAGAGTTTTTATTATGTCATGTCGACTGATTAAGCCAATAGTAACAATAACATGATGGCGTCAACAATGAATATAAACTGAAATAATCATGTTGTCGGATCGAGAGTGTACAGGGATAGTGTATCTATAAAGAATATATGAAATACCGAATATAATAACACGGTGGCAAACAAGAAATCATGAAGCTTAATACTGTATTAATATGATGACATGCTATAGTGTTTGTGAATATATCGAAATAATATCTCTATGGATAATGTATGAAGTACAACTATACATGTATAATTATGAGATAATAAACAAAATAATCATGATGTTTAATACACTATACACAAACAAGTCATTATGCAAGATATCACACAGGTAATGAGCAATAAATAATAATTATGTAATAATAACGATCAGTATTATCTGATAATTTAATCAATCTCTTCTAGTGTCGTATACTACTGGCAGTTCATACTAGAGCTCATACTCCAGCCGAACCCATCCGGACATGACATACGGGTACCATTATCCGAATGAGAGAGTAATCAAATATCGAGCATTCCTATCACCATCATTGTTTATTTTATTTAATTATGTTATTTGGAAACTCAATGGTCAAGGAGCGCTACTCAGGTGGGTGTATCCCGTGCATACTCAGAATCATGACCTTAAACAAATCCTGGTTGTTGAAGCTAGGGCCAGCCCGCAAAGTCGAAACAAGTAACAGAAAATGGAAAGCGGGAAGCTAGCCAGCATTAAAGTGGGACTAATATGGATCCATGACATCCACCTGACAAGACCTAGTCAACCGTCAAGCCTCCCCTATCCCCATGTTATATTTATTATATTTAATCTACACAGTATATCAAGAACAATAACAATGGTCATAACATGTGTCAGGTTAACGGGACATGTGTAGGATAACAGGAGGCATGCGATCCTTAAGACGTGGGACGTTAGAGGTGACCCCACGTGTACAAGATAACAAGATAATAAGATAATATGAGGTGCAATATTTCGTGTGGCGCTTAACTCTGCATATCTTACATCAATTGCCTGTATATCCCATTAACAAGATTATTATATCATATCGATATCAGGAACAAGAAACATGCGTAAACAGTAATGTAACAGGAATACAAGAACACGCATGTAATAATCAATCATGTAACGAGTTGTAATTCATGGAAGAGGAATACAGGATCAATCAAAGAATGTTTACAAATAAATCTATACGAAATACATGCAATAATAGTGTAGATTACCTGTGTAACAGTGATACCGGTATATGAAATACATGTGTAGCATATTCGTGTAATCGGTGGTACTAGTACATGTAATAAAAGTGTTAAGTGTATCAAGTTTCCATATGAAATGACAGTGCCTAGTGTACATGCGTGTCCGTGTATCATGTACAATGATATTAATACATGTAATCTGTAACGGTGTACAGGAACATGTCGTAACAATGTCAGAGTATCAGTGGAGTAACGGTAACTGTGTCTGAGTGATATATGTAACGTGAATATATGTCAATATATTTATAGTTATATCAGTATTTAATATAACACTTTTATATAATTATTGTGATCCGTATCATAAGGAATAATAAACAATTATTTATTTTCAAATTATTCACAACTATTTTAATAATTACTAGTTTATTATTTTAGGATGTTGTTATCAATAATTTGATAATCACTTATTACCTTATATAACTAACTCATATGTATTTTATATTAAATCAAATAATAGCAATTAAATATTATCTTAGTAAATGTGTTTAAAAAGTCTCACATATATTTTATTTATCAGGATTTACTATTTACATGATTTAGTGATCGCTAATTATAATTCATTAAATAAATTAATAGCTTAATTTAATTTCACATGATGAAATATAATTTATTAAAAAACACTCACATGGTGACCACAGAGATGTAGCTCATCTTTCTACGATCCCTACGGCTCGAGAATATCTAGATCAGACTTCGGATGCTCCAGATATAGCCCAAACACTAAAATCATTAAAATAGGTTAAATATGAAATAAAAAAATTTAAATGTAAATACCTAAATTGTCAAGGGGTTTCATGAAAAATTACCTTTCTTTAATTTAAATGTGGGTTTAGGTTGCTACCGGGTTTGGTTCAGATCCAATAACCTAGACCCGCTAACTTAAGCAAATGGGTATGAGTGTTAATGGGTTCGGGTTAATGGGTTTAGATCCATTAAGAAGAGAGGAGAGAGAGAAGAGGGAGGCAGGGAAGGGAAGAGAGGGAAAGTTGGCCGGAGTTATAGGGTGGCCGACCGAGGCTGCGCCGACGGCCAAGTGGCGACAGCGGCGGCGGGAGGAAAGAGGAGGAGAGAAGAGAAAAAGAGAGATGTAGAGAAGTGAGTGAGAGAGAGGAAGAGGAAGAGGAATGAAACAAAGAGATGGAGATGAAGAGGAGACTTGGGCCAGAGGAGGGGCACAGCCAGAGGAGAGTGGAGGTACCCTGGTGGCGCGGTGGCAAAGCCGTGTTGCCATATGGCGGGCCTGGCTAGAGCGACGGGCTTAGCCAGAGCGACTGGGCTGCGTGTATAAAGAGAAAGAAGGGTGATGGAGATGGGTGGAGAAAGAAGAAGGTGAGGTTGATGGTGGTGGTTTTATTGATGGTGGTGATGGTTTAGGCTTGCAAGGAGGGAGAAGGAGGGTGACTAGAGGGGCTTGGTCGGGCTTGATCGGAGGAGGTCGGAGGTAAGTTAGGGTAGAGGGAGAGAGAGTTTGTGCGTGTGTGTGGATTAGAGAGCGATAGGGGAGAGAAAGATAGAAAAAGATTATATGGGAGAGAGAGAATGATAAATAGAGAGAGAATGAGGCGACGGAAGACAGGCGGCTTGCAGGGGAAGGAAGAAATGGAGTGGGGAAGAAGAAAGGAGAAAAATAATCATTTAATATTAATTAATATTTTAATTGGGTTGATATTTTACTAGTTCCAATGGTTTCCAAAAATTCTATAACATAGAAAATATTACCCAAAGGAATAATATGAAATCGTTTTATAGAAATTTAATCTGCTTTGCAAATTAAAAAATCTTGAAATTGATTGGTGATACCAGTCGACATCAGACTGGCAGGATTTTTGACTAATTCAAAAAAATCCCCAAAAATATGCCAAAGTAGAAAATATGATTTTAAAGAATAATATAAAATTAGATTCTAGGAACTCAACTTCATTTGTAAATTGAAAATAATAGAGCCGATTATCGGTATCGATTGATACCAAATTCAGACATCTTCCAAATAATCCAGAAAATTTCTAGAAATTCTGAAAAATCTAAAATATTAGAAAATAATATCTGAAACTAAAATTGATTCAATCTGACTATCAAAAAATTTGTACACCATATCAAGTACTGATACAATGACGCGTATAACTAAAATGGGGGGTTACAGTTTAGGGGTATTATGAAAAAAAGAGTATAAGTTGAAGGGGGTTTTAAGAAAATAAGGCAAAGAAAAAATGTATAACAAATTTAGAAAACATAAAAGAAAATAAAAAATATGAAGAAAAAAGAATGTGAAAATGAAAAATAAATCTATGAAGAAAAAAAGAAAGAATTAATGAACAAAAGAAAAATTAAAAAATGAAAATATGGTTATCATGTAATTGGAAAAAGAAAGTAAGAAGCAGTTCATGAATATACAAAAAAGAATTGTAAGAAAAATAAAACAAAAAAATAAAGAAAAGGAAATAAGGTACTCCTAGAGCGGAGAGAAAAAATGCAGGCTGTGGTGGAGATTTTTGCCATGAATAATCGGATGGTCGATCCACACCACAAGAAAGATTAGGAAGTGGGGGCATGCGAGATAAAATTATGCACAACACATAAAAGAGAGTTGTTTAAACCGCTTATAAATAATAAAATGAGGCATTTCGCTATACTCCCTATGTCAAGTCGTAATTAAAAAAACTCAGCTTCATAATTTTGTTCACTTTAGCCATCTCCTTTTTTAAAGCAAGGATCTGCACCCACGTTCAAGTGCTAAAGCACTCATCAACGACGAAAGACAAAAATGCCTCTAAGTAATTGCTTCAAAAAAAGTGAACCGCATTAAAAATGTCCTATTTCTGAGGACTGCTATGATCACAGTCCTCACAAAACGATCACAGTATAGAGAACTACAACTATGATCGCAGTTCTCACAAAAATACCTTATTTCTGAGGACTACGATTAAAATTGTAGTCCTCATAAAATGATCGCAGTCCTATTTTGAGGATTGCGATCATGATCACAATCCTCATAAAATGCAAAATATCATGTTTCTGAGTCTTTATATGATCGTGACCATGATCACAGTCCTCTTTAATTGGACTGTGATCATGATTGCAGTATTCACAAAAATGTCCTATATTTGAGTCTTTATGAGGACTGCGACCTCACAAAATGCCCTATTCTTGAGGTTTTGTGAGGACTATGACCATGTCACAGTCCTCACAAAATGTTATATTTCTGAGTCAGTCCTTACAAAACTTTCGCGAGCACGAGATCTGCAAAAAGGTTGATCCAAAAAAATTTCCATGGGCTCCGTTCTCGACCTCGGGAGGGGCTCCCCGCCCCCTTCTAACCCCCACGACGACCTGACCGCGCAAGTCGACCCTCAAGTTACTCTGCATCAGCGTCAAGATTGAGGGGAGAGCAATGTCAAGTACAATAGAGAAGGATAAAATAGGAAATGGAAATATATAAATAAGCGGTAGTTGGGAGGAATCAGTTTTTGCTTACATGAATGAAGCTATAGCGAATCAAAATTTTGACGCTGAGTTTTTTCCTAATTATGAAGCAAAGTAGATGACTGTAGCTAAATATTCCTAATAAAATTCAGTTCTTGCTTATTAATTATTGAAAATTAGCATAATAGCAAGATGAGGATTTTGAATCCTTAAAGACTTGTCAAAAATCAAATATAAAACTTTGAATTTCAGTTTTATCTAGTTGGAATTTTGGTAAATGAAGTTTTTAAATTTTTGAATTTATTTTAACAATTAAACTTCAAGATGAATTAAAATAATGAGATGAAATAAGAAATTAAAGTTACCAACCTATGTGATGCATTAATTGGAAACAAAAATAAGAAAAAAGAGAGAGAAAGAAAGAAAAATTGGAACTCAGAATTAGCACAGAGCCTTGTTCTTATCAAGTTGATTGTTAAGAGCTCAGTTGCCCGAGCCGTCTTCCCTATATCAAAAAGTGATTAAAGAAAAGTAAAAAAGAACAGAAGCATGAAAACAAAGACATCCCAACCAGTAAGAAGAATTTAAAATTTGAAGAGGAAACTGCTCTGTTCATTAAACTTTCGTCTTCAAGAACAGAATATTAACTTGCTTGAGCATGACATTATTTATCAATCATTATGTTCATATACTCCTCAATAAAATGGTGTTGCTAAACGTAAAAACATCATTTGCCTGAACTCGCACATTGCCTATCTAGAAAAGTTCCTAAATTTTTTTTAGAGTGATGTAGTTCTTACAACATGTTCTTTAATTAATCAGATTCTTTTTCTGTTTTTGAAAATCAAATCCTATATTTGGTTTTATGTTAACACGATTTGTTTTCCGTGCCACCAAAGATTTTTGGGCTAATGTGTTTTGTTTCGAAAAAGTAAACTGGATTTTCTCGTGCTCTCAAATGTATTTTTGTTGAGTATTCATAAATGTCAAAAAGGTATCTGTGTTATTGTCCTTCACTGGATCATTTCTTATTTTAGCTGATGTCATATTATTTGAGTTTAAATCTGAGTTTGATAGTGAATCTTCTTCCTTAAAGTTCGAGGACGACAATATATTTTTCCTTATTCAGGATCCACCAGTCATGCATACTCCATCATCAGTTCATATAGATCTGAGTACATTACCACTTATATATGAAAAAAAAAAATACTCTCACTGGGTTGAAGAATCAACTAGAGTCTTCACAAGACGCACTTCTACTGCACCTGTGCCAGCATCTTCTGTTATTCCAATTTTTGAAATACAAACTGGTGAGAACACATCTACATTACCCTCTAGTGATACTACTACTGATTCTTACACTGGTTCTGATGAAAATTGTCATATTGCTCTTTGTAAAGTAAACACACTTGTACATCTCATCATATCTCTCGCTTTATAACTTATTCACACTTGTCTCCTTCCTTTTATGCCTTTATTTTTTCTTTGGACTCATATTTTGTTTCCAAATCTGTATCAGAAGCATTATCTATCCCAAGTCAGAGGGCACCATGAAGGAAAAAATGTTGGCTCTTGAACAACATAGAACATGACATCTTGTTATTCTTTCACTAGGAAAGAAAGTAGTTGCATATCGGTGGGTATACACTGTGAAGCTAAATCTCGATAGGTCCTTGGATCGATTGAAGGCTCGTCTAGTTACCAAAGGTTATTTTCAAGTGTATAGCATGAATTATCAAGACACATTCTCGCCAGTTGCAAAGTTGACATCTGTATGGATTCTTATCTCATTTGTTGTCCCTTGTCGTTGAACCCTCCATCAGTTAGATATCAAGAATGCTTTTCATGTTCTTGATGATGAGGTTTACATGGATAACTCACGTGTTCTTGTTGCTCAGGGGAATCAAAGAAGGTGAGTAAGTTGAAGAAGTCCTTATATGGATTGAAGTAATCGCCAAGAACTTGGTGTGGACAATTTGTCTCTATTGTTAAGGCTTTTGGTCTTTCTAGTCCTCAAAAGGATTACTCTGTGTTTTGACGACAACATAAAGGAAAGAGGTTACTCCTTGTAATAAATGTGAATGATATCATTATCACTGGTGATAATGCATAAGAGTTTACAGATATAAAGTGCTACTTGCAGAAGCATTTTTAGACAAAAGACACTGAAACTTTGCAGTACTTCTAAGGCCTTGAAGTAGCTTGGTCCAAAAAAGAAATTACTCTTTTCAAGAGAAAATATGTGTTTGATATGCTATCTGAGGCACCCGTAAAAGCAAATATCAAGCTGCTACGAAATCAGGATGAGATCTTAGATGATCCTGACAGGTATAGGAGGTTAGTGGGTAAGACGAACTATCTAACTGTAAGTAGACCTGATATTGCATCAGTGAGTTTCTCTCAGCACCAAATACCACTTATTGAGATACAGTAGTACGGATTATTAGGTACTTAAATAAGGCTTTTGGCAAAGGGCTTCTTTATTCTGATTATGGACAAACCATGTCGCTAGTTTCTCAAGTCTAATTGGGCAGGGTCACCCGTTGACAGGAGATCTACCACAACTTTTACATTTTCCTTGCAGAAAATCCTGTGCATGAAAAGAAAGAAGCAAAATGTGGTGTCATGTCTACTGCAAAGTCAGAGTATCGTGCGGTGGTGAATGTAATTTGTAAACTGATAGGATCGTGCTAACTGTAACCATCAATGTCAAGTGGTCCAACTACAGGATAGCATTCAACCACAGTCAGCTCCTCACCCCCTGATAGGATCGCGCTAACTGTAACTATAATGTCAAGTGGTCCAACTAGAGGAACTCAAAATGAGACGATACTCGTTAAGGCCAAATCCAAAGTACATCTTTCTTTTACACTCAATGTGAGGGGAAATTTAGATATCAAATTGGGTTTACAATGCCAACAACTCCTCCCTAGAACTAGGGCCATGGCTTTTAAGAAGCTGAAGCTTGTTAATCCCCTCCTATGCCAATACCAACACCTGTATGATTTGGTGGAACTGTCACCACGTGGCATTCTATTGATTCATGTCTCATTGTACAGTTGTTGACCTTAGATTTGTTGCTCGAGACCATGAACCACATCTTGTCCTTTTGGGAGCATGAAAGTACGATGCTTAACCATAATCGCAAGAAATGTATGTAGCGTGATGGGCAAATACTACAATTGTGACGATTTACTCTAGGCCCATCATATTGGCTTTGTTAAGAAAACATCAGAAGCCCTAAATCTACAACATCCCCGCAACACAAGATGGAACATCTAGCATCTTACGCTCAGATAGGGGTGGCTATCGTGGCGGGTCGACCCGAATCGGCCCGCCCCGATTCGCACTATGCGGCTTGTATAAGTCACACATTAAAGATTTAACCCGTATATGTTCTGTATGGACACGGGTCCATACGGTTGACTTGTCCCGTGTACACGGTATCGATCAGATTCGTCCGTGATGAATCACGGGACGAATCGAGTCAGAGAAAAGTTTCCCCGACCCCCTCTTTTTTTTTAAAGTCCTATGTTATTATACATCTGCAAGAGGGAAAAATTAGCTTTGGCATCCTCGTGGCACCCTCTGACTCGCCCACAATGACTATTTTTTAAGCCGCTATGTGAGTGCAGAAGAATGTTGGCATTGCCAACTTTAAAAAAAAAGATATAACATCAACTCCATGGCCCCAACCTCTATAAAACCCCCTCTCACTCATTCACTCTCATCTCATGCAACTCTGAACCCTCTTCTCTTCTATTATAAATCAATCTCATTCTCTTGTGGATCTCTAACAACCTCTAATACAGCCTAATGGAGTACAACTGGAGTTCTGGCGGTTTCTCGTCCGAAGCCGGTGGTAACTCTTCATCGTCACACAATCCTTTCTCTTTCACACCTTATACCGATGTCGGCGGTAGTTCATCATATAATTATGGTCCCCTAACATTCAGATATGCTTCCTATTACAGTTCTTCAAGCTATATAATTGACTACATTGGATTTACACCCTACACATATGCTGCATATGCTAGTGATAGCGATACAGGTCGACATTTTATTTCCTTCCCTCCTCTGTATTCTTCATATTCTCAACTTTTAATGACAACATCACAATGCACACACAATCTTTGGCTCCCTTTTTACTGAAACACAAGAACAACAAATAATATACAATCAGTACTGCATGATACTATAGTTCTAGAAATACAAGAACCAACTAGCTCAACTATTATAGGAAGAGCCAAAACTTCTAAAGTGTGGAACTATTTTGAAAAAAAATCATTGATGGCAGAAGAAAGACAGAATGTAAGTACTGCCATCAATTTTTTGATCATAAAGAAGGATATGGTACATGTGTTCTGTCTGAACACTATGACCAGAAGCATGCTAAAGATCACAGTTACCACCACAAAAGCACAAACTTTAGCAGATTTGTCCACACCCTCCACTTGGAGATATATGTCTGAAGTAAACAAACATAAGTTAGCTAAATTTATTATTTGAGTAAAACTTTCATTTTTTTTACTGAATCAGATGCACTTGTTGATTATCTTAAATCTGTGTTTGCTCTAATTATAAAAGAATTAGTAGACAAATTATAACTAAAGAAATTAAAGATTTATTTGTAGATAGAAAAAAAATTTGAAGGCTCTTTTTACTAGTGATGCTAGAAAAATTTCATTAACTTCTAATATATGGGAATCTTTTAATCCTATTCATTATTTATGTGTTACTGCCCACTTTATTGATGTATTTTTATCATTTTCTAAGTTTTTTGAGAAACAATCTGATATAAATGTAGCAAATTCAATTTTCTTACTCATAGAAATTATAGTATTGAAAATAAAATAATTTCTATTTCTTTTGATAATGCTTGTGAAAATACTGCTTCAATAAAAAATTGAAAAAATATTATATTCAATTTAAACAGTAAACGTTTTCATGTTAGATATGTTTGTTATATATTAAATTTATGTGTACAAAATGGTCTAAAAAGCTTAGACGAATATATTTATAAAATTAAAGAAATTATTTACATCTAAAACACAATGATCTTAGGAGGCAATCTTTTAAAAGTTATTACCGACAATATAGACTGAAGGAAAAACTACTCCATGCAGATGTGAAAACTCATTGAAATTTAAGCTACTATATGATTAAGGATTGCCTTCCATATAAATAAGCAATTCAATTATTTATAGTAAATGAATGTTCATCTTTTTATATTAGTGATGAGTGAAAATTGTAAGAAATTTTTTGTAATTTTTTAAAAAAATTTGACATGGCCACAAAAGCACTTTCTGGCACATATTATCCTACATGTAACTTAGTTTTTTATAATCTTAATGAGATTACTCAAGTATGTGCTACATATGGAGATGAGATGGTCTTGAAGAGGTTGTATATGATATGGAAGAAAAATTTTAAAAATATTTTGAGACTATACTTTTTTTATTTTACTTAGCTACAATCATGGATCCTAAAATTAAAATAGATAATTTAAATTTTTTATTATCCAATTTTATTTCATATTTAAATTATGGACAAGGTAATGGTAAATTACTTTTAAAAATTAGAGCTCTTCTAGAGAAATATACTTATTGTACAGAGATGAGTTATTTTCCCTTCTTCTTCTAAGGCTAAGACACCATTGTTGACTGTAACGCCCCGATCCCGCGGGTACGGAGACGTTACTGCGACGTATATACGCAGGTCAGAAATACCCTCACGTATATACACTAAGAATTAGTACAGACAAGAATCTGAGTACGGAAGCACGTGATGTATTATACATTCCAACATATGAATATAATTACAAAGTTATCACCAGATGTGACAAATATTACAAGAATATTACATCACTGATAGGCGCAAATGTGTGAATACAAAGAGATGTACAAGTATGAATAGTACAAAAGGAGGCTCAGAGTCATCACAAGAAACTCTATAGCAGAGCAGGGGGGGCTGGAAGGATAGGGCTTCAGACAGCCTGCTGGAGATCCATGCCACCGCTGCGCATCTCAGGTCAGCAACTAGGAGAATCTACAAGCTCCAAGCTCCAAAACCTAGACATGAGAATCCAGGGGTCAAATGGCGTGCAAAAATAAGCACACGTGTATCGATAAAACTGAATCATAAGCATGCATTGAAAGCCGTGTCGTGAGCACGAGCATGCATAAGCAGGTAGATATATAACAAGTGATATCAAGCAGGAACTACTCATGCTATGATAAGATAAGAACAGGAGACTGGAGAAGTAGAACACAAGTGGTAAAGCAGGATGTGAACAGGTATAGTATAATAATCATAAAATTGGAAATCTGATGTAAAATCTGATGGAAGAAACTCGACAAAGCATACAACGGTCCCATAATTGGCATCTTTTATTATTATTATTACTCGTCTAACGCAGATGTCTAGATATGTGGACTAGCGTCCCAACACACATATATTCACATCTGAGAAAGTAAGGTTGTTATTGAAAACCAACGGGGGTATCAACGAACAATATTTATAGTGGGTCCCGTGCATACCTGAGACCACAGCCCAGGATGTTCCGTTGCTGGAGAACGGAACCTACCCCAAGAGGATCAGGAGGGTCTTATAGAATGTCCTTTATCAAGATGGTACCAGGAAGGAGGGAGCCAGCACTCTCCTCGGTCGCCTTGAGGCCCACAGGTCAGACCGAAAGTTTTAGTTGCACAACATACCTAGTACCACTATAAACAAGGACATATATTGATAGCCGCAAGTTTCTCCCGACCCGATGTAAGTTGTCTTATTTTATGGTTTATTAGATAATTATCAGATTCTGGGAATGAGCAAGAACAAGCCAGGAATGTCAAGAGTACAAGTATATCAGGAGTACGATTTGTACTATAATGTATCAAGTTGTAAACAAGATGTCAGGTCATCATTCCCGTTATCATGATAATTATAAGAGTCAAGTATATCATGCCGGGTGTCAAGTGATAGCATGACAAGAGAGTGATATTAGTCTGGTGACAAGTCATGTCATAACAAGGAGCAATTGTCAAGTAGTAACATGTTAGGTGTCAGGTGATAACACATCATTGTCAGGTGATACAGACAGGTGTTAGATATTAGCATGCAAATGACAGGTATAAGTAATAGCATGTCAAGTGTTAACATATCAAGTATGTACATGGCATGTGATAGAATAATAGCTGAGTACAATTAAGCGGAGCTGAGCAAGCTGTGGGTATGGACAGCAAACAGTGTTTAACACTGGAGCGCCTGGTGAGGTTACCGGGACGACTCAGCTTAAAGTGCGAGTAGAAAATCCGGCAACATCTCGCCTAGACGATTCTAGTGATAAAGCGCTGAGCGCTAAGCATGCCTACCAGGCGGAGCTGAAAGACCTGACGGTCTGAACGCACTTCTCTTTTGAGATAGCGGGCGAGAGCCCGGAGGCTAAAGTACGCTCGGGGTCTAAGCGCACTCTCGGTAGCTACCACGAAACCTGTAAGGGTACATGCATACAACACATTGGATAGCCAGACGGGAGTGAGCAGAAACCTAGAGTTGGTACAAGAGTACCTGCGATATTAGTATCACGTAAGCATGTTATATCGAGAGGGGATCTAATCTACCGTAGAGTAGTGAAGCCTGAAGGCTGAGTAGAGAGCTCAAAAGCTGAAGGGCCCGGAGGCCAAGTATGAAGCCCGATGGCTGAAGGGCCCGGAGGCCAAGTATGAAACCTGAAGACAAACGACCACGAAGGGTCGGCCACGCATGGTATAAGGTACATCACAGGCATGGTTTACGTACAAAATTTAAACTACCCTAGTATATGTAATCATCACAGGCATATACACGTACAATCATAGGCACTTGGCCACATACAAATACAGGGACACAGCCCAATACAAAATACATTTAAACACGGAATAAAATACACGTCAACCCGACGAAGCAGGGAAAACCAAATGGAGGCGAGGACACTCGCCTAAATCTCCGGAAAGCCGAAAACTCCGAAATCCTGCAACTCGCGCACGCGCCATAAAATATAATAAAAAATATATATATAATTAGAGAGAGAAAGGGAAGAGGAGAGAGAAGAGAGAGAGTCTAGAGAGAGAAAAACCTAGAGAGAAAGAGAGACTTTTAGAGAAAGAAAATCTAGAGAGAGAAAAAGGGAGAGAGACTAGAGAGAGAAGCTAAGGAGAGAGAAAGAGAATTAGTAGAGAGGGAGAGAAATTGTGGAGAGAGGAGAGAGAGAAGAGAGAGGAAGAGAGAAAGAGAGATGGTTAGGGAGAGAGAAACCAGGAGAGAGAGCCAGGAGTGGGGGGCTACTGCCCCTCTCAACTGCCCACGGCCAGGCCAGGAGGCCTGGCTGTGGCCCTGCCAGAGCCGGCCGGCGACCCTCCGGTGGTCGCCGGCCAGGGGTGGCCGCGCCGGCCACCACCCCAGAGAAGAGAGAGAAGGGAAGAGAGAGGAAAGCAAGCGCCCCCTTTGGGGGCGCACGGCCTGGCCGCCGGCCAGGTCGCGCCAGCGTGGCGCTGGCCGCTGGCGGGCAGGGGTGGCGCCGGCCACCCGAAAGAGAGAGGGAGAGGAGAGTGAAAAAGGGGAAAAGAAAAGAGAAAGAAAAAGAAAAGGAAAGAAGAAGAAAAAGAAAAAGAAAAAGAGAGGAAAGGAGAAAAGGGGCTCGCCGGAGTTGGGAGGGGGCGTTGGTGGTGGTGGTCGTGGCCGGATCTTGGCCGGATCTTAGAGAAGGAAGAGAGAGAGGTGGGAGATATTGAAGGGTGGAGAGAAAGAGGAGAAGATGGAGAGAGAGAATTGAGGGAGAGATTAGAAGTTAAAAGGGGGGAGAGAGAGAGAGAGAATTTGGGGGAAGAAGGAGGAGGAGGAAGAGGTGGTCGTTGACGCCAGGGGAAGGAGAAGAAAGAAGTGAAGAAGAGAAAGAGAAAGAAAAAATGATTCTAAGAAGTAATGTGAAAGCAGAATCTAGAAATTCAATTCTAATTGTAAATTAAAAATCCTGTAATCAACAAGCGATCTGACCGACACCAATTCCGGTGAAATTTTGATAAATTCAGAAAATTCTTAGAAAAAGAATTTAGATAGAAAATGTGATTTTAAAAAATAATGTAAAACCCATTTCTAGTAATTCCACTCCATTTGTAAATTAAAAGTCCGGGAATCGGTCAGCGGCACTGGTCGACACCGATTTTGAAGATTTTCAGTTTAATTCAGGAAAATTTCAAAAAATTATAGAAAATCTAAAATATTAGAAAATAATGTTTGAAATAGAAATCGGTCAAATCTGAATATCAGAAAGACCAAATTGAGCAAACACTAGGATCGGGTCTTGGTTTAGAGTAGGGCTGACTCCAAGTCCGTGAATCCGGATCCAAAGCAAAACAATCATATAAATAATTCATAATACGAAACAAATATAGGAAGTAAATCAAAAATACCATCAAAAAATTTGAATACGCAACTAAGTACGTATTCTGGGAGCGGGGTGTTACATTCCATCCACCTTACAAAAATTGCGTCCTCGCAATTTCGATAAGGGGTAAAATGAACACAAAGAGGACATGGACCAGAATTATACCAATTAAGATATGAATTACTGTAGGTAGGGCTCTCAAGTCGACTGAACAATAATCAGAATATAGACATCTTCTGCACTTCCGGCTGTATAAATCTTCGAACGATGCCTAATAATACTGAACTAATAACACTGCTTTGCAATAGAATCCTAGCTGTACTGCATACTTAATATCACCTCGAGAATGAGCCAGAATACCGTAGATAAGGAAAACCCTGATAATACTGAGCATAAATAAAGAAGATCGATAATTAAGAATTCTGAATACCGGGCGTCGATCACTTTGAAAGATATAGCCAAGAATAGAGAATAACTGTAGAAAAATCCGAATACCGACTTCTGAAAAATAACCTGATCGGGGATCAATTCTGAGAAAACCCGAACTTCAAAGAGTTGGCTGAATAGATCATATAATAGCTTCATTCAGAATTAGCCGCTACCTCCCTAATCTATCCATATCTTAAGTTGGTATAAAGGCTTCGAAAAACCAAAACGGGGGAAAGATGGAAGGGATTAGGAATCAAAGGAAGGATGATCAAGAAATAATAGATAACTTTGTACTTATAGTTGGAGTGTATAACCAGAACTCATGCATTCCAGTTGCAATTTCTTTACCATTAATTTACCATCTGGACGTACTGAGGATGTGAGAGCCTAGGCTCTGATACCATCCTGTAACGCCCCAATCCCGCGGGTACGAAGACGTTACTGCGACGTATATACACAGGTCAGAAATACCCTCACGTATATACGCTAAGCATCAGTACAGGTAAAAATCTGAGTACGAAAGCATGTGGTGCATTATACATTCCAACATATGAATACAATTACAAAGTTATCACCAGATGTGACAAATATTACAAGAATATTACATCACTAATAGGCGCAAATGCGTGAATACAAAGAGATGTACAAGTATGAACAGTACAAAAGGAGGCTCAGAGTCATCACAGGAAAACTCTAGAGCCGAGTAGAGGGGCCTGGAAGGATAGGGTTTCAGATAGCCTGCTGGAGATCTATGCCACCGCTGCGCATCTCAGGTCAGCAACTAAGAGAATCTACAAGCTCCAAGCTTCGAAACCTAGACATGAGAATCCAAAGGAGTCAGAACACCCAAGCGAGTGGTGATGCGAATGCCAAATGGCGTGCAAAGATAAGCACACGTGTATGATAAAACTGAATCATAAGCATGCTTGAAAGCCGTATCGTGAGCACGAGCATGCATAAGCAGGTAGATATATAACAAGTGATATCAAGCAGGAACTACTCATGGTATGATAAGATAAGAACAGGAGACTGGAGAAGTAGAACACAAGTGGTAAAGTAGGATGTGAACAGGTATAGTATAATAATCATAAAATTGGAAATCCGATGTAAAATCCGATGAAAGCAAACTCGACAAAGCATATAACAGTCC
The DNA here is from genome assembly GCA_038442645.1 of Agave tequilana. Taxonomy (NCBI): domain Eukaryota; kingdom Viridiplantae; phylum Streptophyta; class Magnoliopsida; order Asparagales; family Asparagaceae; genus Agave; species Agave tequilana. The sequence continues at coordinate 66,877 of JAVJIF010031335.1, forward strand.
CATAGTTGGCATCTTTTATTATTATTATTATTATTATTACTCGTCTTACCCAGATGTCTAGATATGTGACTAGCGTCCCAACACACATATATCCACATCTGAGTAAAGCAAGGTTGTTATTGGAAACCAATAGGGTATCAACGAATAATGTTTACAGTGGGTCCCGTGCATACCCGGGACCACAGCCCAGGATGTTCCGTTGCTGGAGAACGGAACCTACCGCAAGGCGATCAGGATGGTCTTATAGAATGCCCTTTATCAAGATGGTACCAGGAAGGAGGGAGCCAGCACTCCCCTCGGTCACCTGGAGGCCCACACGTCAGACTGGAAGTTTTAGTTGCACAACATACCTAGTACCACTGTAAACATGAACATATATTGATAGCCGCAAGTTTCCCCCGACCCGATGTAAGTTGTCTTATTTTATGGTTTTTAGATAATTATCAGATTCTGGGAATGAGCAAGAACAAGCCAGGAATGTCAAGAGTACAAGTATATCAGGAGTACAGTTTGTATTATAATGTATCAAGCTGTAAACAAGATGTCAGGTCATCATTCCCGTTATCATGATAATTATAAGAGTCAAGTATATCATGCCGGGTGTCAAGTGATAGTATGACAAGAGAGTGATATTAGTCTGGTGACAAGTCATGTCATAACAAGGAGCAATTGTCAAGTAGTAACATGTCAGGTGTCAGGTGATAACACATCAATTGTCAGGTGATACAGACAAGTGTTAGGTATTAGCATGCAAATGACAGGTATTAAGTAATAGCATGTCAAGTGTTAACATATCAAGTATGTACATGGCATGTGATAGAATAATAGTTGAGTACAATTAAGCGGAGCTGAGGAAGCTGTGGGTATGGACAACAAACAGTGTTTAACACTGGAGCGCCTGGCGAGGTTACCGGGACGACTCGGCTTAAAGTGCGAGTAGAAAATCCGCAACATCTCGCCTAGACGAATCTAGTGATAAAGTGGTGAGCGCTAAGCATGTCTACCGGGCGGAGCTGAAAGACCTGACAGTCTGAACGCACTTCTCTTTTGAGATAGCCGGTGAGAGCCCGGAGGTTAAAATACGCTCGGGGTCTAAGCGCACTCTCGGTAGCTACCACAAAACCCATAAGGATACATGCATACAACCAATTGGATAGCCAGACGGGAGTGGGCAGAAACCCAGAGTTGGTACAAGAGTACCTGCGATATTAGTATCACGTAAGCATGTTATATTGAGAGGGTATCTAATCTACCATAGAGTAGTGAAGCCTGAAGGTTGAGTAGAGAGCCCGAAAGCTGAAGGGCCCGGAGGCCAAGTATGAAGCCCGGTGGCTGAAGAGCCCGGAGGCCAAGTATGAAACCCGAAGACAAACGACCACGAAGGGTCGGCCACGAATGGTATAAGGTACATCACAGGCATGGTATATGTACAAGAATTAAACTACCCTAGTACAAGTATGTTGGCCCAAAGGCCCATCACTCTAGTTTTGATGATGATCAACTCATGTAGTTATAGTACTAATGATCTTGTGTTTAATTAGTCTCAGATTTATAATCAAGATCTTAGTTGGTGTTTAGCTTCAACAAAGGACTTAAAGTCAAGTTTTGGAGCTAGCACGGTTTGATCCAAGAGCTTGTGCATCAAGACCACATCAAGTACTCAAGAGGAGTCTAGCTCGTTGGATCAAGTTTGGACCAAGTCAAGAAGATGAGAAGACTTCAAGTGAAGACCTTCAAGATCAAGACTTGTGTCTAGGTTTGTTATAGTACTAATGATTTTGTTTTTAGATTAAATGTAAAGGATAGAATAGTTGGTGGATTGCTCAAGTATACCATATACACACACACACTCTTGATTTAAATGAGTTTTCATAAAAGAATTTTTATTTTGGAAAAATACAAAAGAGTTTTCTTTTTGAAAAATACCGTTTTGGTTTTTGGAATTCAAAGTATATATTGATAGGTTTTTCAAGAAAATATTACTTTGAAAAGAAAATTTGTTGAAAAAGAAAAAGGGGGAGAAGTATTTGAGTTTATATGCATGTTTTCATTGCTTAAGGGGGAGAAGTATTTGTCTTCCTTGTTCATTATGCATAAAAGTTTTGTTTTGCAAATAGGAGAAAAAGATTTATTTGTTTCATCTCCATCATTTGCATACATGTTTATGAGCTTCATTGCATATATTTATTATTTTGTGTTATGCATGAGTTAAGGGGGAGCTTCTTTAAAGCTTTACTTTAATCCATGCATATATAACCTCATGAGTTTTGTCATCATCAAAAGGGGGAGATTGTTGGCCCAAAGGCCTATCACCCTAGTTTTGATGATGATCAACTCATGAAGTTATGTTTACTAATGATCTTGTATTTAATTAGTGACAGATTCATTATCAAGATCTTAGTAGGTGCATAGCTTAACAAAGGATAAAATGTCAAGATTTGGAGCTAGCACGGTGTGATCCAAGGAGCTTTTGGATCAAGCTTGGACCAAGTCAAGAAGATGAGAAGCCTTCAAGTGAAGACTTCAAGAAGATGGAGACTTGTGTCTAGGTATAAGATTTTATTTTTGTTTTAGTTAAAATGTAAAGGATAGAATAGTGGTGGATTGCTCAAGTACATTTACACACACACACTCTTGATTTAGTTTGTTTTAGAAAAGAATTTTAACCAAAATCCAAACATGTATTCAAGTGAAGATTTCAAGTGTTTTGTTGATTTTGGTTTTCATGTTTACATATTTTTTTAACCAATTGAAAGGTTCACCTAGAGGGGGGTGAATAGGTGATGGCTAATCTAATGGTCACTTAATGATGAATGATGCAAATAATCCGGAAGCTAAAAACAATTATGACCTAATTAAATCTTTTACACTAAACACCACGTATAACCAAAGAGTGTTGCCGAATTCCCCGTGAAGGGCTCTAAACAAACTCCTCTAGATTCCCCTTGAATGGGTTGAGGTGCCGCGTTGGCTCTCTTGGTTGAATACAAGTGTTAGCAACAATCCCAAACAAGTATATCAATATGAGCACAAATGAATATCTAGCATATAAAGATGAGCAGAATAAAAGTATGCAAGATATAAAAGAGACAAAGAGAGAGAGAGTGAGCAATCGCAAACACAAGGGTATGTTTCGAGGTTCGAGCACACTTGCTCTACATCCCCGCCTTCGACACACGAAGGATTTCCACTATGCAAGATCCCAATGGATCTCTCCTCGGTGCGGCAACACCTACAAGCCCTCGGACTCCCTAGTCCCGTACACACCGCAAGCCCACCGGCTCGCCGAGGCCGCACCTCAAACAAGAAGAGTTCGCACCCGAACCCTAAACAACCACGAGCACACTTGCCCGTCTCCTCAAAGTACAAAGAAAAGATCTTTGGTGATCACAACACTTTGATCACCTAAAGGCTCTCACTACAACACTCCTAAGGATTGAATAATCAATGGATGCTCAAGTGTTTGTGTGAGAAAAGCAAGGAAAGAATCTTTGGTGAAAAACTCAAGAAATCTCTTTTACACTCTTGATAAACTCTCTTTTAATTGGAAGTATTGGCTCTAATTTTGTGGAGAAAAACATCTGGAATGAAAGGGAAAAACTGGCTCTAAGAGTCTCCAAAATATTCTTACACAACAGTCCACAAACCCCCAAATATATAGGCTGTCAAAAACTAGCCGTTGGGGCTTTGTCAGAACTGCCGGTCGACCCGTGCGGTGGACCGCCAACGGTCGGATTTCTGACCGTTGGAGCCACGGTCGACCGCCTGGGTCGACCGACCCACTGGAGCTGAGAGTCTAACTCTCTGTCGGTCGACCCGTACGGTCGGCCGAACTTTCCAGAGAGCTCTGCTCTCTGGAGCGGTCGACCGGCACGGTCGGCCGTCCTCCAGTACACAAAGGCGTGCACGTCTGTGCACGTCGGTCGACCGAGCCGGTCGATCGACTTCAGGATTAGTCGACTATATAGTCGACTTGCTGAAGCCTGAAACAGTTTTCTGGGATTAAAAAGTTAGTCTTTTTGGCTCAAATAAAATCCCATAAAATACATAAAAATCTACAAAAATAGTTTAACCAATATACTTTGATAATCAAACATGCTTGCACAAAATCAAGGCATGTTATAAAAGATTGGACTATTTTTGTAACTTGAAATATTTGGCTCATGATGAAAACTGTATTTCCAAAACAATATTTTTCCAAAACATGTTTTTCCAAATCTTCATCAAATACAAAAACAAGATATACTTTTAAGGTATAGTGTGTATGGATATGATCCACTACACAATCATAATGAAATATCTATGTTTTTGACATTAAGCTCTAAACTTGGTTTTGGTTAAAAAGATATGTAAACATGAAAACCAAAATCCAAACATGTATTTTCTTAAACTAGAAAATCTTTTGTAAAACAAACTATCAAGAGTGTGTGTGTATGGTATACTTGAGCAATCCACCAACTATCTATCCTTTACATTTTTAACTAAAACAAAAACAAAATCTTATACCTAGACACAAGTCTTCATCTTCATGAAGTCTTCACTTGAAGGCTTCTCATCTTCTTGACTTGGTCCAAGCTTGATCCAAAAGCTCCTTGGATCACACCGTGCTAGCTCCAAATCTTGACATTTTATCCTTTGTTGAGCTATGCACCTACTAAGATCTTGATAATGAATCTGTCACTAATTAAACACAAGATCATTAGTAAATATAACTTCATGAGTTGATCATCATCAAAACTAGGGTGATAGACCTTTGGGCCAACATATATGTTTTAACCAAAATCATATTTAGTGCTTATTGTCAAAAAATAGATATTTCATCATTTATGTGTAGTGGATCATATCCATACACTCTATGCTTTAAAAGTGTTTAAAATATCTTGTTTTTTTATTTGGAAAAGTTTTGGAAAAACCAATTTGGAAAAATACGGTTTTTATTTTTAGCCAAAATTTCTAAGTTACAAAAATAGTTCAAAATATTTGTAACATGTCTTGATTTTACTCAAACATGTTTGTTTATCAAAGTATAATACTGAAACTATTTTTGTAGATTTTTGGAGATTTTATGGGATTTATTTTTGTCAAAATACCAAGTTTTTAATCCCTATTACAGATCTGTCCTGGCTTCTGCCGGTCGACCGGACCGATCGACCGAGCTAGGAGTCGGTCGACCGTGTCGGTCGACCGACGTGCACAGACGTGCACGCCAGTCTGGCTGGAGGGCTGGTCGACCGAGATGGTCGACCGTCCAAAGAGCTCTGCTCTCTGGAAAGGCCCCGATTGACCGGGCGTCGACCGGACAAAAAGACTGCTCTCTGTATCCAGGCCACGGTCGACCGAGGCTTCAACGGTCAGAAATCTAACCGTTGGCGGTCGACCGATAGCCGTCTGGGCTGAAAATTTGCCCCAATGGCTAGTTTTTCTAGCCTATAAAGAGGGGACTTTGTGGGACTATTTTTAACAAGTTTTCAAGTAGTTTTTAGTGCTAGTTTTTCCTACTCTTTTAAGAGGTTTCTCCACTTGTTTAAAGAGCCAAATATTTTCAATTAAAAGGAAGTTTATCAAGAGTGTTTTCAAAGTGTTTTCTTGTATTTTCCTCAATCCTTATTTTTCTTACAAACACTTGAGCTATCCATTGATATATTCATCCTATAGGACTGTTATTGTGAGATTATTTTTAGGTGATCAAAGTGTTGTGATCACCAAAGACTTCATCTTTGCTTTAAGGAGGCGGACGTGTGTGTTCGCATTGTTTCGGGTTCTAGTGGGAACTCGGTGTTTGAGGTGCGGCCTCGGCGGGCTAGTGAACTTGCGGTGTGTTCTTACGGGAACAAGAGAGGGACTAGAGAGTCCAAAGAGCTTGTAGGTGTTGCGGCACCAAGTGATCCGGTGGGATCAATTTTAGTGAAAATCCTTCATAGTGTTGAAGGCGGGGACGTAGAGCAAGTGTGCTCAAATCTCGAAACAAATCTCTTGTGTTTGCGATTGCTCTCTCTCTCTATCTGTTACTTGTCTTTATATCTTGCATTCTAATATTATCTTTATCTTTATATGCTTTATATATTGTGTGCTTATTGTTATATGCTTGGGGATTGTTTGCTAACGCTTGTATTCAACCAAGAGAGCCAACGCGGCACCTCAACTCTTATCTAGAGGAATCTTGAGGAGTTAGTCCAGAGCCCTTCACGGGGAATCCGGCTACACTCTTGTGTTATACGTGGTGTTTAGTTCAAGAAGTTTTAGTTTGCATTAATAAGTTTTAATTCCACATTATTGACCATTAGATTAGCTAGTCACCTATTCACCCCCCTCTAGGTGATTACAAAGTAATCATCATAGGCATATACACGTACAATCATAGGCATTCGGTCACATGCAAATACAGGGACACAGCCCAATACAAAATACATTTAAATACAGAATAAAATACACGTCGACCTGACGAAGCGGGGAAAACCAAATGGAGGCGAGGACACTCGCCTAAATCTCCGGAAAGCTGAAAACTCTGAAATACTGGGAACTCACGCACGCGCCATAAATTATAATAATATATATATAATTAGAGAGATAAAGGGAAGAGGAGAGAGATAAGAGAGAGAGTATAGGGAGAGAGAAAAACCTAGAGAGAGAAAGAGAGATTTTTAGAGAAAGAAAATCTAGAGAGAGAAAGAGGGAGAGAGAAGCTGAGGAGAGAGAAAGAGAATTAGTAGAGAGAGAAATTATGGAGAGAGGAGAGAGAGGAAGAGAGAAAGAGAGATGGTTAGGGGGAGAGAGAGAGAGCCAGGAGTGGGGGGCTGCTGCCCCACAACTGCCCACGGCTAGGCCAGGAGACCTGGCCGTGGCCCTGCCAGAGCCGGCGCTGGCGGCCCTCCGGTGGCCGCGGGCCAGGGGTGGCCGCGCCGGCCACCCCAGAGAAGAGAGAGAGAAAAGGGGGAGAGAGAGAAGAGAAAAGCACGGGGGGCTGTTGCCCCCTGCTCACGCACAGCGCCCCCCTTTGGGAGGCGCACGGCCTGGCCGCCAGCCAGCCACGCCCCGGTCGCGGTGCCAGCGTGGCGCCGGCCACCGGCGGGCAGGGGTGGCGCCGGCCACCCCAAATAGAGAGGGAGAGGAGAGTGAAAAAGGGGAAAAAATAGAGAAAGAAAAAGAAAAGGAAAAGGAAAGAAGAAGAAAAGAAAAAGAAAGGAAAGTAGAAGAGGGGCTCACCGGAGTTGGGAGGGGGCATCGGTGGTGGTGGTCATGGCCGGATCTTGGAGAAGGAAGAGAGAGAGGTGAGAGAAATTGAAGGGTGGAGAAGAAAGAGAAGGAGATTGAGAGAGAGAATTGAGGGAGAGATTAGAAGTTGAAGGGGGAAGAGAGAATTGGGGGAAGAAGGAGGAGGAGGAAGAGGCGGTCGTTGGCGCCAGGGGAAGGGGAAGAAAGAAGTGAAGAAAGAGAAAGAGAAAGAAAAAAGGAAAGGAAAAGGAAAAGGAAAAGGAAAAGAAAATAAAAGGAAAAAGGTGAAGATATTTTTTAGGGTCGTGTGATGGAGGAATTTTTAGGGAAAAAGAAAAAAGGAAAATAGAGAAAAAGGGAGTGGATGGGAAAAATGGGGAAGAAAAGAAAAGAAAGAAAAGAAAATATGTAGATGATATTTCGGATCTGGGAAAATCCCAAAAATACCGAAAATGCTGGAAAATTTGACTGATCCGGAAAGGTCTCGAAAATTCTTAAAAATAGTAAATATTATTTTAAGATACATGGTGAAATCAGTTTTTAGAAATAAGATCACATTTTTAAATTAAAAATCTTGAAGTCAACCGTCGAAACCGGTCTATACCGGGTCGGCCGGATTTTGATAAATTCTGAAATTTTTCAGCAAATGCCTGAAAGAAGAAAATATGATTCTAAGAAGTAATGTGAAAGCAGAATCTAGAAATTCAATTCTGATTGTAAACTAAAATCCTGAAATCATCCAGCGATACTGGCCGACACCAATTCCGGTGAAATTTTGATAAATTCAGAAAATTCTTTAAAAAAGTATTTAGATAGAAAATATGATTTTAAAAATAATGTAAAAGCTATTTCTTGTAATTCCAATCCATTTGTAAATTAAAAATCTTGGAATCGGTCAGCGGCACTGGTCGACACCGGTTTTGAAGATTTTCAGTTTAATTCAGGAAACTTTCAGAAAATCATAAAAATCTAAAATATTAGAAAACATTGTTTGAAATAGAAATCGGTCAAATCTGAATACCATAAAGACCAAATTGAGCAATACACTAGGATCGGGTCTCGGTTCAGAGTAGGGCTGACTCCAAGTCCGTGAATCCGGATCCAAAGCAAAACGATCATATAAATAATTCATAATACAAAATAAATACAGGAAGTAAATCGAAAATACTATCGAAAAATCTAAATACGCAACTAAGTATGTATTCTGGGAGCGGGGTGTTACATTGACATTCCTAAAAGATAAACTCCCAGACAGCTCTTCAACCAGTCTGAACGATGTATAACTTGTCAACACTTTTAAAAGACAAGTCACAAACAAGCTGACTTCTAATCTCTTTGTTACCCATCTCTGATGGATAGAGCAGTCACTTGGACCATACTGATCCAGTTAAGCAGACTGATAGAAGGAAAATCGTGCACGAAAAGTGTGTATTTTGAAATCAGAAATTAAAGTGTGTGTGTTTTAGATTCCTTGATACTTCAATTATAGCACAGAGGCTAAACGGGTCGAATTCACAAGGACAGGAGGTGATAGAAACATTAACAGTATGTTCATGTGTGTATTAACGGTTCTTCTATATTTCAATGAATCAAAAGAAAAGAAAACAAAGAAGAAAAGAAAAGAGTATGGTGAAAACAAAGATAGAAACATTGAAGAGAAAGTATTTGAGAATTTTGAGATTATTTCTAAAATAAAGTAAAAATGAAAGAAAATTCATGGCTATTAACCACTAATGGCTCCACTAATTTGCTAATCTCTTAGTAATAATTACCTCAAATGTATCATTGGCCATCACTAGTCCTTAATTTCAAGAGCTTTTCGAAGCATGACCCATAAGATAACTCTTCACATTCAAACTCAATAAACAAGTGCAAGCTACAATTAAACTATCAAAACTACAATAGAGCGAACATGGAATAAAGTAATGTTAGCTTGTTAGAGAGTTAAATATTAGAGTGTTAGAATCCATCATCATGAGCCAGCAATGGCTCTTGCAAGAGCAGGGCCAAGTAGAGGCTATTAGATTCATGTGGATTATCAAGTCAGAAGTTAGCAAGTTAGTGGTTAGTAATTAGATGCCATAAGAGAAAATTAGCTAAGCATATAAAAGTTAGAGAGAAGAAAACAAGTAGAGATAAAGATAGAATCTTTTAAAGAGTGTCACTCTTGATCGGGGAAAATCGTGCACAAAATATGTCATTTTGAAATCAGAAATTAAAGTGTGTGCTTTGGCTTCCTCGATACTTTCATTATAGCATAGAGGCTAAAAGGGTCAAATCTATAAGACAGTAGGCGATAAAAGCATTAACATATATTCATGTGTGTGTCAACAGTTCTTCTAGTTTCAAAGAATCAAAAGAAAAGAAAAACAAATAATGAAAAGAGAAGAGTATGGTGAAAATAAAGATAGAAATATTGAAGAGAATGTTGTTGTGATTTTGAGATTATTCCTAAAACAAAATAAAAATGAAAGAAAACTCATTGCTACTAACTACTAATTGCTCCACCAATATGCTAACCTCTTAGTGATAGCTGCCTCACATGTATCCTTGGCCATCACTAGTCCTTGGTTTAAGAGATTTTCAAAGTATGACCCATAAGATTACTCATCACATCCAAACTCAAATAAACAAGTGAAAGCTACAATTAAACCATCAAAACAACACTGGAGCAAGCATGGAATAAAGTAATGTTAGCTTGTTAGAGAGTTAGATGTTAAAGTATTAGAATCCATCATCATGGGCCATCAATGGCTCTTGCAAGAGCAAGGCCTAGTAGAGGTTAATAGATTCATGTGGATTATCAAGTAAGGAGTTAGCAAGTTAGTCGTCAGTAGTTAGTTGTCGTGAGAAAAAAAGCTAAGCATGTAAAGAGTTAGAGAGAAGAAAATAAGTAGAGATAAAGAGAGAACCTTTCATAGAGTGTCACTCTCCATTACAAGCACTCTAACTTTCCTTCTAAGAATCACTCTCTAAACTTTTACAAGATCTAAAAGAAAGGAAAAATATGAAAGAGAAGAAGAGGAACACTAACCTACACTAAAGAAAAGAAATCTATCCTAAAAACCTCCTCCTCTCCTGTTCTGCTAAAACCAGGGGATATTTATAGCCAAGGGACCTCTGGGGTCAATACAAGGCCACGCGTTGAAACTCGATGCGTGGCTCCATAGTATAGCCGCGGAAACGCGGCCCAGGCCGTATTTTCAAGGCCATACTGGCGTCGCGCGTGCTTCTACACCTTACTCTTTGTACCTGTTCTTGGTTTCTTGATATATGCTCCCAGATTTAGCAGATTTAGCTTCAAAATCTTGGGCTACTCCTAAGCTCTAAAAATCCCCAAATAATGAGAGTTTAGAGCTTCTTCTTCATTTTATATCATGGACCTAGAAACACACAAGAAAGCCATTATTAACAGAATTTTATTTAGAATAAATGTGAAAATATGATATGAAATATGCATATTTGAGACTAATCACACCCCACACTTATCTTTTGCTCGTCCCGAGCAAAAATAAGAAGAAAAACTAACTAAGAAAATTATTACACAACTTTCGCAAGTGACGTGATTGTACTGAGCGTGTGCAACAAGCCGTTAAACCTCTAAGTTTCCCTAGAGGAGGAGTTTTGTCTCTTGAAGATTTTTAGTGGATTACACCCATAAAATACGTAAAGAATGAAATCAGATGTTAGTATTTTGAAAATGCATTTTGAAATAGAGAAAAGTGTTGAAATATTTCTGCGAAAATTTAAGTGATTCAAGGTCATAGGTTAATCAGAAATTATTCTTCCTTAAACTAAATCTAGATGCAAGATGTTGTTTTAAATTAAAGGTAAGAATTTTAAATTGAATTGATTCTTTGATCTTTCATAAAACTCGTAGATAGTATACACTTTGTGAACAGTGAATATTTTTGGGATATCAATTCTAATGTTTATGCCATTTATTTGTATATATAAATATATATATAAATCTTTTTTTCTTCTCTTAGTTTTTTTAGGCTTTCTAACTCACCCGGGTAGTGAGCCTTTAGCCGATGACTCCCAAACCAGATGATTTTAGAGTACCAGATGAGAAAACATCTCTCAAGTTTAAGAACTCGAGTAAATAAGGTCACAAAAAAAGGGAATTATTTTGTTTATGTCCACCATTTTAAGATGAATAATTATATTTTTTGAGGCATAATTACCTAGCTTTAATAAGTGGCTTTTATATATATATATATTTTTTTTATTTATTATTTTTTGTGTCATTTTCAATCTTTGTTTCAATCCCTAAAGTTGTGTTAGTGTGAAGTGCATATATTTAAGGCAAAAAAATTCAAGATCAAATTATCTTTTCAATCTTACTTACTTATCCTAAAGTTTAAATAAGATCTATTATTTTGACTCAGTTTAAAAATTCATAATTTTAGGTCTTCTTAATTCCTAAGATAATCTTAACTTTCTTAAAAATAAGCCAAAACTATTTCTCTATTTCAAAAGGTTCTATAAAAAAAAAAAGGATTCCTATACAAAGAAATATCTAAAAATTTCTTTAAAAATGTGTAAATAAAAGAAAATTTAAAACAAATTACGTTAGTAAACCCTCTCCCACACTTATCTCATTTATTGTCCTCAATGCTTCGTGAATGAGTATATGCATGAAACAATTAGGGAAGAAAAAATCAACTCAGGGTGGTGGTTCCGATGGTGGTTGATTGGTCTGTAAAATGTGGGCTAATTCAAAATTTGTGAAATTCACAGGAACACACCAGTGACCTCTCTAATACAACCCATTAAAATGCTGTAGATATGTATGATCTTACTGAAAAAATTATCCCCCTCAAATGACCGATTTTCAAAAATAAATCCAGAGTTATTATGTCAACACCGTTATCCAACAATGAAGTGTGATTGTGGAAGATAATTGATTTGGCTCAAAAGGAAGAGGAACAAATACCGACTCAAGAATTGACTTAGATTAAGTTGAGATTCAAAAGTGAGAGTCGAATTGGTTCAAAAATGGGATCCAAATCAAAGAATTGATGTTCACATACTTTCTCCATTAATGAAGTATGATCGTAAGATATTGGTGATTCAACTTCACGATGTATTGGTATAGGATCAATGATGACTCCAGAATATGAAAAATATCATAAAGATATCGGAGTCATTATTGAATCAAAAAGTGTAATAGAATTATCAAATTGTGGATCAGGATCACATTCTTATATCAGTTCAATTTCAGAAAAAGGATAACTTACCAAAAAGTAAAATTTTTGGCAAGTTCAAATGGATGTAATGAAATTTAATTTAGATTTTTTTCCACAGAAGAATATGAATGGGTGAAATGATTGATTCAAGTTCAGGAATTATGGGAATCAAAACTGGCTCAAGAATGTTACTTAATTCAGTAACACTGCAAGAGTCGATTAGATTCAAGGATTGGACTTGAATCGTTAAATCTGAGGCTCAATTTCACATTCATCTTCAAGTTCAATTTCAAGGAATGGATAACTTGCCAAAATGATAAAATTTGGTTTTGGTCAAGTTCAAGCTGGTATGATGAAATTGAATCTTGATTCCAAATGATATGATTATTGGGTCATATTAATAGAGTTGAAGATATCAGAATTGGCCAATGATTGATAAGAGAGAGATTCCTCATTCCTATAAGAGTTGGTCAATTGACTTTGTTTTGATTCTAACCTATTGATAGACTGGTAAACAAAATTTTCATGGTTTTACATTATGTCCTGCAAGAATTCTATGCTCTTTTTCAAGTCAGATATTTCTTCTTAGGGAGATGGGTATGAAAAAGGAGAGTATGAATCTTGAAATTTTGGTGGACATTGGAAGTTGAACATATTTTGAAATTGTCGCTAGGACTCCTGCAAGAGTTCCATAATCTTTTTCAACAATGATTTTTCTTTTGGTGGTTCTAAAAAAGAACCATATGAAATTTGAAAATTGTGGATATGATGAGGCCATCATGTTTTCAAATTATTTTTGGACCTCTAACATGGCTCTATACTCTTTTGTAGCTCTGATTTTTCATTAATTGGTGGTTAAAAAAAGGAGTATGTGAAGCAGAATGTGGGAAAGAAGATGGTGGAAAAGGTGATTGAAAATTTAACTCGAGGGAGGTCAATCTCCATGGACTCTGTGAAGAGTGAAAATTATTTTGAAAATTATGGTCATGAAATTGGGGGTATGGGTCATATTTAGTCGAATAAACCCAATCTGGCATTCTTGGTTCATTTTGTACAAAGTCGGGTTAGAGTTATCTGAGTCAAATGAGGTCAGGGTGAAATATGAATTCATTTTAGGATTGAAAAAATTATTGTTGTTGAAATCTATTTCACAAACAAGCACAAACAAGACAGAGAAGCAAACAAATAAACAAAAAGAAAGAAAAAATCAAAACCAAGCCTATACTAGGCACCTAAACCTAGATGACTCCTAACTGGTTAGACTATCCACGGGAGTTATATTGCAGCAATCTGACCACAAGTTAATCAGCCAGGTAGGGGCAAGACCAGTGGGAGGTATCCGTGCCGGAGCAACGAGCCTAATTATGCTAAACCGCTATTCTCCAAGGTTTTGCCTCTCAATCCCTAACCTTTGACATCGATTTGACAAGAGTCAACATCTAACAACTTTCTCCTTAGGTCAATCTCTTAAATAAATCTGAGATGTCTCTAGGGGTCAACGTCTAGCAAATTTTATTTAGGCTTGGATTGTGTGAGTAGGGAGGTGATTTTTGGGCTAAGAGAGGGTAATGAATTCCCAACCTTATCTTATGTTGGGTTATGCCCTTAAGTTCAATTCATGCAAGTGTGTAATATAGATAAGAATGAACACAAAAAGTGAGTAAATCACCTACGTGCTTGTCCTAACTATATGCAATGCGATATGTACACCTCGGTCCAAATCACAACAGAAGAACAAAATGCAGTATATTGAAATTGAAATCGACACGTGATTAAATGCAAATGTCTAAATCATTTTAAAACATCCAATTACCGTATATTAGTTCTAAATTATTACAGTCCACAGGTAATCTAAACAGAAAACTAGCAGCAGAATACAGAGATATATACAAATAAAGATACCCCTGTAAAAGATGAGAACCAGAAGCCAGGACAAGGCTGAGGAAACGCGGCTAAAAAGCCCTTGCCGCGGCAAAATAGTCAGCGACAACTTCCTGCTTTCTTGACCAGGGAGAGACAGGGGAGTATGTGCTCTGCAGTGGTTAGATTTTGAAAATTGTTGCTTGTACCTAGAAACAGAGAAGAAAAGTTAACAAAAACATGATATCAAGCCATTCTCATCTCCAGCAACGGCGCCAAAATCTGATCGGGGGAAACCATGCACAAAATATATCGTTTTGAAATCAAAAATTAAACTGTGTGTCCTTTGGCTTCCTCGATACTTCCGTTATAGCATACAGGCTAAATGGGTCGAATCCACAAGAACAGGAGACGATAAAGCATTAACGGTATGTTCATGTGTGTTTAGTGGTTCTTTTATGTTTCATAGAATCAAAAGAAAATAAAAACAAATAATGACAAGAGAAGAATACATTGAAAACAAAGATAGAAACATTGAAGATAAGGTATTTGTGATTTTAGATTATTCCTAAAACAAAATAAAAATGAAAAAAAAATCATGGCTACTAACTACTAATTGCTTCACCAATATGCAAACCTCTTAGTGATAGTTGCCTCACATGTATCCTTGGCCATCACTAGTCCTTAGTTCAAGAGATTTTCAAAGCATAACCCATAAGATCAGTCATCACATCCAAACTCAAATAAACAAGTGCAAGTTACAATTAAACTATCAAAACTATACTAGAGCAAGCATAGATAAAGTAATGTTAGCTTATTAGAGAGTTAGATGTTAGATTATTAGAATCTATCATCATGGGCTATCAATGGCTCTTGCAAGAGCAAGGCCAAGTAGAGGCTAATAGATTCATGTGGATTATAAAGTAAGAAGTTAGCAAGTTAGTTATTAGTAGTTAGTTGCTATGAGAGAAAAAGCTAAGCATGTGAAGAGTTGAGAGAAGAATCAAGTAGAGATAAAGAGAGAACGTTTCATAAAGTGTTACTCTCCATTACAAGCACTCTAACTTTCCTCCTAAGAATCACTCTCTAAACTTTTACAAGATCTAAAAGAAAAAAAATACATAAAATAGAAGAAGAAGAACACTAACCTACACTAAAGAGAAGAAATCTATCCTAAAAACCTTTCTCCTCTCCTATTTTGCTAAAACCAAGGATATTTATAGCCAAAGTGACCTCTAGGGGCCAAGACGGGGCCACGCGTCCTCTGGGGTTCAAGATGGCGCCACGCTCGAAACTCAACACGTGGTTCCATAGTGCAGCCATGAAAACACGGCCCAGACCCTGTTTTTGCAGCCATACTGGCACCACGCCACAAAGGCTTCACACTACTCCATGTACCTGCTCTTAATTTCTTGATATCTACTCCCAGATTTGGCAGATTAGGCTTCAAAGTCTTGGGCTACTCCTAGGCTCTAAAAATCCTCAAATAAATGAGAGTTTAGAGCTTCTTCTTCATTTCATTCCATGAACCTAGAAACACACAAGGAAGCCATTATTAACAGAATTTTATTCAGAATAAATGTGAAGATGTGGTATGAAATATGCATATTTGGAGATTTAGGCTCTAAAAATCCCAAATAAATGAGAGTTTGATGCTTCTTCTCCATTTCGTGCCATGAACCTAGAAACACACAAGAAAGCCATTATTAACAGAAATTTATTCAGAATAAATGTAAAGATATGGTGTGAAATATGCATATTTGGAGACTAATCAACCATCAATAACAAGAACTCTAACTTTTATCCTAAGAATCACTCTCTGAATTTTCACAAGATCTAAAAGAAAGGAAAAATAAAAAAAGAAGAAGAACAACTAAACTATACTAAATAGAAGAACCCTACACTAAAACCTTTCTTCCCACTTTTTGCTTTCAACAAACCAGTATTTATAGTACATGGGAGCCTTGGAAGACAAGACAGGGCCACGGATCAAAAATCGACGCGTGGCTCCACCGTACTATCGTGGAAACGCGTCCCAAACTGTGTTTTGGCGGCCATATGGTGGTGCGCCGCAGTGCCGAAGTGTACAGCCTTCAGCGGCACACTTGTACCTATACAACCTGTTGACTTGTTATTTTCTGCACCCAGAAATAGCAAATTTGGGCTTCAAAGTCTTGGGCTTCTTCTAGGTTCTAAAAATTCCCATATAAATAAAAATTTTGGGCTTCTTCTTCACTTAATGCCATGGACCTAGAAACACACAAGAAAATCATATTAACAGAATTTTATTTAGAATAACTATAAAGATGTGATATTCTATGCAAATTTGGAGACTAATCACACCCCCACACTTATCTTTTGCTCGTCCTGAGCAAAAATAGAAAAACTAACTAAGAAAATTATTATACCACTTTCGCAGGTGACACGATTGCACTGAGCGTGTGCACCAAGTCATTAAACCTCTAGGTTTTTCCCAGAGAAGGAGTTTTGTCTCCTGAGAATTTTCAGCGGATTAGACTCACAAAATCCATAAAGAAAGAAATTAAATGTTAGTATTCTGAAAACGCATTTTGAAATAGAGAAAAGTGTTGAAATATTTCTGCGAAAATTTAAGTGATTCAAGGTCATAGGTTAACAAGAAATTATTCTTCCTTAAACTAAGTCTACATGCAAGTTCTTATTATAAATTAATGGTAAGAATTTTAAATTGAATTGATTATTTGATCTTTCATAAAACTCTTAGATAGTATGTACTTTGTGAACAATGAAGATTTTTGGAATATAAATTCTAACTTTATGCCATTTTTTTTTTGTGTGTGTGTATACATTTTTTTCTTTTTTTTCTTCTCTTAGTTTTTTTAGGCTTTCTAGTTTACTAGGTATACCTAGTGAGCCTTTAGCTAGTAACTCCCAAACCAGATGGTTTTAGGGCACCAGATGAGAAATTATTACACGGGCTAGAGGACTCGAGTAAACAAGGCCGCAAAACTAAAGGGGATTATTTTAATTTTTTGGTCCATCATTTTAGGCGTAAATAATCATGCCTCCTGAGGCATAATTACCCAATTTTAATAAGTGGGTTTTATATTTTTTTATAATTTTTATGACATTTTCAGTCTTTGTTTCAATCCAAAAATTGTGTAAGTGTGAATGCATATATCTAAGGCAAAAAAATTCAAGATCATATTATCTTTTCATTCTTACTTCCTTATTCTAAAATTTAAACAAGATCTATTATTTTGACTCGGTTTAAGAATTCATAATTTTAGGACTTCCTAATTCCTAAGATAAAATCTTAACTTTCTTAAAAAAATTATATCTCTATTTCAAAAAATTTTGTAAAAGGAAAAGAAAAAGGATTTCTATACAAAAGAATAAATCTAAAAAATTTCTAAAAAGTGTAAAGAAAGAAAATTTAAAACAAACTACGTTAGTAAACCCTCCCCCACACTTATCTCATGCATTGTCCTCAATGTATCATGAATGTGTATATGCATGAAACAAATAGGAAAGAAAAATTACCTTAGGGTGGTGGTTCCGGTGGTGGTCTGATTGGCTCATGAAATACGGCCCAATCCAAAGATTATGGAGTTCGAAGGAACCCACCGTTGACCTTTCTAATATAACCCAATAGAATGTTGTAGAAATATATGATCTTATTGAAAAAATTAATGCCCTCAAATGACTAATTTTGAAAATAAACTCAGAGTCATTATGTTCAACACTGTTGTCCGACGTTGGAGAGTGATTATTAAAGATGATTGATTTGGGCTCTAACGGAACAGGGACAAATGCCGACTCGGGAATTTGACTTAGATCAAGTCGAGATTCAAAAGTGAGAGTCAAATTGGTTCAAAGTGGGGCCCAACCAAGGAATTGTTGTTCACACACTTCCCCCATCAATAAAGTGTGATCGTAAGATATTGGTAATTCAATTTCATGGTGAACTGAAATAGGATTCAATGTTGACTCTGAAATATGAAAATAATCCAGTAAAAATGCTAGTCATTATTGAATCAAAAAGTGAAATGAAATTACCAACTGGGGGATCAGGATTACATTCATGCTCAAGTTCAATTTCGGGAAAAGGATAACTTACAAAAGTATCAAGGGGGTTCAATTTTGGCAAGTTCAAATGGATATAATGAAATTGAATCTCGATTTTCATCCACAGAAGGAATATGAATGGGTGAAATGATCGATTCAAGTTCAGAAATTTTGGAAATCAACACTAGCTTAAGAATGTTACTTAATATGGGTAACACTACAGGAGTCGATACTGATTCAAGGATTGGACTCGATCGCTAAATTAAGGCTCAAGTTCACATTCATCATGTTCAATTTCCAAAAATCGATAACTTGCCAAATATCAAGGATTTGATTTTGGTCAAGTTCAAGTTGGTATGATGAAATTGAATCTTGATTTCCAAAATGACATGATTCTTGCGTCATATCAATAAAGTTGAAGATATCTGAATTGGAAAATAATTGATAAGAAAGAGATTCCTCATTCCTATAAGAGTTGGCCAATTGACTTTGTTTTTATTCTAACCTTTTGATAGACTAGGAAGCAAAATTTTCGTGGTCTTGCATCTAACTTGCAAGCATTCTATACTCATTTTCAAGTCGGATATTTCTCCTTGGGGAGATGGGTCTGAAAAGGGAGAGTATGAATCCTGAAAATTTGGTGGACATTGGAAGTCGAACATATTTTGAAATTGTCACTCGGACTCCTCCAAGAGTTCCATGGTCTTTTCCAACAATGATTTTTCATTAGTGGTTCTGGAAAAGAAGTATATGGATTTTGAAAATTTTGTGGATATGATGATGCCATCATGTTTTCAAATTATTTTTGGGCTTCTAATATGGCTTCCATACTCTTTTTATAACTCTGATTTTTCTTCAATTGGTGGTTCAGAAAAAAAAATATATGAAACAGAATGTGGAAAAGAAGATGAGTACAAGGTGATTAACAATTTAACTCAGGGGAGGTGAATCCCCACTGAATCTATTAAGAGTGAAAATTATTTTGAAAATTTTGATTATAGAATTGGGGGTATGGGGTCATATTGAGTCAGACAAACCTAATCCGGCCTATATAGTTAGTTCATGTTGTACATAACCGGGTTGGAGTTATACGAGTCAAATGAGGTCGGGGTGAAAAGTTGGAAAATATTTGTTATATTCATTTTATACAACAATCACAAGAAAGAAAAATCAAACAAACAAACAAACAAACCAAAAAAGAAAACTTCAAAAACAAGCCTATACTAGGGTTGACCTAGACAACTCCTAACTGGTTAGACTGTCCATAGGAGGTATATTGCAGCAAGCTGATCACAAGTTAATCGGCCAGATGGGAGCAAGACCAGTAGGAGGTATCCGTGCTTGAGCAACGGGCCTAATTATGCCAAATCACTATTCTTCAAGGTTTCGCCTCTCAATCCCCAACCTTTGCCACCGATTTGAAAAGAGTCAAACTCTAACAACTTCCCCCTTGTGATTTTTGAGATTATTTCTAAAGTAAAGTAAAAATGAAAGAAAACTCATGGCTCCTAACTATTAATGGCTCCACTACTATGCAAACCTCTTAGTGATAGTAGGTTCACATGTATCCTTAGCCATCACTAGTTCTTAATTTCAAGAGCTTTTCAAAGCATGGCCCATAAGATAATTCTTCACATCCAAGCTTAATAAACAAGTGCAAGTTATAATTAAACTATCAAAACTACACTAGAACAAGCATGGAATAAAGTAATGTTAGCTTGTTAGAGAGTTAGATGTTAGAGTGTTAGAATCCATCATCATGTGCCATCAATGGCTCTTGCAAGTGCAAGGCCAAGTAGAGGCTATTAGATTCATGTGGATTATCAAGTAAGGAGTCAGTAAGTTAGTGGTTAATAGTTAGATGCTATGAGAGAAAATTAACTAAGTATGTAAAAGGTTAGAGAAAAGAAAATAAGTAGAGATAAAAAGAGAACTTTTCATAGAGTGTCACCCTCCATTACAAGAAGTCTAACTTTCATCCTAAGAATCATCTCTGAATTTTTACAAAATCTAAAAGAAAGAAAAATATAAAAGAAAAGAAGAAAAACAACTAAAATACACTAAAGAGAAGAACCCTACAGTAAAACCTTCCTTCCCCCATTTCTACTTTCGGCAAGCTAGTATTAATAGCACAGGGAAGCCCTGGGGACAAGATAAGGCCACACATCGAAAATCGATGTGTGGCACCACCGTACCGCCACAGAAACACGGCCCAGGCCGCATTTCCGCCACCGTACGGTGGCCGCGCGCGCCTATACGGCCTGTTAGTTTGTGGTTTTCTATACTTAAAAATAGTAGATTTGGGCTTTAAAGTCTTGGGCTTCTTCTAGGTTCTAAAAATCTCTAAATAAATAAAAGTTTTGGGCTCCTTCTTCACTTGCCATAAACTAGAAACACACAAGAAAATCATTATTAATAAAATTTTATTCAGAATAACTGTAAAGATGTGATATGAAATATGCATATTTGGAGACTAATAACAGACAGTAGGCCAAATATTGACTTCAAACAGGCCAAGGCATGCATATGAAGCTAAGTTAGTTCAACACTTACTTCGCCTTAGCTCAAAGGGCTAGTTTCGCCTAAGATGCTAGCATTGCCTAGCTTCACCAGAAGCTTTGCATAGCTCCGCTGAGAACTAACTTCTATTTTTGCTTAAAGCTTTTCATAGTTCCCCTGAGAGCTTAGCTTTGCCCAAAGTTTTTCATAGCTTCACCCGAAGCTTTTTCATTGCTTCACATGAAACTTTATTTATCTCCACTGTGAGCTTTCCAGGTCATTAATTGACTGTTTCAAACAAATCTCCTCGCAGGATTAGTGGGCTAACCCCACTATTTTAGTGGTTTTAATGCCACTTTAAGTGGACGGTTATACCTGCCCACTATGTCCCATATTAAGTAGAGACAGTTAAGCTAGAATGGCTATCATAGCTCAAGTAGAGTCTATTTAGCTTCGCATGATGCTTGTCTAGGCTCACACAGAGCCTGTTTCTAGCTTTGTATGAAGCATTTTAGGCTCGCGCACAGCTTGTTTTTGCCTCGTGCAAGGCATCAAGGTTGTTTCAGCTTTGGTGATTTTTAGAGGCAGATATACCCATTCAAAGCCTATAAATAGCTCATTCTGACGATAAGCTTAGAGCTTCGAAGGCAGAAAATTTTATCTAAAAAAGCTTAGGCTAACAGTAGATTCATTCTCTAGCTTCAAAGCTTTCTGAGATTTACTTCTCTAATCCTTTAAGGATAAAACTCAGTGTCGATACCCTAAATTTTCACTCATAAGAAATTTCTGAAACCAGGTTAGAAGGAATTTTCAAGAAGTAGAGTTCGAGACTCGATGGCTCGCATCGTCAAAAGGACAAAGTGGTCTCGCGCTGACCAGACTCCTATCAGCACACTTCCCTAGAAACTCTAAAATAGAGTTCTTATTATTTTCATTTTAATTACTTGTAATTTTCTTTTAAATTTTTGTAAGTTTTTTCCTTTTCAAATCAATGGACAATAAGATGGCGACTCCGCTGGGGATTTTTTCTCCATTAATGAGAAAGTAGTGTCATAATGCTCGATCAGACCCTCGGGTCTACTGCTAAAGTACTGGTCATCGAATATGACTAATTGAAGTTTGAGGAACTCCTCTCTCAGGGCAGTAAAAGTCTTCTTTCTAGCACAAGAATAGGAAAGTTTCGACATCCAAAGCCCTTTGGCCAATTCTCTTAAGACAGCTTCCGGCGAGGCTAAACTAGCTTAGTGTGAGCCTAAGAAAGCCTCTGGCGAGGCTAACTAGGCCCAGTGCGAGCATCCTTAGCCTTTGGCAAAGATAAATTGCCAGTAACAGCCTCTAGCGAGGCTAGCAAGATTGTTCAACAATCTGTTTCAGCCTCAAGCGAGGCTAACAGAGTGCCCAACAATCCTATTTCAGCTTC
Source organism: Agave tequilana (assembly GCA_038442645.1). NCBI lineage: Eukaryota > Viridiplantae > Streptophyta > Magnoliopsida > Asparagales > Asparagaceae > Agave > Agave tequilana. The sequence continues at coordinate 89,107 of JAVJIF010031335.1, forward strand.
CTGCGAAGCTAAGAGAGCCTTGTCCTCTCTTAATGCTCTCCAAGCCTCTGACAAGGCTAAAGCACTGTTCAGCATTAAGTCTAAGCCTCTGGCGAGGCTACAACACTGTTAAGTTCTAAGTCTCAAGCCTATAAGGCAAAAGCACTGTATAACAATGCTATGATAGCTTCAGGTGAATAGTGCTCTTGGCAGCACTAAAACTCAAGCCTACATGGCTAAAGCACTACTTGGAAGTGCTAAGAAAGCTTCCTGTGAAGCTAAATAGCTTCATGCGAAGGTAGAATAACTGTGGCCCCTAGTGGTGCGAAAGCTTCTGGCGAAGCTAGTGAAGCTTTGTCAAAAAGCTAAGGCAACAGCCTTTTTGAAGACTAAAAGCAAATATTTACTAAAGAGGCTAAGCCAAAAGCCTCTCTCCAAACTGCCCGGCCATCAGGGCTAGACCGATTAGGTCTGATTCACCCAGAGTCTGATGTGAGCGAATCTAACAATCCCAGTTTGAGGGCTTACCTGAGTAACAAGTGAAAGATTCGCTCAGAGGAGCCATTTAACATTTTCCTGTCTCAGTGCAATCAAGCAGGATACCAACTAGTGATAGTACGCTTTGTCCAATGTTGCTTAGGGTTAATCCCTACAGCACATTTCCACAACGCCAATGATGGCCTCAACAATCGGCAGTCAATTTTCAATCGATTGTCCGTCAAGACATCTAAGAGGCCAGCCTCTAAAAAAGAAAACTTCAAAGATCTATGAAGATCTTTTCACGGCCTCTGCCAATATGATAGGTCAGGGAAATGATTGGCAACAGATTAGATGAAGAAGACAGGGGGTTAATCCTACCCCTTTCAGTTCTCTGGACTCTGACTATAGCCCCGATGAGGTCAAGTCCTTGTTGAACAGGAGGGTGCCTTCCAAGGTACTCGCTCTAGGATAGCAATACCCTTCAACTCTGAGCACCCTTCTTCATCATGGGGGCTATATCACCGAAATTGTTGAGACACCTCTTCCATTAGTCCGATGACAAAGAGGAAGCTAGTGGCTATGCTTCTTCCGCCACCATTAGTTCCATGCAAACCAAATTCATATCAGCCAACATGGCCAATAATAATAATTATGATCTCTGTCGTCGCATGAAGGCTCGAGAGCAGGCTTCCAGGGCTCAGCAAGAAGACTTAGACAACATCTAGCGCATGTTGTCTCAGCTTATAATAGATCGGAACAACGAAGATAATTCAAACAATAATGAGCGAGAAGAAGAAAACATGACTCTAGAGAATAAGAATACAAAAGAGTCTTCCTCTTCCACAATTGATGCCAAGGTTATCAAAGCATCCAAGCCCAAATAGCATTCATAGCTCAACAGTTTGAGCTGAAGAAGGTGGGGACAATCCGTTCTTACCTATTGGAGTGGGATTCAGTCCCATATCCCCCCGAAGTTCAAACCACCAATGCTACAATCGTATGATGGCAAGAGGTCGCCAAACCAGCAATCTATTACTTCCAATCACAAAGCGGTAATATAGTAGATAATGATGTTATCATGGCCAAATTATTCATCAACAACCTCAGTGGAGTAGTCTTTCACTGGTTCAAGAGTCTTCCTACTGGCTTCATTAACTCTTGGGTTGACTTGAAAATCAGGTCCCTTTTTCGATTCTACGAGGATGGCATCAAAGTAATCACGGGCAAAATCCTCTCTACTGTCCAAAAGGAAGAGAGTCCATAAGGCACTACATAGAGATTCCAAAATCTTTTTCTTCCATGCCCCGCGAGTATGCCTTTGCCTATGTTAATTCAAACACGTAGGCATAACTTTCTCGACAAAGTGAAAGTTTGCATGGGAGCCGTCAAGGCTCACACATGAAAGAAACTTGTTGGACAAGCTAAAATAGCTGAGAAATCAGCTAAAAAGTTTGAGCCTCTCAAAAGCTAGACAAGCACACGTGTATTGATAAATCTAATAGAGAAGCATGAATTAAAAAGTGTCATGAGCACAGACACACATGAGTAGGCAGGGAGGCATCAAGTTAAGTAAATGTGGCAAAACTAATTGTACAAGCTCAAATTACGGCTCCGTGAGATTGGTACATCAAAAGAATAATCCAACTAAGAAACCCCCATATATATACACCCCATACCTCACGTTACCGCAACCCGAGTTGTCTTCTAAACTAAGAAAACAATATAAAACTGATAAAACTGATAAAATCGATAAAACCTAATGCGGGTAAAACCAACTATACAAGCTCAATTTACAACTTCATAAGACTAGCATGCTGAAGGAATAATCCAAATAAGAAAACCCTCATACATATACCTTATGCCTCATGTCACCGTAATCTGAGTTCATACAACCCGATTTGCAAAATGAATAATGAATTGTTAATTAACATCTTATTATTATACTCGTCCGACCTATATATCTAGATATGTGTCCTGGCGTATGACTCAACGCACATACATCTATATATGAGTAAGTCGAGATTGGTTATTGGAAACTGATGAGGAAACTAACGAATTATATTTACAATGTGCATACCCTGGACCACGGCCCAGGATGTTCCGTCATTGTTATGGAACCTACCGCGAGGTGAAGCAGGGCAAAGGGTCGTATTGAATGACTTAGGAAGAGGTATAATAATCGGCTGACAGCACCCCATGGAATGCTTGGAGGCCCAAAGGTAGAACCAAATTTTAGTTGCACAATATACCTACTACCATTGTAAACAAATTACCAATTAAAGTCTACTAGTTTCCCACTTACCCGATATAAGTTGACCTTTTAATTACTAATTATTTATAATTATTAGATTACAGGAATGAGCAAGAGCAGGATAAATAAGTAACAGGAGTATAGGAGTACATGAGTAACATGGGTATATCAGGATATCAATTATACATTCCCGTAATATTATAATCATGAGTCAAGTGTTAGCATAGTAGATGTCCGATGATAACATACAGTTGTCAGGTAATAACATGCAGGTGTTAAGTAATAACATGCAGTCGTCAGGTGTCAAGTGGTAACATGTCAAGTGATCAATAAAGCAAGTATCAACACAGTATATATTATACTTGAAATATACCTAGAGGGGGGTTGAATAGGTGTACTAGCTAATCTAATGACAAATGATGCGGAATTAAAAACTCAATTAAAACACCCTATGTGTAACCAAAAGAGTGTAGCCGAATTCCCGGTGAAGAGATTTGGTCTATCTCCTCTAGATTCCTCTAAATTAAAAGTTGAAGTACTATATGAAGCGCTCTTGGTTCAACACAAGTATGGGCACACACAACTATATCTAGCATATGAATATGTGCAATATAAATCAATGCAAGACTTAAGAGAGATAGAGTTTAAAGATAGTGGATCAAACGCAAACACCAAGATATGTTTCGAGGTTTGAGCCACTGCTCTACGTCCCCGCCTTCACACAGAAGGATTTCCACTACGTCCACACAGGACCTCCCACAAAGAGAACCTCCATAGAGGAATTTGTAATTATAAACTTGGAGTATACAACTCCTCTCTCCAACACAACCACCTCTACACAAGAGGCAAGGCACAAAGCCAAAGCAAAGGAAAGATTACATCTTGGTGATCACAAATAGATCACAAACAATTTTCCTCAGAGAAACAAGATCCTATAGATTGGATTAGATATGATAGCTCAAGTGTGAGAAAATAAAGTATTTGGAAAGAAAAATAACAAAGAAAAACACTTGGGAAAATACCAAATAGATATTGAAATAAAGATCAAAACTAATTTCTCAAAGACTCTCTGTTCTTTGAATTTATTAACACTTTAAAAACAAATAAAAATAAATCTTTTTGGCTCAAAAGCTCTTTAAAAAAACTTGCTGCAAACACTGAGAAAGATAGGAAGAAAGGCTCTCTAAAATCTTATGAAAAACAGCCCAACATATAGCCTCAAAAATATAGCCGTTGGCAGCCAAAAATGGTCAAAATTGACCTTCCGGTCGACCGGCTAGTCGACCGTCCAACGGTCGAATTTCTGACTGTTGTAACTCCGGTCAACCGTCCGGTCGACCGAGACTAGCGTGTCAGTCGACCGGCACTACCCGAGAGTTGAGTAGTTACAGTCAGTCGACCGGCCTTCTAGGCTGGCCTTGTGCACGTTCTTATGCACACAAGTCGACCGGTCTGGTCGACTGACCTCTGGTTCGGTCGACTGCCAGCAGTCTCTGGCTGGGATAAAAGGATATGAACTCGGTCTTTTTACTTCTATAAAATCCCATAAATTCTTATAATTTCACAAAAATATGTTCTTACTAGTATTTGAAAAATAAATATGTATGACAAAAAATCAACACATATTACAAACTATTTGAATTATTTTTGTGATATAGAAATTAAGCTTAACACAAAATCAGTATTTTTCGAAAACCAAACTTTAAATGGAAATCTGATTTTTTTCAAAACTTGTATAAATACAAAAATAAGATATTTAAACTCTTTTTAAGCATAGAGTGTATTGATAGAAACCAATACATATATAAAATATATATCTATATTTTTGACATTAAATTCAAAGATAAATTTTGTTAAATATAAAACTCTAAACACATGAAATAGAATTATCAAAATAAGTTTTTCAAATATATGAAGCATAGATGTATATAGATGAAATCTAATATACACTAAATCATGTAAACTTGTTATAATTCTATCTATTCATGAAAATCATATATATGTATATTCGAAATCCAAAAATCAGTTAAACCGAAAATCAAACATATTGAACTTTTGTGTGTGTGAACTTGAGCATATCAACACTAGTCTATCTTATACAAGATCTAAACATAAACTTAAACTAGACAAATTGAAGTCTTCTTGTAGAACTCCTTCTCCAAGCCGACTCGATCCAAACACGATCCAATGAGCTTGACTCCTCCATCCGAGTGCTAGATGTGATCTTGACGCGCGAACTCTTGAATCATCATGTGTTAGCTTCATAACTTGACTATGAATCTTTTATTGAAGCTAAACACCTACTAAGATCTTGATCAAATATCTGAAACTATATAAACACAAGATCATTAGTACTATAACTACATGAGTTAATCATCATCAAAACTAGAGTGATGGGCCTTTAGGCCAACAATCTCTCCCTTTTTGATGATGACAAAACTCATAGGTTATATATGCATGGATTTAAAGATAAGCTTCATAGAAGCTCTCCCTTAACTCATGCGTAGCAATAAACAAATAGATATTCAATAAAATGTATAAACTAAACACAAACATATATGCATAAACACCAATATTAAGCATGCATATATAAGCTCACTAAATTTTCTCCCCCATTTTATCAATTCATCAACAAAGGGGTGAAGATGACCAAACAATAAAAAAAGTATATGTGATATACATTCATGAAGAGGAGAGACGATAAGTTAGCTTCCCCTGCATACATAATTACATGAAGAAGGGATGACTAGACCCTAACACACATAAAGTGTAATATATAATGTATAAGCAGAGATGTTAAGTTTCCCTTATACACGTGTACCACAAAAGAAGAGAGGTCATGCTCTACTATATGTGTAATACACTTCAACATGAATCTATATATAGAGGAGATGTTAAGCTCCCCTTGCATTAAGCAAAACACACCAACAAATTTTGAAACCACTTTTCAAAACAAATTTTTTGAAATTTCTTGAAGTCAACAAAATGAATTATTATACCAATGAAATCAAATTGTAGTTGACAAAGACAAAAGTTGGTATCACTTGTAAAAAAATTTAAGATACCAATAGTAGATTTTGATACCAATTGAAAGTGAAATATGAAGTATATTTTGATATCAAATAAATACCAATTGAAATTAATGCATAAGCTTGTAAAGATACCAATTAACATTTAGAATAAAATCAAACTTAGCATAAACATAATTTATGCTTTAGAACTGTAAAGACATTGTAAAACAAGCACAATCAAATCATATACATGTACGTATGAAATAAAAATACCATTGAAATTAGAAGCATATATATATAGGAAAACAAATATGAGTATACAAAAATGAAATAACATGAAGATCATGTGTATAACTCATAATTATCACCCTATTCATGCACAAGTTTAAATGATATTCAATAAGGGTATACAAGGCATGGTCGCCCATCTAACTACCCTTTGACGGTAGGGGTTTTCAAAAATCATGATTTAAAAATATTTTAGCATAGTTTGAAAACTCTACCAATTGAAGAATAAATAACTTGTTTAAAGTAATTTTTTTTGAAAAACTAGTTAAAAATCCTTCAAGTAAGGAATAAAACATGAATATATCCATGAAACATGAAAGTCACACAATAATTGACACTCGAGGTCTATAAAGTACAAGAGATTATCATGAATCCAATATCCTGAGTAAAAAAGATGATATAGAGTGCAAAAATCATGTAATAAGTATAATCGTGAAGATAGGCAATGAAGCTCATATGAATTTTCTTTTATCAAAAATAAGAAATCATCAAAACTAAATACGCGTCAAGGTATATGTATGTTTTGTTGAAACTAAAAGTATACATATATATCTCAAACATAAGTGAGTCCATAATAGAATATTGCATGAAAAGCAAGTGACTCTAGGATAGACATGCATATCTAAAGTTTTGGTCAAAATTGACATATACATGAAGCTAAACTCATTTTTATGAAAACATGTATAAAATAGTGTAGCACCCCGAACCCGGGATATGTACCCAGATACGAGTCCCAAATTTTTTTCGACTATATTGCTCAATTTTCTTCCTGTATGTGTTTTTGAGTTGTTATTACTTATGTTCTTGAGTATCGGATCTGGATTCTCAGACCGAGAGTAAGCCCTGACCCGGACCGGGAACCCAATACCAGCCAGTAGCCCGATTTGACTTTTTGGTAGCCCGATTTGACTGATTTTAGTTTCAGAGGCTGTTTTCTAATATTTTAGAATTTTCATGATTTTCTAGAATTTTCTGAAATTTTTCTGCAAAATCTCCAAAACCGGTGTCGGTCGGTATCGCTGACTGATTCCTAGATTTTTAGTTTTCAAATGGGTTTGAATTTTTAGAAACGGCTTTCACAATACTTCTTAAAATTTCATTTCCTACCTAAATACATTTTTTTGAGATTTTTCTAAATTTATCAAAATTTGACTGATTCTTGTGTCGGCCGGTATTGCCGGAAGATTCCAGGATTTTTAATTTGAAAACTACATCGAATTTCTCAAATCCAATTTCATCATGTATCTTAGAATAATATTTGCTATTTTTGAGAATTTTTTGGTACGTTTCTGAAATAGTCAAATTTTTGCCTTATTTAAATAATAATATTTTTATCGGCGATTTCTTTTCTGGCTTTTCCATCCTCTACTCTCCTACTTTATGCTACCAGAAATTTTAACAAATAAAATAGATATAATAAAAAATTTTAAACATTTTATTTTCTTTTCTTATTTTTTTTCCAATTTCCTTTTTTTTTATTTCTTTTCAATTATTCACCTTGATAACTCCCCCCTTAATCCACGCCTTAACAGTCGCTAGCCGCCCGCAGCCCGCCGACAGCCATGGGCTGCCGCAGCCTTACACCACCCCTACACCATCAATTCAATCCATTCCCTCATCCTCTATTAAACCATTCCATTTCAACACAAAATCCAAAAGAAAAATCAAAAGAAATACTTCATCTTCCTCCTCCAAACAAACCCACTCACGCATCACTTCCACCGCCGCCTCCACCTTCACCACCACCACCTCCGGCCACTTCTAAAACACCCAAACAACTCCCCAACAACTCCTCTTCACAACACCACCTCATTCCACCACCAACAACCACCCACCACCTCCAATTTCTCCAAAACCCACCTCCATTACCACAACTCCATCTCCAAAATTCTCCATCACCACCACCAAATTCTTCATTCTAATCAACCCAACAACATCTCCACTTCCTTCTCTACCTCCCTACAACTTCCAACCATCACCACAACCACCACAACCACCACCACCACCATCTTCCACCACCTTCAAAACAACCCAACAACAACAACAACAACAACAAGGCACCACCTCCTCTCCCCCCAAGCCCCGAGCGCGCGCTGCGCCCTGCTCGCCGCCATCGCCGCCGCCGCGCCGGCCGGCCACCGCCGGCGGTGGGGGGGACCGAACCCCTCCTCCTTCTTCTCTTTTCTTTTCTTTCTTTCTTCATTTCTTTCTTTCTTTTTTTCATTTCAAACTTTCAATCATTCCCTAAATAACACCTATTTCCCCTCATTCCAAAAATACCCCTCTTTATTCCCTTATTACTTCCCTTTTATTTCAACTCTACCCCCTTCCATTTCTATTTCTAATTTCCTTTTAAAAACACCCTATTTTCTCTCTTTTTCCTACAACTTTCTCTCTCCTCTCTCATTCCCTCTCTAATAATTTTTATAAATATTTATAAATATATATTTTAATATATATAATTGCGGGCTAGTGGATTCTCGTGCGAGTCGCCGATTTTCTGGACTTTAACCGGTATTTCGCCCCGGTCTCAGGCGAGTGCTTACTACTTAATTAAAAATAATTACCCTTGTGTTTATAACAAGATATTGACATGTGGATATTTTAAAATACCTAGTACTTGCCATGATAACTTTAGTACATAATTGTCATATTTAATTTTGATAATTGCCATGTTTAATTCCAATAATTGCCATGCTATATTTAATTCTGATAATTGTCATATTTAATTTTGATAATTGCCATGCTTAATTCCAATAATTGTCATGCTATATTTAATTCCGATAATTGTTATATTTAATTCGGATAATTGTCATGCTATATTTAATTCCAATAATTGCCATGCTATATTTAATTCTAATAATTGTCATATTTAATTTTGATAATTGCCATGCTTAATTCCAATAATTGTCATGCTATATTTAATTCCGATAATTGTCATACTATATTTGATTCCGGTATTTACCTTGCTATAGTTGACACCGATATTTGCCATGCTACCCTTGACCCGTGACATCTGACTCTGGCAATTGGTATTTACACCGGCACTCGATATATGGACCCGGTACTTGAGATATGACATACTTGACACCTGCATCTGACACACGGTATATGATATGTTTTTATGTGGTACAAATACCTGGACTTGACATCTTGACCCTTGACCGGACATTACTACCCTGAGACCTGTATTTACATGATATATTCATGACTATCACTTCTACGGGGACTTGACATGACTATCATATTATTACCAGATATTTGGTACTCCTGTACTCCTGTATTCTTGAACCCCTGAAATAGGGAGGCTCCTGACATTACTTCTGATATTATTCTCCTGTTGACCCCCGTAATATGATAACCATGAATATAGATTACTGTGAATACCCATTAGACATTATCACTGGACAAATTATAATAAGTGGACAACTTACATCGGGATGGGGGAAATTGATGGGTATCGATATAGCTTCTGTGTTTATGGTGGCCATACATATGTTGTACAACTTCCTGTAGGATTCGACCTAGAGGCCACCAGGATTTTCCGTGGGGTGTACTGGCACCCCTACTCCCTTGCCTGCCGGTTGTACCATAAGCCCCTGGGCCTATTCCTGTGGGAGCGGTGACATCCTATTCCTGTTCGGGCGTACAATAAGTCCCGGTACCTAGCGGTACGTTCCGGCTCAGTACCGGATACTCCTTGACCGTTGTCCCGGGCATGTACGGGACCCATTCTAAACATGGTTCGTCGTTCCCCATCAGTTTCCAATAACTTACTCTCGGATCTGTATGCTGAGGTATGTGGGATAGGACACATACCGACGTATACAAGTCAGACGAGTCTTAATAATTAATAATAACATGCTCCTGATATAGGACTAGCTATACTCTTGACTTATACTGCTCACCACTTATACCTGTGCTACTTTGTGAGATTACTCGATTGCTTCCATACTCTTACATTATTATTGTGAAGGTAAAGTCAGATTATATAAACTCAGATTACAGTGACGTGATGTACAGGGTATATATATGAGGGTTTCCTTGTTTAGATTATTCTTTCGACGTACTAATCTCGCGGATCGGTAATGTGGGCTTATATAACTGATTTCCTTGTAGTTACCTACTTACTGTCTTATTTCATATTCCTATATGGTTATATTCACGGTATACTTTTCATGTACACATGCATCTGTTATGCACGCCAGTTTGCTTTATATATGCACTCGCTGGGGTTGCTAACAACCCTGGATTCTCATGTCCAGATCTTGGAGTCTGGACCTTGGTGGCTTGATTGTAGCTGATCAGAGCGCGCAGCGGATCCTCCCGTGGCGGTCAGAGTCGTCGCTGTAGTCCTTCCTCCCAGCTTTTCCCCTGGTTGGCTCCCGAGGTCCCTCTTGCTACTCGCGAGCATCTCGCTGTTTTTTTATACCTCTTCATGTATTATGTACTCTTGTACTATCTGATGCTGTAACATTCATGTAATGTTGTATTATTCTTTATGATAACCATGTACTTGCGCTATTTCTGTTGGAATGTATGTACCACTGTGCTTCCGTCTCTGTTTCTTGCCTGTACTGATGCTTAGCGTATATACGCGAGGGTATTTCTAACCTGCGTATATACGTCGCAGTGGCGTCCCCGTACCCGCCGGATCGGGGCGTCACAGGTTGGTATCAGAGCTTAGGTTCTGACATCCTCAGTACAACCAGTTGGCAGATTATGATGTATTAATCTGCAGCTGGAAAGCATGAGTCTTGAATATACATTCCAATCGCAAGTACAGTGTTATCTATTCCTTCCTTGTAATCTTTTCCTTGGATCCTAAGACCCTTCTATCTTTTTCCTTTTAGCTTCTTCTTCCCATCCCTTCAACCAACTCAGATATGGAAGGACGGAGAACCCGTAATGGTGCTGGCACTTCTCGCGACAGTTCTAATGGAGATGACGACAATATGATGAGGGTTATGCATGGCATGATGGAGAGTCAGCATCAGCAGACAGAGCTCTTGCGGCAAGCATTATTGACAGCACCTAGAGAGCAGAGGCCTGGTAATGTATCTGATTTCAGGAAACTGCAGCCGGCTACATTTTCGGGTACAGAGAAGCCGTTGGACTCCGAGCAGTGGCTGGTTGATACTACAGATCTTTTAAAGGCAGCCCAGATTCCTGATGAGAACCAGGTGGAAGTGGTCAAGATCCAGCTGAAGGATGTAGCCAGAACCTGGTGGTTGGCAGAGGAAGCAAGATTGGAGAGGCCTATTACTTGGGATCAGTTCTCGAGGGGTTTCTATGAGAGGTTCTTCCCTGCAACGGCTCAGAAAGAGATGGAGGAGCAGTTCATCAGGTTGCAGCAGTTGAACCGATCTGTGGATGAGTACGCTGCTAAATTTCTGAGACTTAGTCGATTTGCCTCCTACATGGTGAGCGATGAGGAGAAGCGAGCCAACAGATTTCAACAGGGACTGAAGATGGACATCCAGATACTCCTTATCCCTCAGCAGCTTAAGACGTACTCTAGGTTCTCTCTATTGCCCGTGACGTAGAACGGGGACTGGAGAAGAAGGACAAGCGCCAGATGCAGAACAAGCCAGTGAAGAGATCCTTTCAGTCGATGGATGAAGAAGACCCGACCAGACCCAGCGATGGCTCGATTGTCAGGCGACCATTCCGACCTCCCCCTCAGCAGGCGACATGCGGATATTGCCTGAGGCCCGAACACATCCAGAGCAATTGCCGAAGGGCAAACAGGTTGTGTTTGGCATGTGGATCTGGTGATCATTCATTAGATGTTTGTCCGTTCAAGAGGACGTGGAATGCTACCCCAGCACCTCTAGCACTTCCAGCACCACCGCCGGGAAGGAACCCCGAGCCAGTTGGCAGGAGAGCTCCACTCCCTCCCCAGCAACGAGGAGCAAGAGTTGGAGCCGATCGGGGGAGAGGCCAGGCTTACTATTTGTCAGCAGGAGAAGCCGAAGCATCAGTTGCGGTAGCGGAAGGACAAGGAACTCAGTACCCAGATCAGGAGCCCTGATGATGTTTCTGTGACCGCTATTCCCCAATCTTTTGTGTACTGAGGTTGTAATCTCCCTTATCCTTTTCAATTTATCATATTATCATCATCATTGTAATCTCTTCCATGTTCATCTCCCTCCTTATAGAAATTTCGAGGATGAAATTTTTGTTAGGTGGGTAGATTGTAGCACCCCGAACCCGGGATACGTACCCAGATACGAGTCCTAAATTTTTTTCGACTATATTGCTCAATTTCCTTCCTGTATGTGTTTTTGAGTTGTTATTACTTATGTTCTTGAGTATCGGATCTGGATTCTCAGACCGAGAGTAAGCCCTGACCCGGACCGGGAACCCAATACCAGCCAGTAGCCCGATTTGACTTTTTGGTAGCCCAATTTGACTGATTTTAGTTTCAGAGACTGTTTTATAATATTTTAGATTTTTCATGATTTTCTAGAATTTTCTGAAATTTTTCTGCAAAATCTCCAAACCGGTGTCGGTCGGTATCGCTGACTGATTCCTGGATTTTTAGTTTTCAAATGGGTTTGAATTTTTAGAAACGGCTTTCACAATACTTCTTAGAATTTCATTTCTTACCTAAATACATTTTTTTGAGATTTTTCTAAATTTATCAAAATTTGACCGATTCTGGTGTCGGCCGGTATTGCCGGAAGATTCCAAGATTTTTAATTTGAAAACTACATCGAATTTCTCAAATCTGATTTCATCATGTATCTTAGAATAATATTTGCTATTTTTGAGAATTTTTCGGTACGTTTCTGAAACAGTCAAATTTTTGCCTTATTTAAATAATAATATTTTTATCGGCGATTTCTTTTCTGGCTTTTCCATCCTCTACTCTCCTACTTTATGCTACCAGAAATTTTAACAAATAAAATAGATAATAATAAAAATTTTTAAACATTTTATTTTCTTTCTTATATTTTTTCCAATTTCCTTTTTTTTATTTCTTTTCAATTATTCACCTTGATAACTCCCCCCCTTAATCCACGCCTTAACAGTCGCTAGCCGCCCGCAGCCCACCGACAGCCATGGGCTGCCGCAGCCCTACACCACCCCTACACCATCAATTCAATCCATTCCCTCATCCTCTATTAAACCATTCCATTTCAACACAAAATCCAAAAGAAAAATCAAAAGAAAATACTTCATCTTCCTCCTCCAAACAAACCCACTCACGCATCACTTCCACCGCCGCCTCCACCTTCACCAGCACCACCTCCGGCCACTTCTAAAACACCCAAACAACTCCCCAACAACTCCTCTTCACAACACCACCTCATTCCACCACCAACAACCACCCACCACCTCCAATTTCTCCAAAACCCACCTCCATTACCACAACTCCATCTCCAAAATTCTTCATCACCACCACCAAATTCTTCATTCTAATCAACCCAACAACATCTCCTCTTCCTTCTCTACCTCCCTACAACTTCCAACCATCACCACAACCACCACCACCACCATCTTCCACCACCTTCAAAACAACCCAACAACAACAACAACAACACAAGGCACCACGTCCTCTCCCCCCAAGCCCCGAGCGCGCGCTGCGCCCTGCTCGCCGCCATCGCCGCCGCCGCGCCGGCCGGCCACCGCCGGCGGTGGGGGGGACCGAACCCCTCCTCCTTCTTCTCTTTTCTTTTCTTTCTTTCTTCATTTCTTTCTTTCTTTTTTTCATTTCAAACTTTCAATCATTCCCTAAATAACACCTATTTCCCCTCATTCCAAAAATACCCCTCTATTTATTCCCTTATTACTTCCCTTTTATTTCAACTCTACCCCCTTCCATTTCTATTTCTAATTTCCTTTTAAAAACACCCTATTTTCTCTCTTTTTCCTACAACTTTCTCTCTCCTCTCTCATTCCCTCTCTAATAATTTTTATAAATATTTATAAATATATATTTTAATATATATAATTGCAGGCTAGTGGATTCTCGTGCGGGTCGCCGATTTTCTGGACTTTAACCGGTATTTCGCCCCGGTCTTAGGCGAGTGCTTACTACTTAATTAAAAATAATTACCCTTGTGTTTATAACAAGATATTGACATGTGGATATTTTAAAATACCTAGTACTTGCCATGATAACTTTAGTACATAATTGTCATATTTAATTTTGATAATTGCCATGTTTAATTCCAATAATTGCCATGTTATATTTAATTCTGATAATTGTCATATTTAATTTTGATAATTGCCATGCTTAATTCCAATAATTGTCATGCTATATTTAATTCCGATAATTGTTATATTTAATTCGGATAATTGTCATGCTATATTTAATTCTAATAATTGCCATGCTATATTTAATTCTAATAATTGTCATATTTAATTTTGATAATTGCCATGCTTAATTCCAATAATTGTCATGCTATATTTAATTCCGATAATTGTCATACTATATTTGATTCCGGTATTTACCTTGCTATAGTTGACACCGATATTTGCCATGTTACCCTTGACCCGTGACATCTGACTCTGGCACTTGCTATTTACACCGGCACTCGATATATGGACCCGGTACTTGAGATATGACATACTTGACACCTGCATCTGACACACGGTATATGATATGTTTTTATGTGGTACAAATACCTGGACTTGACATCTTGACCCTTGACCGGACATTACTACCCTGAGACCTGTATTTACATGATATATTCATGACTATCACTTCTACGGGAACTTGACATGACTATCATATTATTACCAGATATTTGGTACTCCTGTACTCCTGTATTCTTGAACCCCTGAAATAGGGAGGCTCCTGACATTACTCCTGATATTATTCTCCTGTTGACCCCTGTAATATGATAACCATGAATATAGATTACTGTGAATACCCATTGGACATTATCACTGGACAAATTATAATAAGTGGACAAGTTACATCGGGATGGGGGAAATTGATGGGTATCGATATAGCTTCTGTGTTTATGGTGGCCATACATATGTTGTACAACTTCCTGTAGGATTTGACCTGGAGGCCACCAGGCGTTTCCGTGGGGTGTACTGGCACCCCTACTCCCTTGCCTGCCGGTTGTACCATAAGCCCCTGGGCCTATTCCTGTGGAAGCGGTGACATCCTATTCCTGTTCGGGCGTACAATAAGTCCCGGTACCTAGCGGTACGTTCCGGCTCAGTACCGGATACTCCTTGACCGTTGTCCCGGGCATGTACGGGACCCATTCTAAACATGGTTCGTCGTTCCCCATCAGTTTCCAATAACTTACTCTCGGATCTGTATGCTGAGGTATGCGGGATAGGACACATACCAACGTATACAAGTCAGACGAGTCTTAATAATTAATAATAACATGCTCCTGATATAGGACTAGCTATACTCTTGACTTATACTGCTCACCACTTATACCTGTGCTACTTTGTGAGATTACTCGATTGCTTCCATACTCTTACATTATTATTGTGAAGGTAAAGTCAGATTATATAAACTCAGATTACAGTGACGTGATGTACAGGGTATATATATGAGGGTTTCCTTGTTTAGATTATTCCTTCGACGTACTAATCTCGCGGATCGGTAATGTGGGCTTATATAACTGATTTCCTTGTAGTTACCTTACTTACTGTCTTATTTCATATTCCTATATGGTTATATTCACGGTATACTTTTCATGTACACATGCATCTGTTATGCACGCCAGTTGGCTTTATATATGCACTCGCTGGGTTGCTAACAACCCTGAATTCTCATGTCCAGATCTTGGAGTCTGGACCTTGGTGGCTTGGTTGTAGCTGATCAGAGCGCGCAGCGGATCCTCCCGTGGCGGTCAGAGTCGTCGCTGTAGTCCTTCCTCCCAGCTTTTCCCCTGGTTGGCTCCCGAGGTCCCTCTTGCTACTCGCGAGCATCTCGCTGTTTTTTTATACCTCTTCATGTATTATGTACTCTTGTACTTTCTGATGCTGTAACATTCATGTAATGTTGTATTATTCTTTATGATAACCATGTACTTGCTCTATTTCTATTGGAATGTATGTACCACTGTGCTTCCGTCTCTGTTTCTTGCATGTACTGATGCTTAGCGTATATACGCGAGGGTATTTCTGACCTGCGTATATACGTCGCAGTGGCGTCCCCGTACCCGCCGGATCGGGGCGTCACAAATAGGAAAATAAGTATAAATGAAAGAATCATCAAAACTAGGTTATACATGTACATCTAATGGGTACAATTGAGTAATAAAGCACAAACACATAAAAATTAAATATGGCTCACTAGTTGTACAAGTATAAACACTAGTTTTAACGAAAACTACATCTAAATAAGTAATCAAAAAATATGAAGTGCAAAATCATAAATAAATATGATCATTAGGGTAAATGCACATGCTTTAGAGTTAGGATATACACAATAGCTAAAGTATAGTGAGAACACAAAAATAATAGTCCATATAAATATGGGTGTATCTCAAATACTATTTATGTATATCTCAAGTTTAATTAATATTGCATTTAATATAATGAACATGGAAAACCAAAACATGTTAAAAGTCAATCAATGAGAGCATGTAAATAAAATAAGGAGTTAGAGATAGTTATCAAAACCAATAAGGGCTAATCTCTAAATCTTCAAACTATGGTGGTCCTCCCACCAATTATCCTTGAAGGTGATGCATCCAATGTAGTGTCCATCAATCTCAAACGCATCCACCATCAAGGCGCCAAAAACCTTACGTCAAGTGAGAGCCCACACCTATATCAAATATAATAGGGGTGAATTTTGGTACCTATACCTCTTTGGGTCTATGAGGGTTAGCACTTTTCCTAACCCAAAAAATTTATATGCAAAATTAAAAATATTTATTTTATCATAACAAAATTTTGCAAGGTGGCCCTTACGTCTACAATGTGTACAAGTGTACACACTAGCATACAAGGTGTCATGTGTGTGAACGTGAGAAGCATACATATGCCGTGATTGGTGGGCATGAATATGTGAAATTTATTTCTTTCGAAATATGGATTCTAATTTCTTGTGATCCATAGCACATTGGCTCAATGTGGAGCCCAAACAATCTATACTATTCTTCAATATGCAAATATCATTTCAATTGTTGAAGAAGAAGTCGAGCATGCATTCTTATCAATAGATAGTATAACAATGGAATCATGATAAGAATGAGAAGCCAAATCATTTTTAAAAGAATCATTTTCATTTGAAATAAATTTCAATTCTTTTGAAACCAAAGCAATTTTATTTTTCAAAGAATCATTCTCTTTTAAAATAATTTCAAGTTTTGAAGACAAAACCTCATTTTTTTCAAAACATCATCACAATCATTTTTATTCTTTAAAATTTTGTTTTCTTTTAAAGCAAGATCAAGTTGAGCTTTCAAGGAGTCTCTGTCACTTAAAATCTCAACTCTCTCTTGTAAAATCATGTTTAGCTTTGAAAACAGATTTTTCATTTTCTTCTTTTAATTTAAAACTCTTATTTTTTAAAGCTTTGTACTTTGAAAGCAAGTTTTCACAAAACATAGATAGTTCTTCATCTAATGCATGTGCATCCAAGTTATCATCACAAGAAGAATTAGCACTATTATCTAGTTGAGTTTCTGAAATTACCTCAAGGGAGTCTTCCCTTGGACCATAAAGCAAGCTTGGTCGGACTCTTCTCCACTAAATTCTTTCTCCACATTGTTTGTCGTTTGTAACTCGGGAGAGGTCAGTGTATTCCACGCTGCAAAAGCAGAAGCACAATGAGAAATCACAGATAAATATTCTTTGCTAAGTGTATATTTTAGTGCATTTAAGGCTTGTGCATTAGCCTCAATGTACTTGTCATTACTAAAATAAGTTTTCATAGTAGTGGCCAGATAGACATGCAAACCTAGGGCTTTTAAATAATTACTCATCCTAAACTTCCACATATCGATGTTAGAAACATCAAACATGGGAGGGGCAAAGTGATCCATGAGTGTATAAACTATACGTATGCAATACAATACTAGATTAGCAATCCAAGATCTCATTCCTAGGTGGTTAAACCTAATATCAGGAGCGTAGGCTCTGATGCCAATTGAAATACACCTAGAGGGGGTGAATAGTGTTGGCCCAAGGTTACAATCAACCCATGTTTAGTGTATTTTGATGATTACAAAACATATTAGTTATTTGTACTAATATCATTTGTTGTTTAAAGTGTGTTTCAGGTTTATTATCATACTAGAAGTACTCTCACTCATATACAAAGATTTTGGACTCAAATACAAGCTATTGGATTCAAGACAAGTCAAATTGGGCTCAAAGTGCAATATTGAAGATCAAGTGAAGATTGCCCATGTTGAAGTCTTGAAGATCTAGAAGCTTGTAAGTGTAGTTTTTGTTAAAGATAGGATATGTAAATTTTGGCTCTAGGATTTGCACACACATTTGTTTTGTATGTTTCTATGTTTTCAAAATATTTATTTCTAGGTTTATGCCTTAGTTTATACATACATGTACCCAAAGCCTTATATCTTCAAAACTTGTTTAAATACATGTATATAAACTATTTTCAGCATAACACTTAGCTTAAGATTTTTTAAAGGAATTTTTACAAATTTTTCTAACTCAAAAATCTGCCCAGAAAACTGTTTTCCAGGCAGACCGTCGACCGACCCTAAATATCAGTCGACCGGCTGCTGTGGCCAGACATGCACGAGGCTGTGCATGTCTGCCGGTCGACCGACCCTAAAAAATCGGTCGACTGATTTTTGTGGTCTGCTCTCTGTATCTTTCGGTCGACTGGGTCGGTCGACCGATAGAAGGAAACTGTGTTTCCTTCTGTGTGATCGGTCGACTGGCAGTCGACCGGAGCCTCAACGGCTCTTTTGCCAGCAGAGCACCGGTCGACCGGCAGTCGACCGGTAAGCCTGCAACAAGCCCAACGGCTCTTTCCTCTTTGGGCATTTCTGAAAAACTGTTTTTGGGTTTCTCTTTAACAGAGTTTTTAGGAGTTGTTGGGGTGCTTTTGCAGAAGATTTTAGCAGGAAAAATCAGGGTTTTAACCTATTCTCTCCCTATAAATAGTGGGAATAGGCCTTAGTTATTGACACCAAGAAAAATACAAGTTTTCATTGTTTTTCAAGAGAAAGAGAAAAATAGTTTAAAGCTTTCATTTCCATTCTTTTAAGTTTGATTTTCAGTTGTTGTTTGATTCTTAATATCACTCTACAACTGAAGCTTTTCTCACAAACACTTCATTGAGCCAAAAATTTCATATTCTTTCTATAGGTGAAGTTGTAAAAGTGTGAGAGTGTTTGTAAAAGAAAAGAGTGTTGTGGTCTAGTTGAGATCACCAATTTGTAATTCTTTGTTCTTGTGGAGACAAGTTCCTAAGGGAATTTCTTTGTAAGGTGAAGCTACGGGCTTGAGGTCTTTGGAGGCCTAACTTGTACGGGATCCTAAGGGGATAGTGGAAACCCTTCACGGAGGTGAAGGCGGGGACTAGAGCTACGGTTCGAACCTCGAAACAAATCACTTTGTTTGCGATTGGCTTGGCGTTCCTCTTGCTTAATTTCTTGCTTCAATTACTTCCAATTTATTGCTTGTGAACTAACTTTTATTTGTGCTATCCTTACTTGTTTATTTTACTTGCCTTCAATATTTCTTGCTACAATACTTGTGTGCATTTCATCATCGCATTTCATACTTGGAATTGTTCGATCACACCTCAATACAACACGGTTGCATTGCGCACCTCTAACCCATTTAAGGGGATTGGGAGGAAGGAGTTCAGAACCTCGCAAGGGGTATTCGGCTCTTAGTCGTGTTTTGAGAGATCGTTGCATCACTCACTTAAGTAAAATTTAAAAAGAGCATTAGATTAGCAATTACACCTATTCACCCCCCCTCTAGGTGTATTTCAATTGGTATCAGAGCTTGGACTCTAGGATTTGGCTTAACAACCTTAGAGAGATCCTTATATTGCTAATCACTTCATTCATTTCCACATAGTAAACATGGCCGATGGAATTAAGACCCCACCTAAGTTTGATGGACTTAACTTTCCCATATGGAAGGTTAAGATGACCGTTTTCTTGCAATCTCTAGGTAGTCGAGTTGCAAAGGCCGTGACTAAACAATTTAGTGTACCCCCCGGTGATGAATCCACTTGGTCCGAAATTGAGACCAAGGAGTTTGATGCCAATGCTAGGGCTCATTATGCACTCCTACAAGCCCTCAATGATGATGACATAGCTAGAGTCATCCATTGCAAATCCGCCTATGAGATTTGGACCCATTTGCTAGTAACACATGAGGGGACATCACAAGTGAAGAGGGCCAAGATAGACCTTCTTCGGTCCCAATATGAAAATTTTTGCATGCAAGAGAATGAAACCATAGATGATATGGTTACTAAGTTTACAAAGATTACTAATGGTCTTGCTTCTCTAGGTGAAGAAATCAACAATGACCAAAGGGTGAGAAAGATCATCCGGGCTCTCCCTCCATCATGGGAAGTGAAAGCTACAACATTGAAGGAACTCAATGACAAAGATGAGATTGAGCTCATTGGACTCATTGGTAACTTGAAGACCCATGAGATGGAGAGAAAGGCAAGAGAGGACATGGCACCTACCAAAAAGAAGACCATTGCCTTCAAAAGTCATGCTACCTACTCCGACGAAGATGACGAAGAAGAAGATGACGAGGAGCTCTCACTTCTAGTCAAAAATGTCCGGAGGATGTACAACAAGGCAAAGTTCCAAGGAAGAAGGAGATGGCAAGGAGGCAAGGAAGAAAGGAAGATCATTTGCTTTAATTGCCAAAAGCCGGGACACATAGTAGCGGAGTGTCCGACAAAGTAAAGCCATCTTCATCCAAGAAGCCATACAAGAAAAAGGCTATGAAAGCAACATGGGATGACGAAAGTGAATCCGAGGAGGAGATTGACACCGCCAATATGTGCTTCATGGCAAATGAGAGCACAAGTAAGGTAACCCCCCAACTTTTCTTGATGAAGATTTATCCATGGATGAGTTAAGTGAAGCATTTATGGAACTCTCTCAAAATTATGATTTCATGAAGAAAAAGTATTTGAAAATGAAAAAGGATAATGAATCACTTAGTATTCAAGTTGTAAATCTTACAAAAGAAAAGGATAATTTAGTTTCCACCTTGACCACTACTAAAAATGATTTTGAAAATATAAGACTTCTTGCAAGGGTAAGGCCCCACTAATTGATTCTAATGAGATTGCCATGCTTAAGGAAAGATTAGACTCATTAGATGTTGTTTTGAAAAAGTGTAGTGAATTTGATAAAAAGAAGATTGAGGCTATGTTTCCTAAGAAACAAGCCCCAAAGAAAAATGCTCATGCTCATGTTCATGTTCATGCTACACAACCTAAACAACATGGCAAACCCAAAAGCATGCTCACACTACTACACATACACATCATGCATTCATGTATAGAAAAGTGTACTCATGCTCACATTGTGGAAGGAAAGGACACTTAGCTAATTTTTGCTATGATAGACTAAGTGCATCACATCATAATGTTTGGGTTCGTAACACTAACTTTCAAGGACCCAAGAAAGTTTGGGTACCAAAATCAACTATTGTTTTAAATGATGTAGGTACTTTCCAAAGCCCAACGACGTAGAGGTTTGTGGTATCTTGATAGCGGTTGCTCAAGGCACATGACTTGGGACATCAATAACTTTGCAACCCTATCAAGATATCATGAAGGTGGCACCGTCACCTTCGGAGATGACGCCAAGGGTAAAATCATCGGTATTGGTAATGTAAAACTTGGCACCTCTCCTTTAATAGAAAATGTAGTTTTAGTTGATGGCCTCAAGCATAATCTCTTGAGTGTTAGTCAACTTTGTGATAAAGGTTTTGATGTTGTTTTTGATAATGTTTCTTGTAAAGTGATTGATAGAACTTCTAATGTTTGTGTATTTTCCGGTTTTCGTGAAAGCAATGTTTACATGATTGATATGTTAAATATGTCTTGTAATATTACTTGTTTAAAAGCCCTCGATGACGACTCTTGGTTGTGGCATAGGAGATTAGGCCACGTTTCATTTGACCATATTTCTAGGCTTAACTCTAAGGAAATGGTGAAGGGTATTCCTTCATTGAACTTTGAAAAGGACCGAGTTTGTGACGCATGTCAATTTGGGAAACAACTAAGTCCTCATTCAAATCAATTAAGGATATCATGTCATCACGTCCATTAGAGCTAATCCACATGGATTTATTTGGCCCTACACAAACCAAAAGTTTAAGTGGGAGTAGATTTGCTTATGTTTTAGTAGATGATTTTTCGCGTTTTACTTGGGTTTATTTTCTTGAACATAAAAGTCAAACCTTTTCATATTTTCAAGCCTTTAAGAAAAGAGTTGAAAAGGAAAATGACTCCTCAATAATTAAAATAAGAAGTGATAGAGGAGGTGAGTTCATTAACCTTCCCTTTACCACCTTTTGTGAGGAACATGGAATAAAACATGAACTTTCTTGTCCTAGAACTCCACAACAAAATGGAGTAGTTGAGCGGAAAAATCGTACTTTACAAGAGATGGCTAGGACTATGCTAAATGAATATGGTCTACCACATTATTTGTGGGCCGAGGCCGTTCATACTTCATGTTACATTGCAAATCGTGTTTTCCTATGTAAAATACTACTAAGACTTCTTATGAGATGTATTTTTCTAGAAAACCTAATGTTTCTTATTTCAAAGTGTTTGGTTGCAAATGTTTTGTTTTAAATACAAATATTAATTTGGGAAAATTTGATGCTAGATCATATGAGGCTATTTTTGTAGGTTACTCAAATACTAGTAAGGCTTATAGAGTCTTCAATAGGTCAACTTTGACTATTGAGGAATCTATTCATGTTAAATTTGAGGAATCTAACAAGTTTGTTAAGAATTGTGTAGAAATTGATGCTTTAGATGAAGGCTTGGAGAAAGTGACCTTGGAGGATGCTTCTACCATGGGAGACAAGCCAAAGGATGGTGATGGAAGTGAAGCCAAAGTGGAAGAGGCTCAAGGAAATGAACATCAAGCAAATGAAGAGGAGCCTTCTCAACCACTACCAAAGGATTGGAGATTCAATCCTCATCATCCCAAGGACCTCGTCATAGGTGAAGTATCAAAAGGGGTAACCACTCGCTCTAAGATTCAAGATTTTTGTGGTAATTTTGCTTTTATTTCACACATAGAACCTAAAAATGTCCTCGAGGCCGAGGCCGATTCATATTGGTTGCTTGCAATGCAAGAGGAGCTCAATCAATTTGAGCGCAATCAAGTTTGGCACCTTGTTCCTAGGCCCCAAGATAGACCAACTATTGGCACTAAATGGATCTTTAAGAACAAGTTGGATGAATCGGGTAATGTAGTTAGAAACAAGGCTAGGTTAGTTGCCCAAGGTTACACTCAAATCGAAGGGATTGATTTTGAAGAAACCTTTGCACCCGTAGCACGGCTCGAAGCCATACGGATGACCTTAGCATATGCCTCATTTAAAGATTTTAAGTTATTTCAAATGGATGTAAAAAGTGCTTTTCTTAATGGTTATATTGATGAGGAGGTGTATGTTGAAACCACCCCCGGGTTTGTTGATCCTACACACCCTAATTATGTTTATAAATTAGATAAAGCATTATATGGTTTAAAACAAGCCCCTAGGGCTTGGTATGAAAGATTGTCTTCATTTTTGATTTCAAATGATTTTAAGAAAGGAAAAGTGGATAAAACATTATTTACCAAACATGTAGATCAAGATATCCTCATAGTTCAAATTTATGTTGATGACATTATTTTTGGATCTACTAATGTTTCTCTTTGCAAGAATTTTGAATCATGCATGAAAAGGGAATTTGAGATGTCTATGATGGGGGAGCTCAACTTCTTTCTTGGACTTCAAATCAAGCAACGTAGTGATGGGACATTCATCAACCAAGCCAGTACACCAAAGAACTCATCAAGAGGTTCGGGCTTGAAGGATCCAAAGTAGCAAAGACTCCCATGGCAACCACTACAAAACTTGACAAGGATGAACAAGGTAAGGAAGTAGACATCAAATTATTTCGTAGCATGATTGGTAGTTTACTTTATCTTACGGCTAGTAGGCCGGATATAATGTTTTCCGTATGTTTATGTGCACGTTTTCAATCATGTCCTAAGGAATCACACTTAATTGCGGTAAAACGCATAATTAGGTACCTTAAGGGCACAATTGATTTAGGTTTGTGGTATCCAAAAACTAACCAATTTACCATGACTAGTTATTCGGATGCCGACTATGCCGGTTGTAGGGTAGATAGGAAGAGTACAAGTGGAACATGCCAATTCTTAGGTAATTGTCTTGTGTCTTGGTCTTCCAAAAAGCAAAATAGTGTAGCCCTATCAACTGCCGAGGCGGAGTATGTAGCAGCCGGAGCTTGTTGTGCACAAGTACTTTGGATGAAACATACTCTTCTCGATTTTGATTTGCATTTTGATCATGTTAAAATTTATTGTGATAATACTAGTGCTATTCACATGACCAAAAATGCTAATCAACATAGTAAAACCAAACATATAGACATTAGATATCATTTTCTTAGAGATCACTTTGAAAAAGGTGACATTGATATAGATTTTGTTTCAACCGATTTTCAACTTGCGGATATTTTCACAAAACCTTTAGATTATGCAAGATTTTCTTTTATTTGTGGTGAATTAAATGTTTGTAAAATTGATACTTAAAGTATCTTAGTTTGTTTTGTTTTGGTTTTTTAATATGTGTTAATTTTTTTTGTTGTTTTAACCCTTTTTGATGTATGACAAAAAGGGGGAGAAAAATGTATGAGTTTGGAGAAATACTAAGTTTTCTTAGTTGTTTTAATATTTGGTTCATGTTTGAGTTTCTTATTTATGGTGATGACTTTGTTTTAAAAATGATTTTTGTATGCTTACATAGTTTCTCATATTCATGTTAAATATATAGCATTGTTTAAGGGGGAGCTTTTCAAGCTTTTCCTCTTTTATTTGTTTAATAACTCATATGTTTTGTCATCATCAAAAAGGGGGAGATTGTTGGCCCAAGGTTACAATCAACCCATGTTTAGTGTATTTTGATGATTACAAAACATATTAGTTATTTGTACTAATATCATTTGTTGTTTAAAGTGTGTTTCAGGTTTATTATCATACTAGAAGTACTCTCACTCATATACAAAGATTTTGGACTCAAATACAAGCTATTGGATTCAAGACAAGTCAAATTGGGCTCAAAGTGCAATATTGAAGATCAAGTGAAGATTGCCCATGTTGAAGTCTTGAAGATCTAGAAGCTTGTAAGTGTAGTTTTTGTTAAAGATAGGATATGTAAATTTTGGCTCTAGGATTTGCACACACATTTGTTTTGTATGTTTCTATGTTTTCAAAATATTTATTTCTAGGTTTATGCCTTAGTTTATACATACATGTACCCAAAGCCTTATATCTTCAAAACTTGTTTAAATACATGTATATAAACTATTTTCAGCATAACACTTAGCTTAAGATTTTTTAAAGGAATTTTACAAATTTTTCTAACTCAAAAATCTGCCCAGAAAACTGTTTTCCAGGCAGACCGGTCGACCGACCCTAAATATCAGTCGACCGGCTGCTGTGGCCAGACATGCACGAGGCTGTGCATGTCTGCCGGTCGACCGACCCTAAAAAATCGGTCGACTGATTTTTGTGGTCTGCTCTCTGTATCTTTCGGTCGACTGGGTCGGTCGACCGATAGAAGGAAACTGTGTTTCCTTCTGTGTGATCGGTCGACTGGCAGTCGACCGGAGCCTCAACGGCTCTTTTGCCAGCAGAGCACCGGTCGACCGGCAGTCGACCGGTAAGCCTGCAACAAGCCCAACGGCTCTTTCCTCTTTGGGCATTTCTGAAAAACTGTTTTTGGGTTTCTCTTTAACAGAGTTTTTAGGAGTTGTTGGGGTGCTTTTGCAGAAGATTTTAGCAGGAAAAATCAGGGTTTTAACCTATTCTCTCCCTATAAATAGTGGGGAATAGGCCTTAGTTATTGACACCAAGAAAAATACAAGTTTTCATTGTTTTTCAAGAGAAAGAGAAAATAGTTTAAAGCTTTCATTTCCATTCTTTTAAGTTTGATTTTCAGTTGTTGTTTGATTCTTAATATCACTCTACAACTGAAGCTTTTCTCACAAACACTTCATTGAGCCAAAAATTTCATATTCTTTCTATAGGTGAAGTTGTAAAAGTGTGAGAGTGTTTGTAAAAGAGAAAGAGTGTTGTGGTCTAGTTGAGATCACCAATTTGTAATTCTTTGTTCTTGTGGAGACAAGTTCCTAAGGGGAATTTCTTTGTAAGGTGAAGCTACGGGCTTGAGGTCTTTGGAGGCCTAACTTGTACGGGATCCTAAGGGGATAGTGGAAACCCTTCACGGAGGTGAAGGCGGGGACTAGAGCTACGGGCTCGAACCTCGAAACAAATCACTTTGTTTGCGATTGGCTTGGCGTTCCTCTTGCTTAATTTCTTGCTTCAATTACTTCCAATTTATTGCTTGTGAACTAACTTTTATTTGTGCTATCCTTACTTGTTTATTTTACTTGCCTTCAATATTTCTTGCTACAATACTTGTGTGCATTTCATCATCGCATTTCATACTTGGAATTGTTCGATCACACCTCAATACAACACGGTTGCATTGCGCACCTCTAACCCATTTAAGGGAATTGGGAGGAAGGAGTTCAGAACCTCGCAAGGGGTATTCGGCTCTTAGTCGTGTTTTGAGAGATCGTTGCATCACTCACTTAAGTAAAATTTAAAAAGAGCATTAGATTAGCAATTACACCTATTCACCCCCCCTCTAGGTGTATTTCAAATAGGTGTACTAGCTAATCTAATGACAAATGATGCGGAATTAAAAACTTAATTGCGACACACTATGTATAACTAAAGAGTGTAGCCGAATTTCCGGTGAAGGGCTCTGGACTATCTCCTCTAGATTCCTCTAAATTAAGAGTTGAGGTGCTATATGAAGCTCTCTTGGTTCAACACAAGTATGGGCACACACAACTATATCTAGCAATGCAATTTAAATCATGTTAATTGAATATAAGAATAAAAAGTTATGATAAGAAATTTAAAAGGGTGTCGAGCAGATCAGCAAAATGGTCGGCCGCCCGGTCGACCGAGAAAACCCGATATATGTGTATTCGAAATTCAAAAATCGGTTAGATCAAAAACCAAACATATTGAACTTGTGTGTGTGGGTGTGTGTGAACTTGAGCATATCAACACTAGTCTATCTTACACAAGATCTAAACACAAACTTAAACTAGACAAACTGAAGTCTTCTTGTAGAACTCATTCTCCAAGTCGACTCGATCCAAACACAATCCAATGAGCTTGACTTCATCCAAGTGCTAGATACGATCTTGACGCGCGAGCCCTTGAATCATCATGTGTTAACTTCAAAACTTGAATACGAATCTTTTGTTGAAGCTAAACACCTACTAAGATCTTGATCAAATATCAAAAACTATATAACCACAAGATCATTAGCACTATAACTACATGAGTTAATCATCATCAAAACTAGAGTAATGGGCCTTTGGGCCAATAGTACTCTCGAGTAACATAATATGAGAAAATGATACACATATAAGAGATCAGTACGAATATTGAAAAATAATACAATTTCAAGAAAAAGTTTAAGTAAAGATTTCAAACTCTTCACAACCATCAAACAAGAATAATAATTAATTTATTAATTATCCAGGCGGGTGCTTGGTCAAGCTGGAGCAAAGCCAGGATGTGTCGGCATTACATCAGGTACACGATAGAGCTTGGCTCCTGGCATAGTTAGTGTGCAGCTCTAAACGCTAAAGCATTTGGTGAGGCTATCGCTCGTGGCGAGGCCACGATAAATGTCTAGCTATCGCTCGTGACGAAGCCATGCATGCTGCGAAGCTGAATGCACACAATGAAGCCACATATGAAAGCCCTGCTAACTCACAAAATGAAGCCACACTTGTGGAAAGCTAAACGCACGTGACAAAGCGGACGTATGAACGTCGTGCCATCGCATGCGGTGAAGCTACGCTCGAACGAATTAGCTGTAAAGCACTGAGCACTAAGCTCGCCACCCGGCAAAGCTAGTAGAGAACCTGAAGGTTAAGTAAGTCCGAGGGCTGAGCAAAGCAGGGATAAAGTTAACGAGCAAACATCCAGTGGAGCTAAGGCTGGAGTGGAGCTAAGGCTGGAGCGAAGCTAGCGGACAGCGCTAGGCGCTATCAAGCTTAACGTGGTTACCGCTTGTGTGCGCTAAACACGCACAATGAAGCGAGCGTATGAACGCTATGGAATTGCACGTGGCGAAGCCGAACTCATGACATAATTACATTGGACGGAGTTAGCAGTAAAATACTGAGCACTAGGCTCGCCTACCAGGTGTAGCATGAAAAGCCCAGAGGGCTAAGGGCGTCCATAAAAGGTCGGCCAAATAGGAGAAAGCCCAAAGGCTAAATATAGGCCAGAGGCTTAATAGGTACCTACGGAAGTGTTAGTATCAAACATTCACATATATAAGTGAACCGCCAAGCGGTTAAGCCCAGAGGCTGAATATAAGCCCGAAGGCTGAGGGCGATCACGAAAGATCAGCCAAGAACAGTAATGGAACAATATAACAAGCAGTATATATATATATAGGTGTTAAACTATACTATGACAAGCATTCGTCATACAAATACATCCCAGCACAAAATAAAGAATTTCAGAACTTAAGATAAACATGTGCAAGTGCTCAATTCTTACCGCGATAGCATGTGGCTATGCGGGTCGTGATCCACAAGGAGGGTTTGCGATAGAAGCGTTCAAGGTTTTTGTATTGAAATCTTTATGAAGAAAAATGAAAGTTCTTCTTTGTTTTAAGAAATGAAAATGAAAACGAGTTATGTTAAAGTTAGAAAGAAAACGGTAGAATGAGAAGGTGGAGAAAATCAAAAAACGACTATGTACAAATGAATTGGAAAAGAAATGATGAAAGATTTGGAAGATGTGGTGATCTATACTAAAGAAATAAAAGAAAGAAAGAAAATTGAAGAAATACTTACCTAGGTTGGTTGATGACTTACCTGGAACCCTTGCATGTTCTACCTTACTTCGGAGGCGTTCAACGCATAAGTCATAGGATCGAGCTCAGTGCCCGTTCGCATTATATCACCAAGCCGAGCAAGAATGAAGTGATACGGATCTTGAGGAGGAGAACATCTTCATGAAGTATCATTGGCACTCACAAAAACGTCGTTATACTTATACTTCTGGATTTACTTGCAAGCTCATCGAAAACAAAAGAGGTAAAGTAGAAAAAAGAAAAAGAAAATGAAAGTAAAGAAGAACATAAACATATTACCTTTTATTGCTTAAAACGATGGAAGAAAGGAGGAGGGTACATCAGTGTCACCTCAACATAAGCCTCTCTCTCTTACTTACATGAATCTCAATCTAACCTAAGCCTACATACAAATTAAAATTACATAAAAGAAAAGGAAAACCTAACCTACAAAGAATGAAAACTGGACTAATCCTATCTCTGCATGGTCGTCCCATTTTGCTCAGCTGAAACCTGTATTTATAGGCAAAACCCATAAGGGGAGAATCCCGGGAAGATTTGGGGAGCAACGCTCCCCTTAACTCCTTAACCAAGCCTCGGAAACGCGGCTTTAGCTGCGTTTTCGCGGCCAGGGTGTGGCCAGGTGGCCACACCCTGTTGTGGCTCTCCCTGATTTTTCCTTCTGCATTTATCTTCAGTTGGTTTTTCTCGTTTGAGTCAAGGATTGTGACGAAATGGCCTTTGATTCTTGGCTTTAAATGATCGATTTTGAGAGGATTCTTCTCAACCAGTTTTCAACCTCTTGATTTTGCCCTGATTTACTGAGCTCGAATTAATTCTGATTTAATTCAGAATTTGGTGGGCTTTTAGGCTCATTTCTCTTCATCTCCTTAAGGAATGGGCCTGCAAATAAATTAAACATTTAATTAGGACAATGCAGATTTTATTCTATAATAAGTATGAAATATGATACTAATATGCAACATTAGCGACCAATCACACCCCCATACCTATCTTTTACTCGTCCTCGAGCAAAACAACTAAACTATATTAGGATTATTAGACCACTTTCGCAGGTCGCGCGATTGCACTGAGCATGTGCAACAAGCCGTTAAACCTCTAGGTTTCCCCTAGAGGACTAGTTTTGTCTCGTGAGGGTTTTCAGTGGATTACACCCACAAAATCCATAAAGAAAGAGAAATAAAGAGTTAGTATTTTCGAAAAGCATTTTGAAAGAGGAAAATATTTGAAATATAATTGTAAGATTTAAGTAATCTATAAGTTATAGGAAAGCTGAATTTTTCATTCCTAAACTTAGTCTCTATTCAAAAATTTGTTATCAATCAAGGTAAGGAGTTAAATTGTACTTCTCATCTAGTCTATTACTTTACTCTAAGTCATATGCAGCTTGTGAAAATTTTGACTAAGGGTTCATTAACTCTAACTCTTATGCCTTATTTATTTATATATATATATATATATATATATATATATATATTTTGTGGTATTATTCCTTAGTTCTATTAGGCTTTCTAATCTGCCCATGTAACGAGCCTTTAATCGATGACTCCCAAACCAAACGGTCTTAGGGCACCGGGTGAGAAAACACCCCAAGGACTTAAGGACTCAAGCAAATAAGCCACAGAACTAAGGATTTTATTATTTGAACCCCTTTTAGGCGTGAATACTAGTGCTTTATTAGGCACAAATACCCAGCTTAATCAGAGGATTTTATATTTTTTTCCTTAAACTTATCTAATCATCTTTCGCATAAATACTAAGGCTTGCTTAGGCCAAAGCACCTAACTAATCAATAATTAGATTTGTTTATTTCTTTCTTTTTCCTTTTTCTTATTTTTTTATTTTTATAAGGCATAAGAATCTTTATTTTTGAACCCTAAGCGTGTAAGTGTATGAAGTGTGCATATTTCATCAAGGTAAAGATCAAGACTAAATTACTTTGACAAATTTTCTTCCTAACCCTAAAAATCAAACAAATAATCTTATTTTGACCAAGTATAAGAAATCCTAATTTGGATTTTCCTATTCCTTAAATTAACTTAATTTCTTACAAAAATATGTCAAAATATTGTTTCTATTTTCCAAAAAGTTTTTAAAGTAAAGAAAATGTTAATTTTTTTATTTTTTTAATAAAAAGAAAAACTAAGTTATGTTAGAACCCTCCCCCCACCCTATCTCATGCATTGTCCTCAATGTATGAATTAATGCATAGATGCATGAAAAGAAAGAAAGGGAAGGAAAATGTTACCTTAAGGTGGTGGTTCCGGTGGTGGTCTGATTGGTCCACGAAATGCGGTCCAATCGACTTTTCGTTGGGTTCGGAGGAACCCACCAAAAATTTATCTAATATAACCCATTAAAATGATGAATCCATAAAGGATATTTATTAAATATTTGACCCCATCTAATTTTCAACTTCCATAATTAATTTTGGAGTCAAATTTGTCAACCGCCTTGTCCCAGAATGGAGTATGAAAAGATAGAATGATTGACTTGGACGCAGGAAGTACAGGAACTAATACCGACTCAGGAGGTGACTTAAGTCAAGTAAAAGTTCAGGAATCGAAATTGGTTCAGGAAGTGGGTCCAAGTCAAGAAGTTGAAACTCAAGTCCACATTTATTTTCCAACAATGGAATGTGACTTAATATTGGTAATTCAAGTTCAAGAATGATAGGCATGGGAATCAAAACTGACTCTAAAATATTACTCAAGTCGGGTAACAAAACAGGAGTCAATATTGATTCGGGAGTTTGAACTGGATCACAGATTTGAGAATCTAGGTCACATATCTCATTGAGTTCAATGTCATAAAAATGAGAACTTGCCAATTTGTCAATAGGACTTTCAAAAGTGTAAAATTGGTCAAGTTCAATATGATCATAAAAATGGGTGATTCAATTTCATGAAGAATTGGCACAGGATCCATGTTGACTCGGAAAAGAGATTGAAATTAGGTGAAGACACCGGAGTCATTATTGAATCAGGAAGTAGAATTGAATCACTAAGTTGAGATTCATGATCATATTCATTTTCAAGTTCAATTTCAGGAAAGGGATAACTTGCCAAACTATCAATGTCACTTTCAAAATTTGTAGTTTGGACAAGTTCAAATGATTGTTCTGAAATGGAACCTTGATTTCCAAAATAACACGACTCTTTGGCTCTAAAGAATGGTTAGTGACATCAGAACTGGTCAAACGGTGAGAACGTAGAGATTGGATCATCATATTATGTCACGATTACGAGCGTTTTGAGCCTGAGTCATGGCTTCAAGCATCTTTTCATAGTTGATGGGTTCATCGTCTTGTTGAAAAGATGAAGTGTTATCTTGGAATTGGTAGTGAAATTGTGAGTCCATCAGATTTTGTGATTGTTGTTTGGACTCACGCATACTCATTTCCAAAATTGATGGTCTTCTATTTTGGACTGGTGGATCTGAGTATGAATTTTGGAAATATTGCGGACTAGGTGGATAAGGGGGACAACTTGGTTGAAAATTAGGCTCGAGGGAGGTGAATCCTCACTGACTCTGTGAAGAGTTGAAATCATTCTGAAAATTATAGTTATTAGATTGGAGGCATGGGTTATATTGATTCGGATAAGACCAATCCGGCACACTAGGTTGGTTAAAGTTATGATATGCCGGGTTGGTAATATCCGAAAATGAAGTCGGTGTGTAATATGGATTACTATTAAAATTGGAAAAATTGTTATTATAAGCCATATCACACAATAGAACACAAACAAAAACAAACAAATAAGCAAACAAAAAAGAAAAAATTCTAACCTAAGTTAGGTTAGACCTATGACCTAGACGACTCCTAATTGATTAGACTGTCCACGGGAGGTCTAATGCAGACTTTGACCACAAGCTAATCAACCAGGTCAGGACAAGATTGGTGGGAGGTTTTCCGTCAAAGACGTTCCTTAATTAAATAACCACCAACCTTCGGGCTTTCGGCCCTTAATCCCTTTCCTAGATACTGATTTGGCAGGAGTCAAATTCTAACACCTTTCCCCCCCTTAGGATAATCTCCTAATTGAGTCCGAGATGTCCCTAAGGCCAACGTCTACTCATTTTTAGTTAGGCTCGGGTTAGTGAGTGCTTGGAATCTGATTTTTGGGCCAAGGAAGGGTGATTAACTCCCCACCTTATCTTGTTATGAGTTGGTGCGCTTAAGATTAGTTTGTGCAAGTGTACAAGATATGTAAATAAGATTCACTAAAAGCGATATAAATCAACCAAGAGATGAGTCCTATTCTACATGCAATGCGAACGTACCTTGCTCCAGCACTCTTCAACAGTAAAGTAAATGATTGAAAAGACACGTGCCTAAAATGCAAACGTCTAATCAATTTTTTAACTTTTTCAACAAATGTTTTACTGTTGATTTATTAGCAGGCTTTTGGTGATGGCATATAAGAAATAAAGTTGCAGAAAACTAGAATTTTGCAAAGCAAGCAGCCCTGCAAAAAATCCAGTCATAGTGATCTCCTTTTTGCGCGGATCCGCAACCCTAGCCGCAGAAAACGCGACAATCCAGAGGGTGCTTGGTCTCTGTTTTCTTGAACAGAGGCCCAAGACCACTTGTATATTACTGCAATCCTTTTTTCGTGCTTTTCCTGCCCTGTAACATGCAACAGAGAAGAAAAATTCGTTTTAGTTCAAAAATTCAATAAAAAACCAGATTTCAATAAAACCGTTACCCTCCCCAGCAACGGCGCCAAAATTTGATTGATGCTTAAACCTGCACACAAAATAAAGAATTTCAGAACTTAAGAAAAAACATGTGCAAGTGCTCAATTCTTACCGCGATAGTTAGTGGCTATGCGGGTCGTGATCCACAAGGAGGGTTTGCGATAGAAGCGTTCAAGGTTTTTGTATTGAAATCTTTATTAAGAAAAACGAAAGTTCTTCTTTGTTTTAAGAAATGAAAATGAAAACGAGTTATATTAAAGTTAGAAAGAAAACGGTAGAATGAGAAGGTGGAGAAAATCAGAAAACGACTATGTACAAATGAATTGGAAAAGAAATGATGAAAGATTTGGAAGATGTGGTGACCTATACTAAAGAAATAAAAGAAAAGAAAGAAGATTGAAGAAATACTTACCTAGTTTGGTTGATGACTTACCTGGAACCCTTGCATGTTCTACCTTGCTTTGGAGGCGTTCAACGCATAAGTCATAGGATCGAGCTCAGTCCCCGTTCGCATTATATCATCAAGGCGAGCAAGAATGAAGTGATACGGATCTTGAGGAGGAGAACATCTTCATGAAGTATCGTTGGCACTCACAAAAACGTCGTTATACTTATGCTTCTGGATTCACTTGCAAGCTCATCGAAAACAAAAGAGGTAAAGTAGGAAAGAAAAGAAAATGAAAGTAAAGAAGAACATAAACATATTACCTTTTATTGCTTGAAATGATGGAAGAAAGCAGGAGGGTACATCAGTGTCACTCTCAACATAAGCCTCTCTCTCTTACTTACATGAATCTCAATCTAACCTAAGCCAACATACAAATTAAAATTACATAAAAAGAAAAGAAAAACCTAATCTACAAAGAATGAAAACTGGACTAATCCTATCTCTGCATGGTCGTCCCATTTTGCTCAGCTGAAACCTGTATTTATAGGCAAAAACTAAGGGGAGAATCTCGGGAAGATTGGGGGAGCAAACACTCCCCCTAACTCCTTAACCAAGCTGCAGAAACACGGCTTTGGCCGCGTTTCCGCGGCCAGGTGTGGCCAGGTGGCCACACCCTGTTGTTGGGTCTCCCTGATTTTTCCTTCTGCATTTATCTTCAGTTGGTTTTCTCGTTTGAGTCAAGGATTGTGACGAAATGGCCTTTGTTCTTGGCTTTAACCGATCGATTCTGAGAGGATTCTTCTCAACCGTTTTTCAACCTCTTGATTTTGCCCTGATTTACTGAGCTCGAATTAATTCTGATTTAATTCAGAATTTGGTGGGCTTTTAGGCTCATTTCTCTTCATCTCCTTAAGGAATGGGCCTGCAAATAAATTAAACATTTAATTAGGACAATGCAGATTTTATTCTATAATAAGTATGGAATATGATACTAAATATGCAACATTAGCGACCAATCACACTCCCATACCTATCTTTTTGCTCGTCCTCAAGCAAAACAACTAAACTATATTAAGGATTATTAGGCCACTTTCGCAGGTCGCGCGATTGCACTGAGCATGTGCAACAAGCCGTTAAACCTCTAGGTTTCTCCTAGAGGACGAGTTTTGTCTCGTGAGGGTTTTCAGTGGATTACACCCACAAAATCCATAAAGAAAGAGAATAAGAGTTAGTATTTTCGAAAAGCATTTTGAAAGAGGAAAATATTTGAAATATAATTGTAAGATTTAAGTAATCTATAAGTTATAGGAAGCTGAATTTTTCATTCCTAAACTTAGTCTCTATTCAAAAATTTGTTATCAATCAAGGTAAGGAGTTAAATTGAACTTCTCATCTAGTCTATTACTTTACTCTAAGTCATATGCAGCTTGTGAAATTTTGACTAAGGGTTCATTAACTCTAACTCTTATGCCTTATATATATATATATATATATATATATATATATATATATATATATATTGTGATATTATTCCTTAGTTCTATTAGGCTTTCTAATCTGCCCATGTAACGAGCCTTTAATCGATGACTCCCAAACCAAACGGTCTTAGGGCACTGGGTGAGAAAACACCCCAAGGACTTAAGGACTCAAGCAAATAAGGCCACATAACTAAGGATTTTATTATTTGAACCCCTTTTAGGCGTGAATACTTATGCTTTATAGGCACAAATACCCAGCTTAATCAGAGGATTTTATATTTTTTTTTTCTTAACTTATCTAATCATCTTTCGCATAAATACTAAGGCTTGCTTAGGCCAAAGCACCTAGCTAATCAATAATTATATTTGTTTATTTCTTTTTTTTTTCATTTTTTTATTTTTTTATTTTTTTATTTTTTATAAGGCATAAGAATCTTGTTTTTTTGAACCCTAAGCGTGTAAGTGTATGAAGTGTGCATATTTCATCAGGTAAAGATCAAGACTAAATTACTTTGACAAATTTTCTTCCTAACCCTAAAAATCAAACAAATAATCTTATTTTGACCAAGTATAAGAAATCCTAATTTGGATTTTTCTATTCCTTAAAATTAACTTAATTTCTCACAAAAAATATGTCAAAATATTGTTTCTATTTTCCAAAAAGTTTTTAAAAGTAAAGAAAATGTTAATTTTTTTTTTTTTTAATAAAAAGAAAAACCTAAGTTATGTTAGAACCCTCCCCCACACCTATCTCATGCATTGTCCTCAATGTATGAATAATACATAGATGCATGAAAAGAAGAAAGGGAAGGAAAATGTTACCTTAAGGTGGTGGTTCTGGTGGTGGTTTGATTGGTCCACGAAATGCGGTCCAATCGACTTTTCGTTGGGTTCGAAGGAACCCACCAGAAATTTCTCTAATATACCCATTAAAATGATGAATCCATAAAGGATTTTTATTAAATATTTAACCCATCTAATTTCTAAATTTCATAATTAATTTCGGAGTCAAATTTGTCAACCGCCTTGTCCCAGAATGGAGTATAAAAAGATAGAATGATTGACTTGGACGCAGGAAGTACAGGAACTAATATTGACTCAGGAAGGTGACTTAAGTCAAGTAAAGGTTCAGGAATCGAAATTGGTTCAGGAAGTGGGTCCAAGTCAAGAAGTTGAAACTCAAGTTCACATTTATTTTCCAACAATGGAATGTGACTTAATATTGGTAATTCAAGTTCAAGAATGATAGGCATGGGAATCAAAACTGACTCTAAAATATTACTCAGTCGGGTAACAAAACAGAGTCAATATTGATTGGGAGTTTGAACTGGATCATAGATTTGAGAATCTAGGTCACATATCTCATTGAGTTCAATGTCATAAAAATGAGAACTTGCCAATTGTCATAGGACTTTCAAAAGTGTAAAATTGGTCAAGTTCAATATGATCATCAAAAATGGGTGATTCAATTTCATGATGAATTGGCACAGGATCCAATGTTGAATCGGAAAAGAGATTGAAATCAGGTGAAGATACCGGAGTCATTATTGAATCAGGAAGTAGAATTGAATCACTAAGTTGAGATTCATGATCATATTCATTTTCAAGTTCAATTTCAGGAAAGGGATAACTTGCCAAACTGTCAATGTCACTTTCAAAATTTGTAGTTTGGGCAAGTTCAAATGATTGTTCTGAAATGGAACCTTGATTTCCAAAACAACACAACTCTTTGGCTCTAACAGAATGGTTAGTGACATCAGAACTGGTCAAACGGTGAGAACGTAGAGATTGGACCATCATATCTATGTCACGATTACGAGCGTTTTGAGCCAAGTCATGGCTTCAAGCATCTTTTCATAGTTGATGGGTTCATCGTCTTGTTGAAAACATGAAGTGTTGTCTTGGAATTGGTAGTGAAATTGTGAGTCCATCAGATTTTGTGATTGTTGTTTGGACTCACGCATACTCATTTCCAAAATTGATGGTCTTCTATTTTTGGACTGGTGGATCTGAGTATGAATTTTGGAAATATTGCGGACTAGGTGGATAAGAGGGACAACTTTGTTGAAAATTAGGCTCGGGGAGGTGAATCCCCACTGACTCTGTGAAGAGTTGAAATCATTCTGAAAATTATAGTTATTAGATTGGAGGCATGGGTTATATTGATTCGGATAAGACCAATCCGGTACACTAGGTTGGTTAAAGTTATGATATGCCGGGTTGGTAATATCCGAAAATGAAGTCGGTGTGTAATATGGATTACTATTAAAATTGGAAAAATTGTTATTATAAGCCATATCACACAATAGAACACAAACAAAAACAAATAAATAAGCAAACAAAAAAGAAAAAATTCTAACCTAAGTTAGGGTAGACCTATGACCTAGACGACTCCTAACTGATTAGACTGTCCACGGGAGGTCTAATGCCGACTTTGACCACAAGCTAATCAGCCAGGTCAGGGCAAGATTGGTGGGAGGTTTTTGATTAGTCTCTAATTTTGCATAATTTTCATCACATTCTCACATTTATTTGATAATAAATTCTGCTAATAATATCTTTCTTGCTTGATCTTAGGTCAATGGTGGGCAAATGAAGAAGGAAACCCAATCACCATTTAATTGGTGATTAAGGGCTAGTAAATAGCTATTGACCTGAGAGCTGACTCTGTCAAAAACTAGGAGCATTAGCCGACAGGGCGATAATAGCGCAGCACGCAGCAGGTGGCGCCGCACGCGCTGCCCAAGGAAAGCCGCGGAAACGCAGCATTTTGCCGCGTTTTCATGGCCAAACCAGAAACCGAGAATCCAGCAGACAGGGGGGACAACCAGGCGGCGCGCAGCAGGCGGCGCTGCGCACGCCGCAAAAGTAATGCCGCGAAAACGCGGCATATGCCGCGTTTCCGCGGCCATACGGCGGCGCCGCGCGCGCCGCTTGGGGTCACATCTTGTCTCCTGGCCACCCCAGGCGGCACCGCACACGCCGACCAAGGACAGCCGCGGAAACGCTGCTTTTGCCGCGTTTCCACGACCATATGGCCACGCCGCGCGCGCCGTTTTGGGTCATTTCTTGTCTCTTGGCCCCCCTGTTCCCCTGATACTATAAATACCCCATGGGGTTTCAGAGTCGAGAGGAGGCAAGAGAAAGAGAGTTAGGGTAGTTTCATCTTCATTTTTTAGTTTAGATAGGGTAGTATAGTTTCTTCTTCTTCCCCATTGAAATTTCCATTTTGTAGATCTTGTATTAGGGAGAGAGATTGGTACATATTAGGAAGTAAGAGTGCTTGTAATTGAAGGTGACAATCAATGAAAGGTGCTCTCTTACCTTATCTTTGTTTTCTTCTCTCTAATCTCTTTTACATGTGTAGCTAGTCTTTTCTCTCATGGCAACTAACTACTAACCACCAACTAGTTTAACTTCTTTGATGATAATCCACATGAATCTAATAGCCTCATTTGGCCTTGCTCTTACAAGAGCCATTGATGGCTCATGATAATGAATCTAACTCTAACTTCTTAACTCTCTAACAAGCTAACATTACTTTATTTCATGCTTGCTCTTATTGGGTTTTGATGATTTAAGTGTAGCTTGCACTTGTTTGTTGAGTTGGGTTGTGAAGAGTTACATATGGTCATGCTTTGAATCACTCTTGAACCAAGGACTAGTGATGGCCAATGATACTTGTGAGGCTACTATCACTAAGAGGTTAGCGTGTTGGTGGAGTCATTAGTAGTTAGTAGCCGTGAGTTTTCTTTCTCTTTCACTTATTTTAGAAAAATATCCAAAAATCACAACATATTCTTTTCAATGTTTCCCACTTCTTTGTATTTCACCGTACTTCTCTTTCCATTCTTTCTTTTATCTTCTTTTCATTCTTTATAAAGACTTTGAAGAACTTTTAACATAAACGTGAATCAACCGGTAAAGCTTCTATCGCCTCCCGTCCTTGTGGATACGACCCGTATAGCCACTTCGCTACTACGGAAGAATCACAAAAGCAGTAACTTTGACCACACTCTATTTACTTATTCTTGTGCTTGCTTTCTGCCCGATCAAATTTTGGCGCCGTTGCCGGGATGGGAACTTTTGATTTCATATTTTTGTTAACTTTTCTTCTTTGTTTTTGGTGTGTGCAGGTTAAAGTTTTAGCATTGCAGAAGTCCACACTTGCTCCAGTGTGGTCAGGTAAATTCTTGAATATTTTTATATTCTGCTGCTAATTTTTGTTCATATTACCTGTACACTGTAAATAATTTTTAAAGAACTAAAATACGGTAATTGGATGCTTTAAAACGGTTTAGACATTTGCATCAGGCACGTGTCAATTTTCATTCCAATGTACTGTATTTTGTTCTTATGTTGTTGTGATAGGAGGTATACATATGGCATTGCATATAGTATAGGACAAACACTTCAGTGATTTACTCGTTGTTTTGTGTTCATGCTTATCTATATTGCACACTTGCACAAATTTAACTTAAGGGCAAAACCCAAAACAAGATAAGTGGGGAAGTTATTACCCTCCCTTGGCCCAAAAATCACCTCCCCACTCACACAACCCAGCCTTAATAAAAATTGCTAGACGTTGGCCCCTAGGGACATCTCGGACTCATTTAGGAGATTGACCTAAGGGGAAGTTGTTAGAAGTTGATTCTTATCAAATCGGTGTCTAAGGTTGGGGATTGAGAGGCGAAACCTCGAAGAACAGTGGTTTGGCATAATTAGGCCCGTTGCTCCGGCACGGATACCTCCCACTGATCTTGCCCCTACCTGGCCGATTAACTCGTGGTCAGCGTCCGACAATATACCCCCCGTGGACAGTCTAACCAGTTAGGAGTCGTCTAGGTCTAAGTCAACCCTAGCATAGGCTTGTTTTCTTTTTTTTTGTTTGTTTGTTTGTTTTGTTTGTTTTCTTCTTTTTTGTAAATTGTGATATGGATTTTAACAACAATAATTCTTTCAATCATAATATGAATCCATATTTCACACCGACCTCATTTGACTCGGATAACTCTGACCCGGCAATGTACAACATGAACCAACACTATATGCCGAGTTGGGATTATCCGACTCAATATGACCCATATCCCCAACCATATGACCATAATTTTCAAAATAATTTCAACTCTTCACAGAGTTCATGGGGATTCACCTACCCCGAGTCCAATTTTCAACCATCTTGACCATAATTTTCACAATATTCATTCCCCAATTTTGATTCATATACTCCTTTTCCTGAACCACCTGAAGAAAAATCATCATTGGAATGGAGTATAGAAGAGTCCCTACAACAAATGCAAAATTTGCTCAAATCACAATCCTTCCCACATCAAATTCCACATACTTCTTTTCTAGAGCATCCAATTGAAGACGAATCTGAGCTAGAAAAGCGTTTGGAAGTCTTTTGTGATAAAGTGCAAAACATGTTGGACTCCTCATCTCAACCAAAATTTCAAGAGTCCTACTCATCCTTTCCAGTCTCACCTATTCAAAATGAACAACCATCAGTACTGGACTTGAGTATGGAACCCTTGCGTGAGTCCGAGCATCAATTGCAAAATCCGATGGACTCACAAATCCACCATAATTTCCAAAATCAACTTCCATACTCATATTTTCAAGAACCAATTACAAAGAGTATGGAAGACATGATTCCGAATCCAAATTCTGTTACACGGCCTATCAGTAGGTTAGATTCACTTTTGAGCGAATTGATCACTGAGAGTGAGGAAAGCCTTTCTTGTCAACCTTTGACCGATCCTTATATCCCTAACTCTACTGATTGGACCCATGAATCATGTCATTTTGGAAATCCAGATTCAATTTCAGAACACACATTTAAACTTGACCAAACTCCAAGTTATGAAAGTCACCTGGACATTCTGGCAAGTTATCCCTTTCCTGAAATTGAAATCGAACCTGAAAGTGATCCTGAACCTCAAGTAGATGATTCCTTTTTACTTTTTGATTCAATAATGACCCCGGTATCTTTACCAGATTCTTTTTATATTCCGGAGTCAACATTGAATCCTGTGCCATTACACCGTGAAATGGAATCACCAATCTCTCCTGATTACACTTCATCATTGGGGAATGTGTGTGAATATCAATTCTTTGGTTTGGACCCTATTTTTGACCTAATTTCGACTCTCATTATTGACTCTCGACTTGATCTGAGTCAACTTCCCCGAGTCGGTATCAGTTTTTGTTCCTGTTCCATTTGAGTCCAAATCACTCATCTCTCAAAATCACACTTCATTGTTGGACAAGACTGTTGAAGAAAATGACTCAGTAATTATTTTTGAAACTTGGCCATTAGATAGGGATAAAATTTTCAATAAGACCATTCAATCAATCATTCTTTTATTGGGTCATGTTAGAGAGGTCATTGGTGGATTTCTGGACGATCCACGATATCTTGATTGGGTAGCAACGCTTGGCCCAGTCAGACCACCACCGGAACCACCACCATGAGGTAATATTCCTTCTCTCTCTATTTGTTTCACGTATATACACATTCACGATGCATTGAGGACAATGCGTGAGATAAGTGTGGGGGAGGGCTTACTAACATAGTTAGTTTTTCATTTTCTTTCGTTTACACTTCTTTTTAAATTAAAAAAACTAGAAATTCTTTTTCTTTTCTTTTTACAAAACTTTTTGAAACAAGAGAAATAGTTTTTTTGATTTATTTTTAAGAAAATTAAGATTATCTTAGGAATTAGGAAGACCTAAAATTTTGAAATTTTAAACCGAGTCAAAATAATAGATCTTGTCTAAATTATAGGTTAAGAAAGTAAAATTGAAAAGATAAATTGATCTTGAATTTTTTAGATTTATGCACTTCACACTTACACAATTTTTGGGATTGAAACAAAGACTAGAAATGCCATAAAAATATATTTAAAAAGAAAAAAATTATTATGATAAATAAAAACACTTATTGAAGTTGGGTAATTATGCCTCAGGAAGCATGATTATTCATACCTAAAATGGTGGACAAAAAAAATAAAATAATCCCCTTTAGTTTTGTGGCCTTGTTTACTCGAGTCCTTAAGTCCGAGGGATGTTTTCTCATCTGGTGCCCTAAGACTATCGGGTTTGGGAGTCACCGGCTAAAGGCTCACTACCCGGGTAAATAAGAAAGCCTAAGAAAACTAAGGGAA
This sequence comes from Agave tequilana, assembly GCA_038442645.1. NCBI lineage: Eukaryota > Viridiplantae > Streptophyta > Magnoliopsida > Asparagales > Asparagaceae > Agave > Agave tequilana. The sequence goes on from JAVJIF010031335.1 coordinate 131,985, forward strand.
GAAAAAAAAAGAAAAAAAACATAAATAAATAAATGGCATGAAAGTTAGAGTCGATATCCCAAAAATCTTCACAGTTCACAAAGTGCATATTTTTCTAAAGGATCAAAGAGTCAATTCAATTTTAAATTCTTACAATTAATTTATAACAAGATTTTGCATTTCGACTTAGTTTAAGGAAGATTAATTTCTGGTTAACCTATGAACTTGGATCACTTATATTTTCGCAAAAATACTTCAACACTTTTCTCTATTTCAAAAATGCATTTTCAAAATACTAACATTTGATTTCTTTCTTTATGGATTTTGTGGGTGTAATCCGCTGAAAACCCTCAGGAGACAAAACTCCTCCTCTAAGGGGAACTTAGAGGTTTAACGGCTTGTTGCACATGCTCAGTGCAATCGCGTCACCTGCGAAAGTGGTGTAATAATTTTTTTAGTTTTTTGTTTTGCTCGGGACGAGCAAAAGATAAGTGTGGAGGTGTGATTAGTCTCTAATTTTGCATAATTTTCATCACATTCTCACATTTATTTGATAATAAATTCTGCTAGTAATATCTTTCTTGCTTGATATTAGGTCAATGGTGGGCAAATGAAGAAGAAAACCCAAATCACCATTTAATTGGTGATTAAAGGGCTAGTAAAATGGCTATTGACCTAGAGAGCTGACTCTGTCAAAAATCAGGAGCGTTAGCCGACAGGGGGATAACAGCGCAACACGCAGCAGGTGGCGCCGCACGCGTCGCCCAAGGAAAGCCGCGGAAACGCGACATTTTTGCCGCGTTTTCGCGGCCAAACCAGAAACCGAGAATCCAGCAGACAGGGGGACAACCAGGCGGCGCGCAGCAGGCGGCGTTGCGCGCGCCGCAAAAGTAATGCCGCGGAAACATGGCATATGCCGCGTTTCCGCGGCCATACGGCGGCGCCGCGCGCGCCGCTTGGGGTCACATCTTGTCTCCTGGCCCCCCAGGCGGCGCCGCACATGCCGATCAAGGACAGCCGCGGAAACGCGGCTTTTGCCGCGTTTCCGCGGCTATATGGCCACGCCGCGCGCGCCGTTTTGGGTCATTTCTTGTCTCTTGGCCCCCTGTTCCCCTGATACTATAAATACCCCATGGGGTTTCAGAGTCGAGAGGAGGCAAGAGGAAGAGGTTGGGTAGTTTCATCTTCATTTTTTAGTTTAGATAGGGTAGTATAGTTTCTTCTTCTTCCCCCATTGTAATTTCCATTTTGTAGATCTTGTATTAGGGAGAGAGAGTGGTACATGTTGGGAAGTAAGAGTGCTTGTAATTGAAGGTGACAATCAATGAAAGGTGCTCTCTTACCTTATCTTTATTTTCTTCTCTCTAATCTCTTTTACATGTGTAGCTAGTCTTTTCTCTCATGGCAACTAACTACTAACCACCAACTAGTTTAACTTCTTTGATGATAATCCACATGAATCTAATAGCCTCATTTTGGCCTTGCTCTTGCAAGAGCCATTGATGGCTTATGATGATGGATCTAACTCTAACTTCTTAACTCTCTAACAAGCTAACATTACTTTATTTCATGCTTGCTCTTATTGGGTTTTGATGATTTAAGTGTAGCTTGCACTTGTTTGTTGAGTTGGGTTGTGAAGAGTTACATATGGGTCATGCTTTGAATCGCTCTTGAACCAAGGACTAGTGATGGCCAATGATACTTGTGAGGCAACTATCACTAAGAGGTTAGCGTGTTGGTGGAGTCATTAGTAGTTAGTAGCTGTGAGTTTTCTTTCTTTTTCACTTGTTTCAGAAAAATATCAAAAATCACAAACATATTCTTTTCAATGTTTCCTACTTCTTTGTATTTCACCGTACTTCTCTTTCCATTCTTTCTTTTATCTTCTTTTCATTCTTTATAAAGACTTTGAAGAACTTTTAACATAAACGTGAATCAACCGGTAAAGCTTCTATCGCCTCCCGTCCTTGTGGATACGACCCGTATAGCCACTTCGCTACTATGGAAGAATCGAAAAGCAGTAACTTCGACCACACTCTATTTACTTATTCTTGTGCTTGCTTTCTGCCCGATCAGTTTTCCATCAAAGACGTTCCTTAATTAAATAACCACCAACCTTCGGGCTTTCGGCCCTTAATCCCTTTCCTAGACACTGATTTGGCAGGAGTCAAATTCCAACACCTTTCCCCCTTAGGATAATCTCCTAATTGAGTCCGAGATGTCCCTAGGGTCAACGTCTACTCATTTTTAGTTAGGCTCGGGTTAGTGAGTGCTTGGAATCTGATTTTTGGGCCAAGGAAGGGTGATTAACTCCCCACCTTATCTTGTTATGGGTTGGTGCCCTTAAGATTAGTTTGTGCAAGTGTACAAGATATGTAAACAAGATTCACTCAAAGCGATATAAATCAACAAGAGATGAGTCCAATTCTACATGCAATGCGAACGTACCTTGCTCTAGCACTCTTCAATAGTAAAGTAAATCAATTGAAAAGACACGTGCCTAAAATTCAAACGTCTAATCAATTTTTTAACTTTTTCAACAAATGTTTTACTGTTGATTTATTAGCAGGCTTTTGGTGATGGCATATAAGAAATGAAGTTGCAGAAAACTAGAATTTTGCAAAGCGAGCAGCCCTGCAAAAAATCCAGTCAGTAGTGATCTCCTTTTTGCGCGGATCTGCAACCCTAGCCGCGGAAACGCGGCAATCCAGAGGGTGCTAGGTCTCTGTTTTCTTGAACAGAGGCCCAAGACCACTTGTATGTTACTGCAATCCTTTTTTCGTGCTTTTCCTGCCCTGTAACATGCAACAGAGAAGAAAAATTCGTTTTAGTTAAAAATTCAATAGAAAAACCAGATTTCAATAAAAACCGTTACCCTCTGCGGCAACGGCGCCAAAATTTGATTGATGCTTAAACCTGCACACAAAATAAAGAATTTCAGAACTTAAGAATAAACATGTGCAAGTGCTCAATTCTTACTGTGATAGCAAGTGGCTATGTGGGTCGTGATCCACAAGGGGGTTTGCGATAGAAGCGTTCAAGGTTTTTGTATTGAAATCTTTATGAAGAAAAACGGAAGTTCTTTTTTGTTTTAAGAAATGAAAATGAAATGAGTTATGTTAAAGTTAGAAAGAAAACGTAGAATGAGAAGGTGGAGAAAATTAGAAAACGACTATGTACAAATGAATTGGAAAAGAAATGATGAAAGATTTGGAAGATGTGGTGATCTATACTAAAGAAATAAAAGAAAAGAAAGAAGATTGAAGAAATACTTACCTAGTTTGGTTGATGACTTACCTGGAACCCTTGCATTTTCTACTTGCTTCGGAGGCGTTCAACGCATAAGTCATAGGTTCGAGCTCAGTCCCCGTTCGCATTACATCATCAAGCCGAGCAAGAATGAAGTGATACGGATCTTAAGGATGAGAACATCTTCATCAAGTATCGTTGGCACTCACAAAAACGTCATTATACTTATGCTTCTGGATTCACTTGCAAGCTCATCATAAACAAAAGAGGTAAAGTAGAAAAAAGAAAAAGAAAATGAAAGTAAAGAAGAACATAAACATATTACCTTTTATTGCTTGAAACGATGGAATAAAGAAGGAGGGTACATCAGTGTCACTCTCAACATAAGCCTCTCTCTCTCTTACTTACATGAATCTCAATCTAACCTAAGCCTACATACAAATTAAAATTACATAAAAAGAAAAGAAAAACCTAATCTACAAAGAATGAAAACTGGACTAATCCTATCTCTGCATGGTCGTCCCATTTTGCTCAGCTGAAACCTGTATTTATAGGCAAAACTCATAAGGGAAGAATCGCGGGAAGATTGGGGGAGCAAACGCTCCCCCTAACTCCTTAACCAAGCCGCGAAAACGCGGCTTTGGCCGCGTTTTCGCGGCCAGGGTGTGGCCAGGTGGCCACACCCTGTTGGTGGGTCTCCCTGATTTTTCCTTCTGCATTTATCTTCAGTTGGTTTTCTCGTTTGAGTCAAGGATTGTGACGAAATGGCCTTTGGTTCTTGGCTTAACCGATCGATTCTGAGAGGATTCTTCTCAACCGATTTTCAACCTCTTGATTTTGCCTGATTTACTGAGCTCGAAATAATTCTGATTTAATTCAGAATTTGGTGGGCTTTTGGGCTCATTTCTCTTCATCTTCTTAAGGAATGGGCATGCAAATAAATTAAACATTTAATTAGGACAATGCAGATTTTATTCTATAATAAGTATGAAAATATGATACTAAATATGCAACATTAGCGACCAATCACCTTATGGGCAATAAAACAGCCAAATTTCAATTTGAACAAGGCTGATGACCTTCGAAAATTACAAATTTTTGAATTAGAGGAGTTGTGAAATGAGGCCTATGAAAATGCAAAGATCACAAACAGAGAGTTAAGATTTTCATGATAAACTTATCATAAGGAAAACATTTGTCCCTGGACAAAAAGTCTTACTCTATAATTCTAGACTTCATCTTTTTCCAGAAAAGCTAAAATCAAGATGGACTAGGCCATTCGTTGTTAAATCCGTGTTTCCACACAATGCTGTAGAGATAAGTGACACCAAGAATGGGAATGACTTTAAGGTAAATGGTCAACGCCTTAAACTTTTCTTCGAATCGGTGCCGGTAAATGAAACAGTTATGGGTCTTTTCGACCCAGTGTATTAGAAACTTTACCTCTTTTACATTCCATTTCATGCATCTATACATTTCTTTCATACATTGGGGACAATGCAAGAGATAGGTATGGGGGAGGTTCCAACATGATTAACATAACTTTAAAAAAAAATTGAAGAAAAAGAACAATATTTTGATTTATTTTAATTGTAAGAAATTAAGTCAATTTTAAGGAATAGGAGAATCATAATTAGGATTTCTTATACTTGGTAAAATAAGATGACTTGTTTGATTTCTAGGGTTAGGAAGAAGATTTGAAAAAGTAATGTAGTCTTAATCTTTACCTTGATGAAATATGTACATTTTATACACTTACACACTTAGGGTTCAAAAACAAAGATTCTTATGCCTTATATAAAAAAAAAGAAAAAAAGGATAAAGAAAATATATATATATATATAAATACTCTGATTAAGCTGGGTACTTGTGCCTCATAAAGCATAAATATTCACGCCTACAAGGGATACATTTTATAAATAAAAAATCTTAATTTTGTGGCCTTGTTTGCTCGAGTGCTTAAGTTCTTGTGGTGTTTTCTCACCCGGTGCCCTAAGAGTATTCGGTTTGGGTTCACCGACTAAAGGCTCATTATATGGGCAGATTAGAAAGCCTAATAAAAATAAGGAACAATCACCACCAAAATAAATAAATAAATAAGACATAAGAGTTAGAGTTAAAGAACCTAAGTAAAAAATTTCACTGTCACAAAGGTGCATATGACTTAGGAAAAGTAATAGACTAGATGAGAAATACAATTTGACTCCTTACCTTGATTGATAATAAGTTTTTGAATAGTGACTAAGTCTAGAAATGAAAAGTTCAATTTTCCTATAACTTATGGATTACTTGAACTCTTACAATAAAACTTCAAATATTTTCTTTCTTTTCAAAATACTTTTCAAAAATACTAACACTTTTTTTTTCTTTTTAGATTTTGTGGGTGTAATCCACTGAAAACCCTCACGAGACAAAACTCATCCTCTAGAGGTAACCTAGAAGTTTAATGGCTTGTTGCATATGCTCAGTGCAATCGAGTGACCTACAAAAGTAGTTTAATAATTTCTTAGAATTAGTTTTGATGTTTTGCTCGAGGACAAGCAAAAGATAAGTGTGGGGGTGTGATTGGTCACCGATATTGCATATATATTGTCACATTACCATGTTTATTATCTAATAAATCCTATTGTTAAGTCTTATTTTTATTTAATAATATGCAGGCCTATTACTAATGAAGGTGAAAGAAAATTGAGCCCAAAAGCCAACTTTAATTCTGATTTAATTAAATTTAAATCTTAAATAAAGATGGGGATAAATATTCAGGAGGATAGAGATGATTCCATCTGAAGATCAATGCAAATCAAGGGAGATAAAACTGTTTGAAAATTAGTTAAATTTGGGTCCAGTTTGTTAACAAACGATCGACGAAAAATCGTCAAAATCAGAAGGTCAAATAGCATATCTTTTAGGATATACATAGCAGAAATCAAATTCCCTCGATTCTGACCCCTGATGTGGCCAGATGGCCACATCAGGGCCGCAGATCCGCGGCTTGGTTAGGGAGATAGGGGAAGCGTTTGCTTCCCCTATCTGCTCATGCTTTTCCCCCTCGGGTTTGTGGCTATAAATACTGCATCTACAGAGAAGAAGGGAGCAAATACTAGTTTAAGTTTCTTTCTTTAATTTTAGAATTTAGGATCATTATTAGATAGTTTATGAGAAGTTGAATCTCAATTTTATTTTTATAGTTCAGTCCAGAAATAAGTGGGAGAGAGGAAAAGAGTGTGTAATTGACCGTTGAAGTGACGATCAAAGGAAATTCACCATTGCTTAAACTCTGCTTAACTTTACGGGTATGTCTATGTTTTCATTTCATTCATTTATTTTCTTTTTCATTGTTATGAATAGCTAAATTAGTTTTCTGGGCTTACTATTCTTCTTCCTCTATAAGTATTCTTCTTGATTGATTTCTATAAAAAGGACCCAATGAATCATATGAATGCCTAAACTAAGCCTTGCATATTGGCGAGTGTTCTTGAAGGCACATGAGGATATGCTTGGACTTTTCTTAAACTTCAATCTTTGAAAAAAGTCTTAAACTAGTTTTTATTTCATACTTGAGAAAATCTTGGTGATTTAACATTCCATTTAAGAACGGTTTCAAAAAGTAGTAAATTTTTCCAAAACACATCTTATGTGTTTTACTTGATCCCTCCTAAAAATCTAATCTTTGCCTATGATCTCATAGAGGCAATCTAAATTTTCAAGAGAATGACACATAGTTGAACAATAGAATAGTGAGCCCGGATTCTTCTTTATTAAAAGAAACAAACATGATTGCTAAAATGAAAGAACAATCAAAGAGTTAAGAATTTACCGTGTAGCTTGTGGCTAACGGGTCGTGTCCACGAGGAGGAATGCGTGAAAGCCTTTCGGTGATTCGTTTAATAACAAAGAATTGTGCTCGTTTTTTAGTGAAAAGAGAATGGAAAGAAGGAGATGATTAAAAGAGAAATTGCAACTTTAGAGAAGGCTTTGGAGAAGGTGATTTAAAAAGCTCGAAAATTATTTTGTTGATTATAATAAGAAGAAAATTTGGGCTCACTATCTCACTACTCAACTGTTCATTCTTCTATTGAAATTCTAAATGTCTCAACTTGTTCATGGGCAAAACTTAAGACTGACTTTAGAAAGTTTGAAGTAAAGCACATAAGATGGTTGGAAGAGTTCACTCTTTTCTTTAAGAAATCGTTTTGAATCGGATGTTAATTCATCAAGCGCGAAGAAGAAAGTATGAAATAAAAATAGTTCAAGAAACATTCTTAAAATAAGTACGAGTTTAAAAATACAAACCCATCCTCATGTGCCTTCAAGAACACTTTCAAGAAGAAAGGCTTTAAGTAAGGCATGCAAATGATTTATTGGGTCTTTTTCATTAAAATTGGTGGAGAAGAAGAATTGAAGAGAGGTACAATAGTGAACCTAGAAAACCGATCTAGCTACTAATGGAAAACAAAGAAGAAAGCAAGTAAATAATGCATGACATACCGTAATAAGAGTGGAAGAAAATGTAGCTCGATTCATGTATTGATGTCACTTCAATCTTCAAGTATAAGCACTCAATTCCTCTCTCTCACAAGTATTTGTACTGGACTACAAATTGAAAAATAAAAATACAACTTTTGTGCTATCTAACAAAGAGCCTAAATCCTTAGAAAATAAATAAAAATTCTAATCCTACTCTTCGCTCCTTTTTGCTCTGCTGAAACTGCTATTTATAGGGAAAAACCAAAAGGGGAGAATCCCAGGAAGATTGGGGGAGCAAACGCTCCCCCAACTAACACCATATAGCCACGAAAACGCGGCTAGGGCCGCGTTTCTGCGGCCTTGGTGTGGCAGGTGGCCACACCCAGTTGGTGGGAGCTCCTGGTTTGGTGATTCTCTTGTATCTTCTTCTGATTTTCTCGTTTCTACTCTAGAATTTGACGAAATAGCCTTTGATTGTTGGCTTCAACCGCTTGATTCAGGGAGGATTCTTCTCAACCGGTTTTCAACCTCTCTGATATGCCAGATTTTGCCCTGATTCCTTGATTTCGAATTTCTTCTGAATTAAATCAGAATTTGGTGGGCTTTTGGGCTTGTTTCTCTTTCCTTTCTTTTAGCAATTGGGCCTACATTAAACAAAGAAGAAGAAGACTTATTAATAGGATTTATTAGCTATAAAGTATGGTAAGGTGACAATGTATATGCAATATATGTGACTAATCAAAACACCATTACTCTTAAAGCCTTTTAAAGATCACTCTCTCCAAAACCTTTTCCAAGTTTTAAGTTTTCTTTAAATCATCTCTCTACTCTCCATTCTCTTTTCACATTAAAAAACACCAACACCATTCTTTGCTTTTGAAATAATACATCAAAAGCTTTCATCGCTATCCTCCTCGTGGATCACGACCTGTTAGCTCAAAGCTACACGGTAATTCTCACTGCATTTACTTGCAATCAGCTGTGCAACTCTGACCAAAAGGAAGTCCACCACGGTCCAAACTCCAGGATATGGACATACAGGTCTAGGAGACTCAGAAGGTTGTCCAGTGAGTGATAAGATGAGTGCCAAGTGGCGTGCATAAACAAGCACACGTGTAACGATAAATTCAAATTGAAAAGCATGACTTGAAAATAGTGTCGTGAGCACAAACATGCATAAGTATGCAGGGAGGCATCAATTAAAGTAAATGTGGCAAAACCAATTGTACAAGCTCAAATTATGGCTTTGTGAGATTAGTACGTCGAAGGAATAATCCAAGTAAGGAAACTCTCATATATATATCCTATACCTTACGTTACCGTAGCCTGAGTTCATACATCCCGAGCTGTCTCCTAAACTAAGAAAACAGTATAAAATCAGTTAAACTGATAAAACTGATAAAATTGAATGCGGGCAAAATCAGCTGTACAAACTCAGCCTACGGCTTCATAAGACTAGTATGTCAAAAGAATAATCCAAATAAGGAAACCTTCATATATATACCTTCTGTCTCATGTTAACGTATGTCAACGTAATCTGAGTTCATACAGCCCGAATTGTAAAACGATAACGAATTGTTAATTAGCATCTTATTATTATACTCGTCCGACCCATATATATAGGTGTGTGTCCTGGCATAGGACTCAGCATACATACATCCATAAATGAGTAAGTCGAGGTTGGTTATTGAAAACTAATAAGGAAACAAATGAATTATGTTTACAATGGGTCCTGTGAATACCTGAAACCACGACCCAGAATGTTTCGTTGCTGTTACAGAACTTACCACGAGGCGAAACAAAGGCAAAGGTTCTTATTATATGCCTCGAAAAAAGGTATAATAATCGGGGTGGCAGCATACTCCGTGAAACGCCTGGAAGCCCACAGGTAGAACAAAGGTTTAGTTGCACAACATACCTAATATCATTGTAAACAAAATCACCAATTGAAATTCGTCAGTTTTCTCCTTATCCGAGGTAAGAAACTTTTTTATTACTGATTATTTATAATTATTAGATTATATGAATGAGTAGGAGAACGGTACATGAGTAACAGGAATACAAGAGTAACAAGGGCATATCAGGATATCAGTTATTACATTCCCGTAATGTAATGATGAGCCAAGTGTTAGCATAGCAGATGTCAGGTGATAATATACATATGTCAGGTAATAACATGCACGTGTTAAGTAATAACATGCAAGCGTCAGGTGTCAAGTGGTCACATGTCAAGTGACAAACAAAGCAAGTGTCACCACAGTATATATTATATTGTCGAGTAACACAATATAGGAAATCAGTACAGATATAAGAGATCAGTACGAATACTAAAAGTAATACAGTTTCAAGAAAACAGTTTAAGTAAAGATTTCAAACTCTTCACAACCATCAAGAAAGAATAATAATTTATTTATTTAATTATCCTGGCGGGTGCTTGGTCAAGCTGAAGCAAAACCAGGCTGTGTCAGTATTACAATGGGTACATGACAGAGACGCGTGGCCCCGTCTCGTCTTCCAGAGGCTTCTGAGGCCTAAAAATAGCCTTGTATTCGACCAGAGCGCGAGCAGTCTTCGTTTTTAGGAGTAGGTGCAGATTTTAGGAGTAGTGTAGGTAGGTGCTCTTCATTTCTCTTGTATTTTCATTTCTTTTTAGATCATTGTAGTAGGGCTGAGTGATTCATAGAGAGAGAGATAGAGAGGGATTAATGTAATAGATAGTGACAGTCTATGTAAATGTGCCTCCTTTCTCTTCCATTGTAATCTCCTTCATCTTCTACATGATTTCTTGCTAACTTTTCTTCTCATGGCAATCTAACTACTAACCACTAACCATCTAACCACTTACTTGATAATCCACATGAATCGGGTAGCCTCTATTAAGGCCTTGTTCTTGCAAGAGCCACTGATGGCCAATGATGATGGGTTCTAACATCTAACTTGCTAACCAAGCTAACTCTCTTTTATTTCATGTTTTCTTTTAGTAGTGTAATGAGTTGATGCTTGTATTAGCTTGATCTTGATGCATGTTTGAATGTGATGAACCATCTATGTGCCATGCTTTGTATCGTCTCTTGAAGCCAAGGATTATTGATGGCCGAGGATCAAAATGTGAGGCAACTATCATAAAGAGGTTAGCATGGTTAGTAGAGCATTTAGTAGTTAGTAGCCATGAGTTTTCTTTTCTCTTGTTTTAGAAATCATTTTCAAAACTCTTTTATCATTTTTCTGTCGATGTTTTCACCGCCTTCTTAGTTCATCCTTATTTCATCTTCTTTTCTACTTTGTTTTCCAAACCACTCTTCTATTTGGTTTTCACATAGCCGTTTTCATCGCTTTCCTCACCTACCACGTTCTGGATTTCCTTTTCCTTTTCTTTTCACTTTCTTTTTCATTCTTTCAACAAAGAAGAACTGTTAACAAACAACGGGAATAGAAACTTTCAATGCTTCTATCGCCTCCCTTCCCTGTGGATACGACCCGTTGAGCCAATGCTATAACGGAAGTATCGAGGGTACATTAGCACATTCGAGCTTTTCATTGATTTTACATAAAACACATTTTGAGTGCTAGTCTCGCCCCGATCAGAATTTTTGGCGCCGTTGCTGGGGCCAAAAATTTATTTATTTATATTATTTCCGTCTGGTTTAGGAGTCATCGGTTATAGGCTCGCTACATGGGTGAACAAAGAAAGCCTAAGAAAACTAAGGGAAGAAAAAAAAATAATAATAATAATAATATAAATAAATGGCTTGATGGTTAGAGTTGAAATCCCAGAAATCTTCACTATCACAGAGTGCATATTATCTAGGTTTTTATGAGAGATAAAATATTCAATCCAATTTTGAATTCTTACCTTAATTGAAGACAAGATCTTGCATAGAGACTAAGTTTAAGGAAGATTGATTTGTGGTGGACTTATGACCTTAGATCACTTATATTTTTGTAAAAATATTTCATAAACATGTCTCTCTTTCAAAATGTGTTTTCAAAATACTAACATTTATCTTCTTTCTTTATGGATTTTGCTGGTGCAATCCGCTGAAAACCCTCAGGAGACTACACTCCTCCTCTAGGGTAACCTAGAGGCTTAAAGGCTTGTTGCACACGCTCAGTGCAATCGCGTCACCTGCGAAAGTGGTGTAATAACATTTGAAGTATAGTTTTCTTTTCTTGTTTTGCTCGGGACGAGCAAAAGATAAGTGTGGGGGTGTGATTAGTCTACGATTATGCATTATCATATCGCATTTCTCACCGATTTATGAATAAATTGTCGGTCTAAACCGTGTTTTGGTATTGATTGCAGGTAGATCCAAAGTTCAAGGGCAAAGGGGTAATAAGAGCCTAATTAACCTCTTTTATGGTAATTAATCCCGCATTACTTGGAGGCCAAGCCAAGGATTATCTAGAAGATTCATTGAACCTAGACTCCTGCGCATGTCAGACGAATATGCAGACGAAATTACCCGAAACCGAATATACCCTGACAATCCACGAGGCCAGAGGAATATTCTGAAGAAAACCAGGGAGCTATCTCCCTGGTATTGCCGCGGAAACGCGGCAATAGCCGCGTTTCCGCAGCAAGGCAGTGGAGCCACGCGTCGATGTTCGACGCGTGGCCCCGTCTCGTCTTCTAGAGGCTTCTGAGGCCTATAAATAGCCCTGTATTCGACCAGAGCGCAAGCAGTTTTCGTTTTTAAGAGTAGGTGCAGATTTTAGGAGTAGTGTAGGTAGGTGCTCTTCATTTCTCTGTATTTTCATTTCTTTTTAGATCATTGTAGTAGGGCTCAGTGATTCATAGAGAGAGAGAGATAGAGAGGGATTGATGTAATAGATAGTGACAGTCTATGTAAAGGTGCCTCCTTTCTCTTCCATTGTAATCTCCTTCATCTTCTACATGATTTCTTGCTAACTTTTCTTCTCATGACAATCTAACTACTAACCATCTAACCAATTACTTGATAATCCACATGAATCGGGTAGCCTCTATTAAGGCCTTGTTCTTGCAAGAGCCATTGATGGCCAATGATGATGGGTTCTAACATCTAACTTGCTAACTTGTTAACTTGCTAACCAAGCTAACTCTCTTTTATTTTCATGCTTTCTTTTTAGTAGTGTAATGAGTGATGCTTGTGTTAGCTTGATCTTGATGCATATTTTGATGTGATGAACCATCTATGTGCCATGCTTTGTATCGTCTCTTGAAGCCAAGGATTAATGATGGCCGAGGATCAAAATGTGAGGCAACTATCATGAAGAGGTTAGCATGGTTAGTAGAGCATTTAGTAGTTAGTAGCCATGAGTTTTCTTTCATCTTGTTTTAGAAATCGTTTTTCAAAATTCTTTCTATCATTTTTCTATCGATGTTTTCACCGCCTTCTTAGTTCATCCCTGTTTCATTTCCTTTTCTACTTTTTTTTCCAAACCACTCTCCTCTTTGATTTTCACATGGCCGTTTTCATCGCTCTCTCACCTACCACATTCTGGATTTCCTTTTCCTTTTCTTTTCACTTTCTTTTTCATTCTTTTAACAAAGAAGAAATGTTAATAAAAGACGTGAATAGAAACTGTTAATGCTTCTATCGCCTCCCTTCCCTGTGGATACGACCCGTTGAGCCAATGCTATAAACGGAAGTATCGAGGGTACATTAGCACACATTCGAGCTTTTCATTGATTTTACATAAAACACACTTTTGAGTGCTAGTCTCGCCCCGATCAAAATTTTTGGCGCCGTTGCCGGGGAAGGGAATGGTTTTGTTTTCACGTTTTTATTAACATTGTCTTCTCTGTTTTGGTGTGCAGGGCAATATTTACAGGTGCTTCATATTGCAGAACATAAACTAGCTTTGTACCTCCCTGCTCTAGAAAGTAGGGACCCAGCTTCAAACAAAAGCCGCGCAACCGCGACATTTGCCGCGAAAACGCGGCCATTGTGTGAACATTGTTTATGTTGTTGTGCTGGATGCGTGAATTGTAATAGCTAGTGGATTTGTACTGCTATCTTTCTTGCTTTGATTGCCTACACACATAATAAATAAAGAACTAAAATACGGTATTTGGACATATTTAAAACGGTTTAGACATTTGCATTTAAGCACGTGTCAATTCAATTCCAAAATACTGTATTTTTATTCTGTTGTTGTTATTTAGATGGAAATGTACATATGGCATTGCATATAGCATAGGACAAACACGTGGGTGATTTATCGCTTTGTGTTATATTCTTGTCTATATTGCACACTTGCACGAATTGAACTTAAGGGCAAACTCCAAACAAGATAAGGTGGGGATTTACTTACCCCTCCTTAGCCCAAAAATCATCTCCCCACTCACACAACCCAAGCCCTAAAAAATTTGAATAGACGTTGGCCCCTAGGGACATCTAGGTCTAGGTCAACCCTCCTATTGACTTGGTTTTGATTTTTCTTTTCTTTTTGTTTGTTGTTTGATTTTTCTTTTTGTTGTGATTGTTTGTGAAATGGCATTCAATAATAACAATTCTTTCAATCCGAATATGAATCCATATTTCACACCAACCCCATTTGTTTCGGATAATTCCAACCGGCGTTTTACAATATGCACCAACCAAATACACCGGGTTGGCCTTATCCGAATCAATACAACCCATGCCCACATTCTTATGACTATAATTTTCAAAATAATTTCAACTCGTCACAGAGTCAATGGGGATTCACTTCCCCCAAGTTTAATTATCAACCTCCTTGTCCACAATATCCACCTTGTCCATAATTTACACAATGTTCATTCCCGATTTCGCTTCCTATACTCCTTTTTTTGAACCACCAATTGAAGAAAAATCTGAGTTCGAAAGAGAGTAGAAGCCAATCTACAAGAGGCCGAGCAACACTTCACAGAACATTGGCCTCTCTAAAATATATTCAAGAGTCTTACTCAGTTCCATCTCCTTATAATGAACAACTATCTGTCTTGGAAACGAGTAAAGAATTCTTGTGTGAGTCCAAGTTTCAATCTCAACACAATTTTTACTCACATTCTTCACAAAAATTTCAAAACCAAGATTCTTATACTCCCATTCTAGAGCAACCACTTGGAGATACATCATATCTAGATACGAGTATAGAAATCTTGCAGGAGTCTATATTACAATTCCAAAATCATCTGCTGAGTCTGTCAATAGGGTGGAAACACAATTGAGTCAATTGGTTAGCATGTATAGGAATGAGGAAACTCTATCTTATCAACCTTTGACTAATTCAGCTATGCCAAACTCTATTGATCTGACCTAGGACTCTTGTCGTTTTGAACATCAAGATTCAATTTCTGCACACCCACTTGAACTTGTCCAAACTTTAAATCCCATTGACATTTTGGCAAGTTATCCTTTTCTTGAAATTGAACTTGAGCATGAATATGATCATGAACCTCAAATTAGTGATTCAATTCTACTTCCTGATTCAATTATGACTCCAGTATCTTCACCTGATTTCAATCCTTTTCCCGAGTCAGTATTGGATCCTGTACCAATCCATTTTGAAATTGAATCACCAATCATTCATGATGATCATATTGAACTTGACCATTTTCATACTTTTGAGAGTCCCATTGATAAATTGGCAAGTTCTCATTTTTGTGAAATTGAACTCAATGAGGAATGTGACTTTGATCCTCAAATTTGTGATCCAGTTCAAATTCCTGAATCATTATTGACTCCTGTTATATTACCCAATTTGAGTAACATTTTAGAGTCAATTTTGATTCTCATACTTGTCATTCCTGAACTTGAATCACCACTATTAGAAAGTCACATTCCATCATGGGAAAATAATTGTGGACTTGAGTTTCAACTTCTTGATTTGGACCCACTTCCTGAACCGATCTCGACTCCCGAACCTTTACTTGACTTGAGTCATTTTTCTGAGTCGATATTAGTTCCTATATTTCCTGAGTCCAAATCAATCATTCCATTCTGGGACAAGGATCTTGATAAATTTGACTCTGAAGTTATTTTGAAAATTTGGAAATTTGATGGGGTAAAATTTTTAATAAAAAATCATAAATACATACATCTTTTTAGTGGGTTGTATCATGGAGGTTTCTGGTGGGTTCCTCAGGATTCCACGCAAGAATGATTGGGTCGCATTTCGTGGACCAATCAGACCACCACCGGAACCGCCACCTTGAGGTGATTTTCCTTCTCTCTATTTGTTTCATGCATACATACATCACGATGCATTGAGGACAATGCATGAGATAAGTGTGGGGGAGGGTTTACTAACTTAGAGTTTTTAGATTTTCTTTCTTTTACACTTCTTTTAGGATACTTTTAGAAATCTTTCCTTTTGTATAGGAATTTTTCTCTTTTCTTTAAAACTTTTTGAAATAAGAGACAAAGTTTTGATCTATTTTTAAGAAAATTAAGATGATCTTAGAAATTAAGAAAGCCTTAATTATGACATCTTAAACCTAATCGAAATAATGGATCTTATTTAAAATTATAGGCTAAGTAAGATAAATTGGGGAGATAATTTTATCTTGAATTTTTTGCCTTAGATAGTATGCACATCGCACTTACACAATTTTTGGGATGGAAACAAAGACCTAAAATGCCATAAAGTATATAAAAAGAAAAATATATATATATATAAAATAAAACATCACTTATTAAGCTGGATAACTATGCCTCAAGAAGCATGATTATTCACGCCTAATGGTGGTCAAAAGAATCAAATAATCTCCCTTAGTTTTGTGGCCTTGTTTATTCGAGTCCTTTAACCCGAGGGATGTTTTTCTCATTTGGTGCCCTAGGACCGTCTGGTTTGGGAGTCATCGGTTATAGGCTCGCTACATGGGTAACTAAGAAAGCCTTAGAAAACTAAGGAAAGAAAAAGAAAAAAAATAATAATAATATAAATAAATGGCTTGATGGTTAGAGTTGAAATCCCAGAAATCTTCACTATCACAAAGTGCATATTATCTAAGTTTTTATGAGAGATAAAATATTCAATCCAATTTTGAATTCTTACCTTAATTGAAGACAAGATCTTGCATAGAAACTAAGTTTAAGGAAGATTGATTTGTGGTGGACTTATGACCTTAGATCACTTATATTTTTGTAAAAATTTCATAAACATGTCTCTCTTTCAAAATGTGTTTTCAAAATACTAACATTTGTCTTCTTTCTTTATGGATTTTGTGGGTGCAATCCGCTAAAAACCCTCAGGAGACTACACTCCTCCTCTAGGGTAACCTAGAGGTTTAACGGCTTGTTGCACACGCTCAGTGCAATCGCGTCACCTGCGAAAGTGGTGTAATAACATTTGTAGTATAGTTTTCTTTTCTTGTTTTACTCGGGACGAGCAAAAGATAAGTGTGGGGGTGTGATTAGTCTACGATTATGCATTATCATATCGCATTTCTCACCGATTTATGAATAAATTATCGGTCTAAACCGTGTTTTGGTATTGATTGCAGGTAGATCCAAAGTTCAAGGGCAAAGGGGTAATAAGAGCCTAATTAAACCTCTTTTATGGTAATTAATCCCGCATTACTTGGAGGCCAAGCCAAGGATTATCTAGAAGATTCATTGAACCTAGACTCCTGCGCATGTCAGACGAATATGCGGACGAAATTACCAGAAACCGAATATACCCTGACAATCCACGAGGCCAGAGGAATATTCTGAAGAAAACCAGGGAGCTATCTCCCTGGTATTGCCGCGAAAACGCGGCAATAGCCGCGTTTCCATGGCAAGGCAGTGGAGCCACGCGTCGATGTTCGACGCGTGGCCCCGTCTCGTCTTCTAGAGGCTTCTGAGGCCTATAAATAGCCGTGTATTCGACCAGAGCGCAAGCAGTTTTTGTTTTTAGGAGTAGGTGCAGATTTTAGGAGTAGTGTAGGTAGGTGCTCTTCATTTCTTGTATTTTCATTTCTTCTTAGATCATTGTAGTAGGGCTGAGTGATTCATAGAGAGAGATAGAGGGATTGATGTAATAGATAGTGACAGTCTATGTAAAGGTGCCTCCTTTCTCTTCCATTGTAATCTCCTTCATCTTCTACATGATTTCTTACTAACTTTTCTTCTCATGGCAATCTAACTACTACCACTAACCATCTAACCAATTACTTGATAATCCACATGAATCGGGTAGCCTCTATTAAGGCCTTGTTCTTGCAAGAGCCATTGATGGCCAATGATGATGGGTTCTAACATCTAACTTGCTAACTTGCTAACTTGCTAACCAAGCTAACTCTCTTTTATTTTCATGCTTTCTTTTAGTAGTGTAATGAGTGATGCTTGTGTTAGCTTGATCTTGATGCATGTTTTGATGTGATGAACCATCTATGTGCCATGCTTTGTATCGTCTCTTGAAGCCAAGGATTAATGATGGCCGAGGATCAAAATGTGAGGCAACTATCATGAAGAGGTTAGCATGGTTAGTGGAGCATTTAGTAGTTAGTAGTCATGAGTTTTCTTTCATCTTGTTTTAGAAATCGTTTTTCAAAATTCTTTCTATCATTGTTCTATCGATGTTTTCACCGCCTTCTTAGTTCATCCTTGTTTCATTTCCTTTTCTACTTTGTTTTCCAAACCACTCTCCTCTTTGGTTTTCACATCGCCGTTTTCATCGCTCTCCTCACCTACCACATTCTGGATTTCCTTTTCCTTTTCTTTTCACTTTCTTTTTCATTCTTTTAACAAAGAAGAAATGTTAATAAAAGACGTGAATAGAAACTGTTAATGCTTCTATCGCCTCCCTTCCCTGTGGATTGACCCGTTGAGCCAATGCTATAATGGAAGTATCGAGGGTACATTAGCACACATTCGAGATTTTCATTTGATTTCACATAAAACACATTTTTGAGTGCTAGTTCCGCCCCGATCAAAAAAATGGCGTCGTTATCGGGAAGGGAATGGTTTTGTTTTCACGTTTTTGTTAACATTGTCTTCTCTGTTTTGGTGTGCAGAGCAATATTTACAGGTGCTTCATATTGCAGAACATAAACTAGCTTTGTACCTCCCTGCTCTAGAAAGCAGGGACCCAGCTTCCAAACAAAAGCCGCGCAACCGCGACATTTGCCGCGAAAACGCGGCCATTGTGTGAACAAGGAGATCAACTGACTCCACATATCACCCAATACAAGGAGATCAATCGTTCAACCTCCTTAAGAGCAGCATAATCACCCAATACAAGGAGATCAACTGACTCCACATATCGTGAACCCATGGGACATACCTCTTTCCAATTTCAATTCTATGGATCTTATTATTGAATAAAATATTATGTTGTACATCTTTTCTGATGATACATCCGTTCATTATTGTACATCCAGTCGCCCCGATGATGGAGACTCCCCACTCGGAGACAGTTACAAGGCTACCACAACAGTACATTTAGTCGCCCCAATGATGGAGACTCCCCACTCGGAGGTAGTTACAAGGTTACCACAACAATACATCCATTCGCGCCAATGATGGAGACCCCCTACTCAGAGGCACTGATAAGGCTACTACAACAGTACATCCACCCAATCGCCCCATAGATGGAAACTCCCCCACTTGGAGACAGCAAAACAGATCACTCCAACACAATATCCATCGACACGCCTCATAGATGGGAAATCTCCCACTCGAAAGCGGCAACAATTTTCCATAGCTCAGCCACGGGCTTCTTTCGTCTGGAACCTCAGGCAGACAAACACATACACACATTCATATTCCGGATGGGTTTTCCCCAATTGGGAGACAACTATGATGTGGGATATCCCCCACATGGAGGATAACTCTGTTGCTGGGCTTGTTCCCAAGTTAGAGGTACCAGATCGTTATTCTGGGTAGGAGCCCCTATCCAAAAGATGCATCCAATCTGTCGATGGGTTGTACTCCCACTTCAGCCCACTTTTATGCAGGTATCGACGAGGATGCGACCGCATGTATTTAGATATATCCCGAGGGTTTCCTTTATTGGATTATCCCCTTAATGTACCAACCCCGTGTGGACGTACTCCAATTATTCTCCGAAGGAAAGTGGTGACAGGTATGATGTTTTAAATTTTCAATACTACGTGCTCATTATAACTGCTACACCAATAGCCCGATCTACATGCCCCGAGATGGATTAACCCCACCTGGCAACTACAGATCATCACACAAACATTCCAATCACTCGAGATTTAAGCTCTGTTGCAGGGATTTTCCCCCTCAGAACCCCAACAACACAACTCCGTAGATGGGATATCTCCCACTCGGAAGCGACATCGAGCCAAACACTGTTGCAGGGATTTCCCCCTCTCGGAGGCTCAACTTCGTTGGGATTTCCCCACTTGGAGGTAAAATTTGCAAGTGCATCTGTGGGGCAGACACCACTTGGGAACCACATGCTGAACCATTCCAAATAAAACGACATTCCAAACATCTTGGAGTCAAAGAAACCTTCGAGCAGATATTCAATTCCAAACAAAATAGTCACGAGATAATCCATGAAATATCCAAACAATACTTGCATTTAAATTCACTACTTTATTATAAAGTTTTTCGATTACATCCATCCAAATACAAGCTTGATTATATCTAACAAGAGTAACACAAGATCTATTACATATTCATTTATTTCTTGAAAGAAAAATAGATACGCTTTTTGCCACAATGTCAACGATAGCATCCAAGAGATGGCTCCTAAACAAACAATTCACTACTCCTGAGAGGAAATGACACCGAGAACTCCCAAAAGCGCCAGCACTGAAGATCATATCTCGGACTGCAAACTGAAACATGCAAGAGAGTGATGATACCAACACCAAGCTTCGTAACTTCAAAGATGAACGTGGAGCAGAGGCAGGCGAAGTAACTCCTCAGTAGAGATCCCAGGGAATATGCCCATACCTCTCTCAGTTTCCCTCCAGCAAAGAACCGACATTCAACAGGAGTGTAGATAGCCAGACCAAGGGATCAGAACCATCATCAAGCATTCTCTGTGCTTCCCCTCCTACACGCTATTAGGAAAGAGAGGTGCTGAGCCCCAACTCCAGCCCAGCTCAATCAAATAAAAAACTAGACAGACAGAACAGGCAAGAGCAAGAGCCCTACCTATCCTCCATGACTGTCGGGTATCATCGAGTCTCATCACGAAGACTGACTTTCCTCGACGAGCCCATCGTGAAAACTGACGTTCCTCGACAACTGAACTCCAGAACATCAGGAGCGCAGCAACCGTCTCCATCCTCTCTCCTTCCTCCATCAAATGTAGAAGAAAGAAGACATCACCGTCTACCAACCATGTGATATTTTGAAAGCAAAGAGTTTTTAAGAAGAAGCACAGATTTTCCCTCAAATTTTGCCCTATTTATAGATTTTAAGGAAGCTGAAGTGTCTACTGTTCAAAATTTCAATCCCAAACGCTGGCCAATGTCCCGAGATTTGCGGTACAACAGGATCCTTGAGCATTCAAACGTCTATGCCACGATCTCATCCATTAATAACTAAGATATTCAAAAAAAAAATAGCTGGAAGATGGCCAGCTATAGACACACAATAGTGAGCCTAAAACTTCCAGAAGAGTTCAAAGGACCAAATACCTACATCAACTTCGCTCTTCTAGTTCCCCTCCCACAACTCCGGAACCACATGAGCGGGAGGCATTTGTAGTGGTCAAGATCTGGCCAACCTCAAAGATCGAAACACGCGTCCCGCCGCCTCAAAAGTGCCACAAACAGTCAACTGATCGGGGCGTAACTAGCACTCAAAAGTGTGTATTATGTAAAATCGATGTAAAAGCTCGGATGTGCTAATGTACCCTCGATACTTCCGTTATAGCATTGGCTTAACGGGTCGAATCCACGGGAAGGGAGGCGATAGAAGCATTAACAGTCTCTATTCACGTCAGTTGTTAACACTTCTTCTTTGTTAAAGAATGAAAAAAAGAAAGTGAAAAGAAAAGAAAAGGAAATCCAGAATGTGGTAGGTGAGGAGAGCGATGAAAACGTCGATGTGAAAATAAAATAGAAAAGTGGTTTGGAGAACAAAATATAAAAGGAGATGAAACAAGGATGAACTAAGAAGGCGGTGAAAACATCGATGGGAAAATAAGAAGAGGAGCTTGAAAACGATTTCTAAAACAAACTAAAAGAAAACTCATGGCTACTAACTACTAAGTACTCCACTCCATACTAACCTCTTCGAGATAGTTGCCTCACATTTTGATCCTCGGCCATCACAATCCTTGGCTCCAAGAGACGGTACAAAGCATGGCACATGGATGGTTCATAACAATCAAAATATTGCATCAAGAACAAGCTAATACAAGCATCACTCATTACACTACTAGCATGAAATAAAAGAGCATGAAAAAAGAGAGTTAGCTTGGTTAGCAAGTTAGCAAGTTAGATGTTAGAACCCATCATCTTTGGCCATCAATGGCTCTTGCAAGAACAAGGCCTTGTAGAGCCAAACCGATTCATGTGAATTATCAAGTAAGTGGTTAGATGGTTAGTGGTTAGTAGTTAGATTGTCATGAGAAGAAAAACTAGCAAGAAATCATGTCAGAAGGTGAAGGAGATTACAATGGAGGAGAAAGGAGGCACCTTTACATAGAGTGTCACTCTCTATTACATTAATCCCTCTCAATCTCTCTCTCTCTATGAATCACTCAGCCCTACTACAATGATCTAAAAGAAAAGAAAATACAAGAAATGAAGAACACTCACCTACACTACTCCTAAAATCTGCACCTACTCTTAAAAAACGAAAACTGCTTGCGTTCTGGCTCTCTGTAGGGCTATTTATAGGGCTCAGAAGGATCCAGAAGACGAGACGGGGCCACGTGTCGAAAATCGACGCGTGGCTCCACAACTTTGCCGCGTTTTCTCCAAGTTTGCCGTGGAATCTCGGCAATTCCAGAGAATTAAATCTCTGGATTTTGTCAGGGGATCCATCTGGCTTCTAGCTGCTTCCAGATATATCCTATTTCTAGTATTTTCGCCCGACTATTTGTCTGACAGCTCAGGAGTCTAGATTCAATGCATGTTCTAGAAAATCCTTTGCTTGGCCTCCAAGTAATTGCGGGATTAATTACCATAAATTGGGATGAATTAGGCTCTTATTCCCTCTTTGCCCTTGGATTTTGGATCTACCTGCAATTAAGAGAAAAACACAATTAAGACGACTATTTATTCATTAAAACTGTAAGAGAATGCGACATAATAATGCAGAATTGTAGACTAATCACACCCCCACACTTATTCTTTTGCTCGTCCCGAGCAAAACAAGAAAAGAAAAACTATACTATAAGGGTTATTACACCACTTTCGCAGGTGACGCGATTGCACTGAGCGTGTGCAACAAGCCGTTAAACCTCTAGGTTACCCTAGAGGAGGAGTGTTGTCTCCTGAGGGTTTTCAGCGGATTGCACCCACAAAATCCATAAAGAAAGAAGACAAATGTTAGTATTTTAAAAACGCATTTTGAAAAGAGAGACAAGTTTTCAAAATATTTTTGCAAAAATATAAGGATCTAAGGTCATAAGTCCCCACAAATCATTCTTCCTTAAACTTAGTATCTATGCAAGATCTTGTCTTTAATTAAGGTAAGAATTCAAAATTGGATTGAATATTTTATCTTTCATAAAGCTTAGATAATATGCACATTGTGATAGTGAAGATTTCTGGGATTTCAACTCTAACCATCAAGCCATTTATTCATATATATTATTTATTTATTTATTATATTTTTTTTCTTTCCTTAGTTTAGGCTTTCTAGTTCACCTATGTAGCGAGCCTATAATCGATGACTCCCAAACCAGACGGTCTTAGGGCACCAGATGAGAAAACATCCCTCGGGTTTAAGGACTCAAGTAAAAAAGGCCACAAAACTAAGGGGGATTTATTTATTCTTTTAACCACCGTTAGGCGTGAATAATCATGCTTCTTGAGGCATAGTTATCTAGCTTAATAAGTGATGTTTTATTTATATATTTTTTTCTTTTTATTTATTTTTTTTGCTTTATGGCATTTTAGGTCTTTGTTTCCATCCCAAAATTGTGTAAGTGTGAAATGCATACTATCTAAGGCAACAATTCAAGATAAGAATATCTCTCCAATTTATCTTACTTAGCCTATAATTTTAAACAAGATCTATTATTTCAACTAGGTTTAAGATGTCATAATTAAGGCTTCCTTAATTTCTAAGATCATTTTAATTTTTTAAAAAATAGATCAAAACTTTGTCTCTTATTTCAAAAAGTTTTTAAAGAAAGAGAAAATTTCTATACAAAGGAAAGATTTCTAAAAGTATCCTAAAAGAAGTGTAAAAGAAAGAAAATCTAGAAACTCTATGTTAGTAAACCCTCCCCACACTTATCTCATGCATTCTCCTTAATGCATCGTGATATATGTATGCATGAAACAAATAGAGAGGAAGGAAAAATTACCTCAAGGTGGTGGTTCCGTGGCGGTCTGATTGGTCCACGAAAGGAGGCCCATCATTATTGCGTGGAGGCCGAAGGAACCCACCAGAAACCTCCATGATACAACCCACTAAAAAGATGTATGCATTTATAATTTTTTTAAAAATTTTACCTCATCTAATTTCCAAATTTTCAAAATAATTTCGGAGTCAAATTTATCAACACCTTTGTCCCAGAATGGAATGATTGATTTGGACTCAGGAAGCACAGGAACTAATATCGACTCAGAAAAATGACTCAAGTCAAGTAAAGGTTCAGGAGTCGAGATCGGTTCAGAAAGTGGGTCCAAATCAAGAAGATGAAGTTCAGGTCCACAGTCATTTCCCCATGATGGAATGTGACTTTCTAAGAGTGGTGATTCAAGTTCAGGAATGACAGGTATGGGAATCAAAACTGACTCTAAAATGTTGCTCAAATGGGTAACAAACAGGAGTCAATAGTGATTCGGGAATTTGAACAAGATCACAAATTGGAGAATCAAAGTCACATTCCTCATTTAGTTCAATTCCACAAAAATGAGAACTTGCCAATTTATCAATGGGACTTTCAAAAGTATTAAATTGGTCAAGTTCAATAGGATCATCATAAGAGATTGGTGATTCGATTCACAATGGATAGGCACTGGATCCAATACTGACTCGGGAAATGAAGTGAAATCAGGTGAAGAAACCAGAGTCATAATTAAATCAGGAAGTAAAATTGAATCATCAAGTGGAAGTTCAGGATCATATTCATGCTCAAGTTCAATTTCAGGAAAAGGATAACTTGCCAAAATGTCAATGGGATTTGAGGTGTGGACAAGTTCAGGTGGATGTGCTGAAATTGAATCTTGATTTCCAAAACAACATGACTCTTTGGCTCGGACAGAATGGTTTGTGACATTAGAAATAGGATGAGAATGAAGAGTTTGAATCATCAACTCTATGTCACGGTTACGAGCATTTTGAGCCTGAGTCATGATTTCAAGCATCTTTTTACAATTCATTGGTTCATCATTTTGTTGAAAAGATGAAGAGTTGTTTTGGAATTGGTGGCAAAAATTGTGAGTCCATCAGATTTTGTGATTTTTGTTTGGACTTACGCATACTCATTTCCAAAATTGATGGTCTTCTATTTTGGACTGGTGGAAATGAGTATGAATCTTGAAAATGTTGTGGAATTGGAGAGGCCCTCATTTTCTAAATTTGTTGCTCGGCCTCTTGTAGATTAGCTTCTATACTCCTTTGTAACTCATATTTTTCTTCAATGGGAGGTCCAGAAAAAGGAGTATATGAAGCGGAATCCGGGAATGAATATTGGTATATTGTGGACGAGGTGGACATGGTGGACAAGGTGAAATACACCTAGAGGGGGGGTGAATAGGTGTAATTGCTAATCTAATGATCTTTTTAAACTTAATTGAATGAGTGATGCAACGATCTCTCAAAACACGACTAAGAGCCGAATACCCCGTGAGAGGTTCTGAACTCCTTCCTCCCAATTCCCCTTAAAATGGGTTAGAGGTGCGCAATGCAACCGTGTTGTATGAGATATGATCGATCAAGAGATGGATGAAATGCTATGATGAAGTACACACAATCAATAACACAAGTAAAATAAACAGAGAAGATTGCACAAGTAAAGGGTTAGTTCTCAAGCAAATAATTGAAGACAATATAAAGCAAGAGAAATGTAAAGCAAGAATAACGCAAGGCAATCGCAAACACAATTGATTTGTTTCGAGGTTCGAGCCACCGCTCTAATCCCCGCCTTTACCTCCGTGAAGGGTTTCCACTATCCACCGAGGAAGCCGTACAAGTTTGGTCTACCGAAGACCCCAAGCCCTTAGCTTCACAACTTACAAAGAACTCCACCTAGGAGTTGTCTCCACAAGAACAAGGATCACAAGAACAATAGTGATCTCCTCAAGATCACAAACTCTTTCTCAAACTCTTTTACAACACTCTTACTCTTTTTACAACTTCTCTATAGTATGAGTAAATGACTTTTGGCTCTATGCAGTGTGGTGAGAAAACTTCAGTTGTAGAGTGATATTGGCAATCAAACACAACTGAAAAACAAACTTTAAAAGAGTTGGAAATGAAAGCTTTGAAACAATTTTTCTCTTTCTCTTGAAAACAATGAAAAACAAGGATTTTTCTAAGTGAATAATAAAGACCTATTGCCCTCTATTTATAAGGAGAGAATAGGTTAAAACTCTTTTCTTTTCACCTAATTTGACCTGCAAAAGGCCCCCACAACTCTCTAAAACTCTGATAAAGAAGACAGAAAAAAACAGATTTTCAGACTTGCCCAAAGATAAAAGAGCCGTTGGCCAGCAGCAGGCTTGGCGGTCGACCGGTCCGGTCGACCGTCGCCTTGCTGGCAAAGAGCCGTTGGGCTCCGGTCGACCGGTCCGGTCGACCGTCTCCTCAAAGGAAACACAGTTTCCTTAGTGCGGTCGACCAAAACAAACCGAGAGTAAGCCTGCTTACAGTCGGTCGACCGGGCCGGTCGACCGAGACGTGCACAAACGTGCACGTCCTGACACAGGCGCCGGTCGACCGGGCGGTCGGCCGGTCAACCTGAATAAGGAAAAACAGGCTGAATTTGGAGTTAGAAATTTTTGAAAAAAAAATATTTTGAGATACTTATAACTAAGTATTATGCAAAAATAGTCTATACACATGTTTTAAACAAGATATTCAATTTGTAACAAGTTTGGATACATGTATATATAAACTTAGGCATAAAACTTAGAAACAAACATTTTTAAAACGTAGAATTTTGTAAAGGAAAAATGTGTGTGTGTATCCTAGAGCCAAATATCATATACTCAAACTTTGACATTCTATTCTTACAAAGTTCTAAGGACTTCAAGGGTTCAAGAGGGGCTTTCTCTACTTGATCTTCAATTTTGCATCTTGAGCCCAATTTGAGTTATCTTGAGTCCAAGTCACCTTCCTTTAGGGAAGAAAACACCTATGCAAGATAGAAAACCTGAAACACACTTAAACAACAAATAATATTAGTACAAATAACTAATATGTTTTGTAATCATCAAAACACACTAAAGACGGGTGATTGTAACCTTGGGCCAACAATCTCCCCCTTTTTGATGATGACAAAACATATAAGTTATTTAAACAAATAAAGGAAGAAGAGCTTGGAAAGCTCCCCCTCAAACAATGCTATGTAAAAAATAACTATGAGTGAGATACATGAAGCATTGAAAACATTGAAAACACAATATTTTTGTCAAAAACTTAAATACCAATTGAAATCAAACTTAATCTTATATACCAATTAAACTTATACTTTTTCTCTTAAACTTATAGTTTTAATCTTTTTCTCCCAAACTCAAAACTCAAACTATAAGCAAACTTATTTCTTTTTCTCCCCCTTTTTGTCATACATCAAAAAGGGTTAAAATCAAAACAAGCAAAACACCAAATAGAAATTTTTAAGAATATATCATGCAAACATTCAACTCACCACAAATAAATGAAAATCTAGCATAATCTAGAGGTTTAGTAAAAATATCGGCAAGTTGAAAATCGGTAGAAACATAATCAATATCAATATCACCTTTCTCATAATGATCTCTAAGAAAGTGATACCTAATGGCAATGTGTTTGGTTTTACTATGTTGATTTGCATTCTTTGTCATGTGAATAGTACTAGTATTATCACAAAATATTTTAACATGATCAAAGTGTAAATCATAGTCAAGGAGAGTATGTTTCATCCAAAGAACTTGTGCACAACAAGCTCCGGCCGCAACATACTCCGCCTCGGCGGTTGAAAGGGCTACCGAATTTTGCTTTTTGGAAGACTAAGATACAAGACAATTACCTAAGAATTGACATGTTCCACTTGTGCTCTTCCTATCTACCCTACAACCCGCATAGTCGGCATCCGAAAAACTCGTCATTGTAAATTGTCCGTTTTCGGATACCACAAACCCATTTCAATAGTGTCCTTTAGGTATCTAATTATGCGTTTAACCGCAATTATGTGAGATTCTTTAGGACAAGATTGAAAACGTGCACAAAGACAAATGGAAAACATGATATCCGGCCTACTAGCCGTCAAATAAAGCAAGCTACCTATCATGCTACGATATAATTTAATGTCTACACTTTTACCTTGTTCATCCTTGTCAAGCTTTGTAGTTGTTGCCATGGGAGTTTTGCTTACTTTAGATTCTTCAAGCCCGAACCTCTTGATTAGTTCCTTTGTGTACTTGGCTTGATTGATGAAGATCCCATCCTTCCTTTGCTTGATTTGGAGTCCAAGGAAATAGTTGAGTTCCCCCATCATAGACATTTCGAATTCATCCTTCATGCATGACTCAAAAGCTTGGCAAAGAGATTCATTAGTAGAACCAAAAATAATATCATCTACATAAATTTGTACAATGAGAATATCATTTTCTACATGTTTTGTAAACAAGGTTGTATCAATTTTACCTTTCTTAAAACCATTTGAAATCAAAAATGAAGAAAGTCTTTCATACCAAGCCTAGGGGCTTGTTTTAAACCATAAAGAGCTTTATCTAATTTAAAAAAAAAATCCGGATGTGTAGGATCAATAAACCCGGGGGTTGTTCAACATACACTTCCTCTTCAATAAAACCATTTAGAAAAGCACTTTTAACATCCATTTGAAACAATTTAAAATCTTTATATGAGGCAAATGCTAGTGTCATCCGTATGGCTTCAAGCCGTGCTACGGGTGCAAAGGTTTCTTCAAAATCAATTCCTTCGATTGAGTGTAACCTTGGGCAACTAACCTAGCTTTATTCCTAACAACGTTACCCGATTCATCCAACTTGTTCTTAAAGATCCACTTAGTACCAATTGTTGGTCTATCGTGGGGCCTAGGAACAAGGTGCCAAACTTGGTTGCGCTCAAATTGATTGAGTTCCTCTTGCATAGCTAGCAACCAATATGAATCGGCCTCGGCTTCGAGGACGTTCTTGGGTTCAACATGAGAAATAAATGCATAATGTCCACAATAGTCATGAAGTTTAGAGCGAGTTGTTACCCCTTTTGATACATCACCTATGACGAGGTCCTTGGGATGATGTGGATTGTATCTCCAATCCTTTGGAAGTTGTTGAGTGGGCTCTTCTCCATTTGTTTGATCTTCATTTCCTTGAGCCTCTTGTATTTTAGCTTCACTTCCTTCATCATCCTTTGGCTTGTCTCCCATAGTAGGTGTATCCTCCAAGTCACTTTCTCCAAACCTTCATGCAAAGCATCTATTTCTACAACATTCTTAACAAACAAGTTAGATTCCTCAAACTTAACATGTATAGATTCCTCAATAGTCAATGATGACCTATTGAAGACTCTATAAGCCTTACTAGTACTAGAATAACCCACAAATATAGCCTCATAAGATTTAGGATCAAATTTTCCTAAATTATCTTTTGTATTTAAAACAAAACATTTGCATCCAAAAACTTGAAATATGAAACATTTGGTTTTCTAGAAAAGTACATTTCAAAAGAGGTTTTTGTAGTATTTTTACACAAGAAAACACGATTTGATATATAGCATGATGTATTAACGGCCTCGGCCCACAATAATGTGGTAGACCGTATTCACTAAGCATTGTCCTAGCCATCTCTTGCAAAGTTCGATTTTTCCGTTCAACTACTCCATTTTGTTGTGGAGTTCTAGGACAAGATAGTTCATGCTTATTCCATGTTCTTCACAAAAAGTGGTAAAGGGTTGGTTAATGAATTCACCTCCTCTATCACTTCTTATTCTTAAAATCGAAACATCTTTTTCTTTTTCAACTCTTTTCTTAAAGTTTGGAAATACGAAAATGCTTGATTTTTATGCTCAAGAAAGAAAACTCAAGTAAAACGTGAAAAATCATCAACTAAAACAAATGCAAATCTATTCCCACTTAGACTTTTGGTTTGTGTAGGGCCAAATAAATCCATGTGGATTAACTCCAAAGGACGTGATGTCATGATATCCCTAATTGACTTGAAAGAAGACTTAGTTTGTTTCCCAAATTGACATGCGTCACAAACTCGGTCTTTTTCAAAATTCAAATAAGGAATACCTTTCTCACCATTTCCTTTGTGTTAAGCCTAAATATATGGTCAAAAGAAATGTGGCCTAATCTTCTATGCCACAACCAAGAGTCGTCATCGAGGGCTTTTAAACATGTTATATTACAAGACATATTAACATATCTATCATATAAATATTACTTTCACGAAAACCCAGAAAACACACAAGCATTAGAAATTCTATCAATTACTTTACAAACAACATTATCAAAAACTACATCAAAACCTTTATCACATAATTGACTAACACTCAAGAGATTATGCTTGAGGCCGTCAACTAAAACTACATTTTCAATTAAAGGGGATGTGCCAAGTTTTACATTACCAATACCGATGATTTTACCCTTGGCGTCATCTCCGAAGGTGACGGTGCCACCTTCATGGTATCTTGATAGGGTTGCAAAGTTGTTGATATCCCAAGTCATGTGCCTTGAGCAACCACTATCAAGATACCACAATCCTCTACGTCGTTGGGCTTTGGAAGGTACCTATATCATTTAACAAAGTTGTTGACTTTGGTACCCAAACTTTCTTGGGTCCTTGAAAGTTAGTGTTTCGAACCCAAACATTATGAAAAGATGCACTTAGTCTATCATAGCAAAAATTGGCTAAGTGTCCTTTCCGCCCACAATGTGAACATGAGAACACTCTTCCATACATGAATGCATGATGAGTGTGTGAAGTGTGAGCATGCTTTGGGGGTTTGCCACGATGTAAAGGTTGTGTGGTATGAGCATGAGCATGGTGAACATTTTTCTTAGGGGCTTGTTTCTTAGGAAACATGGCCTCTACTTCTTCTTATCAAACTCACTACACTTTTTCAAAACAATACCTAAGGAATCTATTCTTTCCTTAAGCATTGTAATCTCATTAGCATCAACAAATGGGGACTTGCCTTTACAAGAAGTCTTGTATTTATCAAATTCATTTTTAGTGGAAACCAAAGTAGAATGCAAGTCATTATTTTCTTTAGAAAGATTTACAACTTGAAGACTAAGAGATTCATTTTCCTTTTTCATTTTTAAATACTTTTTCTTTAAGAAGTCATAATTATGAGATAATTCTACAAAAGCTTCTCCTAACTCATCCATAGAAAGTTCATCATTAGGAGAAGTGGAAGGGGTACCTTGCTTGTGCTTTCATTTGCCATGAAGCACATGTTGGCGGTATCAATCTCTTCCTCGGATTCGCTCTCGGAATCCCATGTAGCTTTCATTGCCTTCTTCTTGTGAGGCTTCTTTGAGGTGGAGGGCTTCACTTTATCCGGACACTCCGCCACTATGTGTCCCGGGTCTTTGGCAATTAAAGCAAATGATCTTTCTTTCTTCTTTGCCTCCTTGCCATCTCTTCCTTCCTTGAAATTAGCCTTGTTGTACATCCTCCGGACGTTCTTCACAAGAAGTGAGAGCTCTTCATCATCTTCTTCTTCATCGTCTTCGTCGGAGTGTGTGGATTGGCTTTTGAAGGCTATAGTCTTCTTCTTGGAAGGAGCCATGTCCTCCCTCACTTTCCTCTCCATCTCATGGTTTTGAGGTTCCCAATGAGACCAATTAGCTCCATCTCCTCCTTGTCATTGAGTTCCTTCAAGGTTGTTGCTTTTACTTTCCATGAAGGAGGAAGAGCCCGGATGATCTTTCTTACTCTTTGATCGTTATCAATAGCATCACCTAGAGAAGAAAGTCCATTAGTAATCTTTGTAAATCTTGTAACCATATCATCTATGGTTTCATTTTCTTGCATGCAAAAATTCTCATATTGGGACCGAAGAAGGTCAATCTTAGCCCTCTTCACTTGTGAGGTCCCTTCATGTGTAACTAGTAAATGTGTCCAAATTTCATATGCGGATTTGCAATGAATAACTCTAGCTATGTCATCATCATTAAGGGCTTGAAGTAGTGCATAGTGAGCCCTAGCATTGGCATCAAATTCTTTGGTCTCTATTTCGGACCAAGTGGATTCATCACCGGGGGGTGCACTAAAGGGTTTGGTCACGGCCTTTGCAACTCGACTACCTAGAGATTGCAAGAAAACGGTCATCTTAACCTTCCATATGGGAAAGTTAAGTCCATCAAACTTAGGGGGTGTCTTAATACCATCGGCCATCTTTACTAAGTGAGAATGAATGAAATGATTAGCAATATTAGGATCTTTCTAGGGTTGTTAAGCCAAGAGCCTAGTAACCACGCTCTGATACCAATTGAAATACACCTAGAGGTGGGGGTGAATAGGTGTAATTGCTAATCTAATGATCTTTTTAAACTTAATTGAATGAGTGATGCAACGATCTCTCAAAACACGACTAAGAGCCGAATACCCCGTGAGAGGTTCTGAACTCCTTCCTCCTAATTCCCTTAAAATGGGTTAGAGGTGCGCAATGCAACCGTGTTGTATGAGATTTGATCGATCAAGAGATGAATGAAATGCTATGATGAAATACACACAATCAACAACACAAGTAAAACAAACAAGAGAAGATTGCACAAAGAAAAGGGTTAGTTCTCAAGCAAATAATTGAAGACAATATAAAGCAAGAGAAATGTAAAGCAAGAATAACGCAAGGCAATCGCAAACACAATTGATTTGTTTCGAGGTTCGAGCCACCGCTCTAGTCCCCGCCTTCACCTCCGTGAAGGGTTTCCACTATCCACCGAGGATGCCGTACAAGTTTGGTCTACCGAAGACCCCAAGCCCTTAGCTTCACAACTTACAAAGAACTCCACCTAGGAGTTGTCTCCACAAGAACAAGGATCACAAGAACAATAGTGATCTCCTCTAATCACAAAACTCTTTCTCAAAGTCTTTTACAACACTCTCACTCTTTTTACAACTTCACTATAGTATGAGTAATGGATTTTTGGCTCTATGAAGTGTGGTGAGAAAACTTCAGTTGTAGAGTGATATTGGAAATCAAACACAACTGAAAAATAAACTTTAAAGAGTTGGAAATGAAAGCTTTGAAACAATTTTTCTCTTTCTCTTGAAAACAATGAAACCAAGGATTTTTCTAAGTAAATAACAAAGACCTATTGCCCTCTATTTATAAGGAGAGAATAGGTTAAAACTCTTTTCTTTTCACCTAATTTGACCTGCAAAAGGCCCCCAACAACTCTCTAAAACTCTGATAAAGAAGACAGAAAAAACAGATTTTCAGACTTGCCCAAAGAAGAAAGAGCCGTTGGCCAGTAGCAGGCTTGGCGGTCGACCGTCCGGTCGACCGTCGCCTTGCTGGCAAAGAGCCGTTGGGCTCCGGTCAACTGTCCGGTCGACCGTCTCCTCAAAGGAAACACAGTTTCCTTAGAGCGGTCGACCGGGCGGTCGACCGAAACAAACCGAGAGTGGCCTGCTTACAGTCGGTCGACCGGTCCGGTCGACCGACAGACGTGCACAAACGTGCACGTCCTGACACAGGCGCCGGTCGACCGGGCGGTCGGCCGGTCAACCTGAAATAAGAAAAAACAGGCTGAATTTGGAGTTGGAAATTTTTGAAAAAATATTTGAGATACTTATAACTAAGTATTATGCAAAAATAGTCTATACACATGTTTTTAAACAAGATATTCAATTTGTAACAAGTTTGGATACATGTATATATAAACTTAGGCATAAAACTTAGAAACAAACATTTTTAAACATAGAATTTTGTGAGGAAAAATGTGTGTGTGTATCCTAGAGCCAAATATCATATATTCAAACTTTAACATTCTATTCTTACAATATTCTAAGGACTTCAAGGCTTCAAGAGGGGCTTTCTCCACTTGATCTTCAATTTTGCATCTTGAGCCCAATTTGAGTTATCTTGAGTCCAAGTCACCTTCCTTTAGGGAAGAAAACACCTATGCAAGATAGAAAACCTGAAACACACTAAACAACAAATAATATTAGTACAAATAACTAATATGTTTTGTAATCATTAAAACACACTAAAGACGGGTGATTGTAACCTTGGGCCAACATATACAATATGAGCACACAATATATCAAGCATATAAGTGTAATGACAATAATAGCATGCAAGATATAAACAAGAGGCAAAGAGAGAGAGAGTGTGAGCAATCGCAACACAAGGGATTTGTTTCGAGGTTCGAGCACACTTGCTCTACATCCCCGCCTTCGACACACGAAGGATTTCCACTAAATCGATCCCACCGATCACTCGGTGCCGCAACACCTACAAGCTCTCGAACTCCCTAGTCCCGTACACACCGCAAGCTCACCGGCTCGCCGAGGCCGCACCTCAAACATAGAGTTCGCACCCGAACTCGAAACAACGAGTCCCCATTAGGACCGAAACAATGCGAACACACACGTCCGCCTCCTCAAAGAGCAAAGATGAACTTTGGTGATCACAACTCTTGATCACCTAAATCCTCTCACAAGAACACTCCTATAGGATGAATATGTCAATGGTTGCTCAAGTGTTTGTGAGAAAAACAAGGATGAGAGTGGTGGAGGAAAACTTAAGAAAATCGCTTTTAACACTCTTGATAAACTCTCATTTTGATTGGACATATTGGCTCTAAAACAAGTGGAGAAAACCTCTTAAAAGAGTTGAGAAAACTGGTGAAAAATTCACTTGAAAATCTTGTAGAAAACAGCCCCAAATGGCCCAATATATAGGGCTCCAAAAACTAGCCGTTGGAGGCCTGACAGAACGATCGGTCGACCGCCCGGTCGACCGTCAACGGTCAGAAATCCGACCGTTGGGCTATCGTCGACCGACCGTTCGACCGAGGCCTGGATACCGAGAGCAAGTCTCTCTGTCCGGTCGACCGCTCGGATGACCGGGGCCTTTCCAGATAGCAGAGCTCTCTGGACGGTCGATCGGATCAGTCGACCGGCCCACCTGCCAGAACTGGTGTGCACGTCTGTGCACGTCGGTCGACCGCCCCGGTCGACCGGCTGAAGCCAGATCAGAATACTTAGGGGTTTGAAACTTGGTCTTTTTGGCTAAAATAAAATTCTATAAAATCATGAAAAATCTACAAAAATAGTTTTACTAATATACTTTGATAAACAAACATGTTTGCACAAAATCAAGACATGTTACAAATAATTTGGACTATTTTTGTAACTTGAAAATTTTGGCTTAAAAATAAAAATTGTATTTTTCCAAACTTGATTTTTCAAACTTCTCCAAAATACAAAAACAAGATATTCTAAACTCATTTGAAGCATAGTGTGTATAGATATGATCCCTACACAAACATGGTGAAATATCTATGTTTTTGACATTAAGCACTAAACAAGGTTTTGGATAAAACATATAAACTAGAATACCAAACCAAACATGTATTTTCTAAAATAGAAAATCTTTGTAAAAATAAAACTATCAAGAGTGTGTGTATATGTATACTTGAGCAATCCACCAACTATTCTATCCTTTACATTTTATCTAAAAATAAAATCTTCTAAAAAACAAACCTAGACACAATCTTCATCTTCTTGAAGTCTTCACTTGAAGCCTTCTTGACTTGGTCCAAACACCGTGCAAGCTCCAAAACTTGACTTTAAATCCTTTGTTGAAGCTATGAACCTACTAAGATCTTGATCATAAATCTGTCACTAATTAAACAGAAGATCATTAGTAAACATAACTACATGAGTTGATCATCATCAAAACTAGAGTGATAGGCCTTTGGGCCAACACCATGTTATCATCACAAGAAAAACTAAAACTATCATCTAGTTGAGTGTCCGAAATTACCTCAAGGGAGTTATTCCCTTAGACCATGAAGCAAGCTTGGTCGGACTCTTCTCTACTAGATTCTGTCTTCACATTGTTTATCGTTTGTAGCTTGGGAGAGATCAATGTATTCCACACTGCAAAAGTAAAATCACAATGAGAAACTATACATAAATAATCTTTGCTAAGTGTGTGCTTAAGTGCCACTAAGGCTTGTGCATTGGCCTCTATATGTTTGTCATTACCATGATAAAATTTCTTGGTAGTGGCAAGGTAAATTGTAATCCTAGGGTTTTAAGGTATGCACTCATCTTATACTTCCATATACCAATGTTGGTAACATCATATATGGGAGGGGTAAGGAAATCCTGAGTGTATAAACAATATGTGGCAAATACAAATCTAGATTAGCAATCCAAGATCTCACTTCTTGGTGGTTAAACTGAATATTAGGAGCGTAGGCTCTGATACCAATTGAAATACACTTAGAGGGGGATGAATAGGTGTACTAGCTAATCTAAAGACAAATGATGCGGAATTTAAAACGCAATTGCAACACACTATGTGTAACTAAATAGTGTAGCCGAATTCTCAGTAAAGGGCTCTGGACGATCTCCTCGAGATTCCTCTAGATTAAGAGTTGAGGTGCTATATAAAGCTCTCTTGGTTCAACAAAAGTATGGCACACAAAAGTATATCTACCAAATGAATATGTGCAATATAAGTAATGCAAGATATAAGAGAGATAAAGTTTAGAGATAGTGGATCAAACGTAAGCAACAAGATATGTTTCGAGATTCGAGCCACTGCTCTATGTCCCCGCCTTCACACGGAAGGATTTCCAATATGTCCACACAAGACCTTCCACAAAGGGACCTTCACCGAGGAATTTCAACTCTACACTTGGAGTACACTACTCCTCTCTCAAACATAATAACCTCTACACAGAGGGATAGGCACAAAGCCAAAACACAATCACCTCTACACAAGAGGGATAAGGCACAAAGCCAAACTCAAACACAATCGCCTCTACATAAGAGGGATAGGCACAAAGAAAAAGCCAAAGCTTAACCATAATCACCTCTACTCAAGAGGGATAGGCACAAAGCCAAAGCAAAAAAAAGATTACAATCTTGGTGATCCAATGATCACAAACAACACTTGGTGATCACAATAGACCACAAATAATTTTCCTCATAAAACAAGATTTTATAGATAGGATTAGAGATGATAGTCAAGTGTGAGAAAATAAAGTGTTTGGAAAGAAAAATAACAAAGAAAAATGCTTGAAAAAAACTAGATAGATATGAAAATAAAGATCAAAACTAATTTCCCAAAGACTCCCTTTTCTTTGATTTTTCCAACACTTTAAATCAAATAAAAGATAAATCTTTTTGGCTCAAAAACTCTTTTAAAACTTGCTGTTAAACACTCAAAAAGACTGGATAATAGCTCTTGAGAAATCTTGTTGAAAACAGCTTGAGAGAAGCCCTTTAAAAAGTCTCTCAAGAATGTAGCCGTTGGCAGTCAGAAAAGGTCATTTTTGACCTTCCGGTCGATCGACTAATGGTCATATTTCTGACTGTTGAGCCACCGGTCGATCGCACTGTCGACTGCCCCAGGCAAACTTGCCTTTCAGTCAACCGCCCGATCGACCGCGCCTAAAGGCACTCAGCCTGTCGGTCGACCGCCCGGTCGATCGGCGCTACCCGAGAGTTGGGTAGTTACAGTCAGTTGACCGGGCTTATAGGCTGGCCTTGTGCATGTTCTTGTGCACATTGGTCGACCGACCGGTCGACCGCCAGCAGGCTCAGACTGAAATATAGGACTTGAAACTTTGTCTTTTTAACTTCTATAAAATGACATAAATTCTCATAAATTCCATAAAAATACATTCTTATAAATATTTGAAGAACAAATATGAATAACACAAATTACAAACTATTTGAACTATTTTTATGATATAAAAATTAAGCTTTAAACAAAAATCGTATTTTTCAAAACTTGGATTTTGAAATGAAAATTTATTTTCTCCAAAACTTGTATAAATACAAAAATATGATATTGAAACACATTTGAAGCATATAGTGTATGGATAGAATCCAATACACATGTGAATGATATATCTATGTTTTGTGACAATAAGCTCTAAAATAAGTTTTGATAAATACAAAATTCAAACACATGATATAGAAACATCAATAAATTTTTCTAAACATTTGAACCAACGATGTGTGTGGATGAAATCCAAAACTA
The DNA here is from genome assembly GCA_038442645.1 of Agave tequilana. Lineage (NCBI taxonomy): Eukaryota > Viridiplantae > Streptophyta > Magnoliopsida > Asparagales > Asparagaceae > Agave > Agave tequilana. Next base: position 170,129 of record JAVJIF010031335.1, read on the forward strand.
TATAAACCATATAAACTTGTTATGATGAAATCTAATCATGAAATATAAAGATGTATACTCTAAAGCTCAAAATCAAAACGATATTTTCTAAATCAAAATTATTCTTATGAAAATATTATATAATTTTGTGTGTGTATGAGCTTGAGCAATCCACAGCTAATCTATTCTTTATATTTTGTCTAAAACAAAAATCTTAACACTTACAGATAAGACACAAGTCCTCTTGAAAATCTTTTTTTGAAAATCTTCTCTCCTTCTTGACTTGGTCCAAACTTGATCTATGAGCTAGACTCCTTCTTGAGTACTTGATGCGATCTTGAAGTGTGAGCTCTTGAATTAACACGTGTTAGTTCCAAGAACTCCTTGTTGAAGCTAAGCACCTACCAAGATCTTGATCAAATATCTGAAACTAAATAAGCACAAGATTATTAGTACTATAACTACATGAGTTAATCATCATCAAAACTAGAGTGATAGGCTTTTGGGCAACAGATAATAAAAATCACTTATTGAAACTGGGTAATTATGCCTCAGGAAGCATGATTATTCACGCCTAAAAAGATGAACAAAATCAAAATAATCCTCTTTAGTTTTGTGGTCTTGTTTACTCGAGTCCTTAAGCCCGAGTATGTTTTCTCATTTGCTGCCTTAAAATCATCTGGTTTGGGAGTCACCCGGCTAAAAGCTCACTGTCCGGGTAAATAAGAAAGTCTAAGAAAACTAAGAAAAGAAAATAAATATATACAAATAAATGGCATGAGTTAGAGTCAATATCCTAAAAATCTTCACAGTTCACAAAGTGCATATTTTTTAAAGAGTTTTATGAAAGATCAGAGAATCGATTCAATTTTAAATTCTTACGTTTAATTTATAATAAGATTTTGCATTTAAACTTAGTTTAAGGAAGAATAATTTTTAGTTAACCTATGACCTTAGATCACTTAAATTTTCACAGAAATATTTTCAACACTTTCTCTATTTCAAAATGCGTTTTCAGAATACTAACATTTGATTTCTTTCTTTATGGATTTTGTGGGTGTAATCTGCTAAAAATTCTCAGGAGACAAAACTCCTCCTCTAAGGAAAACTTAGAGGTGTAACGACTTATTGCACATGCTCAGTGCAGTCGCGTCACCAGCGAAAGTGGTGTGATAATTTTCTTAATTTTTCTGTTTTGCTTGGGACGAGCAAAAGATAAGTGTGTGTTGCCCAAAGGCCTTCCACCCTAGTTTTGATGATGATTAACTCATGTAGTTATGTTTACTAATAATCTCGTGTTGTTTAAGTTTCAGATCATTAACCAAGATATTAGTTGGTGATTAGCTTCAACAAGGTGTTTAGAAGCTTTTCATAATGATTCCAGGGCCAAAGCTTCAAGATCATACATTGCCTAGCCTATGGATGGAGTTTTGGAGCAAGTCTACTTGAAGATGAAGATCATCAAGAAGACTTAGGTATCCTAGTTTAGATAGTGTGTTTTAGATCCATTTGTAAAGCTTAGTATAGTTGATATACTCAAGTGCACAACACACACGTTTTTATGTTTTGATTTGGTTTTCATGAATAGTAGATCAAAACAAGTTTACTTTATTTTCTATGTATATTAGATGCATTCTAAATATACATACATGGTTTAACTTGCTAAAACAAAACTTATTTTGATATCCCTATTCATGTGTTGAAAAATCAAGTTTGATAAAAATAAAAATCTCTCTTTACATTTGTGCAAAGCATCATTCATCATACATATTACTTACTTGCATTTGTGTTGTGCCTTGCATATTTCATATTGCTATATCATCTTATATGCTTGGTTGTTTGTGTGTGCCTCACTTGTACTTAATCAACAAGAGCTTCACATAGCACCTCAACCCATTCAAGGGGAATCAAGTGGAGTTAGTCCAGAGCCCTTCACGGGGAATTCGGCTACACTTGTTGATTGTATTAAGTGTGTTTGCAAAATTTGCATTAGCTTCCGCATTTAGCGCACTTAGTTTTGCATTTAGTTTTAGATTAGCACTAACACCTATTCACCCCCCTCTAGGTGTCCCTTTCAATTGGTATCAGAGCTAGTGCTCCTGATACTTAGGCTTAACATCCTAGGAGTGAGATCCTTTGTTTGCTAATCTTTTGTTTGCATTTGCTTGTTTGAACACATTTAGTTTACCATGGACTTCATGACCCCACCTAGCTTTGACCCTTCCAATATTGTTGTTTGGAAGTATAGGATGTCCATGTACCTAAAGACCCTAGGTTTGCATGTCTTTCTTGCGGCCACCAAGAAATGCTATCTTGGAGATCGCAATCATATAGGGGCCAATGCACAAGCCCTTGAGGCCATTAGAAGCACATTACCTAAAGATTATCTTATGTGTGTTTCTAACTTTGATTCCGCTTTTGTAGTGTGGAACATTGACAACCACCACCACCTCCGAGCTTCTATTGCCAATCCAACAAGAAGAGGAATCTAGTGGAGAATCCAATTCACAATGCTTCATGGTCCAAGGGAATGACTCCCTTGAGGTACTTTCGGAACCCCACTTAGATAGTGATGATGATGCTAGTTCTTCAAATGATCATATTGATGCCCATGCTTTGAATGAAGAACTTTCTATGTGTGTGAAAAATTAATAGAAAAATATAAATTTGTTGAAAAGAAGAGTCTAGGAATGAACAAGAAAATAAGAGTTTGCATGCTAGACTTGATGTTGTTTTGCAAGAGAAAGAGGAGATTGCTAACGAGAGGGATTCATTAAAATCTCAACTTGATCTTGCACTTAAAGAAAATATCTTTTTGAAAAATAAAAATGATTGCCATGCTATTTGAAGAAAAATGAAAATTTATCTTCTAAAGTTGATTTTGTTTGAAAAGAAAATGATTCTTTGAAAATTAAGATTATTTCTATTTCAAATGATTTAGATATGTGTTTAAAGAAAAATATTGTTTTGCAAAATAAGATGGATGCACATGTTTGCCATGCTAGTGTAGCTTCTTCATCTAATCTACCTAATGCATGTACCTCTTCTTCTAGGATCAATGATGATATTTGTATGTTAAAGAAGAGAGTAGATTGTTTGGGCTCCACTATGAGCCAATGTGCTAAGAACCATACACGCTTAGAATCCTTGGTTCGAAAGAAACAAGTTCCATCTTTTATGCATGCACACCCTCCACGGCATACACATGCTCCACACAGACACCATCAACACATGTATGCTCATGTGTACACATGTACACATTGTGGCCGAAAGGGCCATCTTGCTAAATTTTGCTATGATCGTTTACATGTTGAGAATTTAGCAAAGAAGTTTGTTTGGGTTAGAGAAGGGACTAACCCCCATGGACCCAACAAGATGTGGGTACCAAAGACCACCCCTCTTATTATTTTTGATATAGGTGTGGGCTCTCACATGACGTGAGAGTGATGACACCTTGGAGTGGATGCGTTCCGGACTTAAAGGAAATCAATTGGATGCATCACTTTCAAGGGAAGAGTTGGTGGAGATGACCACCATGTTTTGAAGACAAGGAGAGTTGCCTTCTAGGTTTTGGTAACAATTCTTAACTCCTTATTATTGTTTACATGCTTTCATATTGATGTTTTATAGCATGTTTTCATTGTCTATGGATTAGTGTGTAATATCATATTTATTAGATCCTTGACATACATGTATAGTATTTGAGACACACATGCTTGCATGAACCCATACTTAGTGTTCTCACTTTTGTTTAAGCTATAATGTACATCATGAATCTAATGCATGTGAATTACATAGTAATCATGTCTTAGTTTTATCATGATGATTTTATCTTGTTTTTGATGCTTCATGTTAAGATTACTTGTTTAGATGTTAGTTTTCATTAAGAATAGTTATATACTTGTTCATAGAATGGCCACAAATAAATCTATATATGTTTGGGCTTGAATGCTTATTTGAACCCATTAGATGTGCTAGTATAGTCTAGTTTTGATGATTCATACATTTTAAACTTGTATTCCCATTTTGGATTTGTTTTATGATTGTGAGTTTTCACTTCATGTATATGTTTGTATTGCCAAACTTTAAGATATACATGCATACCCCTTGAGTCATTTGCCTTTCATGCAAATCTATATATGGACTCAATTGTGTTTAGGGATATGTATGTATACTTATTGTGTTGACAATTCATACATATACCTTGAAATGAAATGTGTTTTGATGAAGATTTAGATTTCTTGATTTTGTGTTTAATTGTTTAACTTCATGTATATGTCTATCTTGTCCAAACTATTAGATATACATGTTTATCCTTTTGAGTCACGTGCCTTAATGCATATATTTTGTGGACTCGTTGTGTTTTGGATATGTATGTATACTTTAATTTGTACTTGACATACATATACCTTGAAGATTAAATAAGTTTTAATGATTTTCATATTTTGGATGTTTTCATGTTTTCATGTTTAAGGAATAATTGAGCTTAATGAAAAATTTTCATGATTATGATATTCACACTTTATTTGTACACTCACATTTATTGCTTGCTCATGTTTTGTATTCATGAGTCATATTTATGCCTAATTGAATTAGAGTGTTGATTATCATGTGGATTTCATGTTTTATGAAATTATTTTTAGTTTATTCCTTGCTTGAAGGATTTCGCACTAGTTAACAAGTTTTTCATTTTGACTAGTTTGTATTCTTCAATTTGGTAGTGATTTTCAAACATACTACATTTTTAAATCTATTTTTGAAACCCCTACCTTCAATGGGAGGTTGGAAGGGAGATCATGTTCATGTATGCTTTACAAGTGAAAATCATTTAAAACTTGAAGCATGATTGGGTGGTAGATTATATGAGTTATACCATACTTTTATTGTTATGTCAATTGGTATCGTTGAACTCTTTCAATCGGTATCATTTTGATCTTTGTGTATACTCATATGTTTATTGTGTATGTATATTTTCAATTGGTATCATCTATTAGTGATTGGTACTCATTCTATTTCATACACATATACTTGTTTTATTTGTGCTTAAGATATAAATTTTTCACAAAATCTTGTTTATGCTAGTGCTTGAGTTTCAATTTTGTTTCAATTGATTACTTTTATATTGGTATCAAGCCTATGCATCATTTTAGTCGGTATTTCATAAAGGGGGAGAAAATTCAATTTTGTCTTTCAATGGTGATTCTTCAATTGGTATTTGTTTCCCACTCCCTACTTTATGATTGATTATTTACAATTGGTATCATATGGTTAATATGAAAATTATTTACAATTGGTATCAAAATTTTGTTTAGACATTCAAAATTTATTATGTTTAATTTCAATTGATATCAAGGTGTTTCATGTGTTTTTGCTTAAAATTGGTATCTAAAAATTTTGTTTTTAAGAAAAATACAAAAGTTTTGATTTGTATTGACTATATGCATATAGATTCATGATGAGTGTATCTTGTATTGAAGAGCTTAACATCTCTTCTTTATGTGGTACACGTGTGCAGGGGGAGCTTCACATCTCCTCTTATGCATTACATAATGTGTGTTATGTGAATTAGAGCTTAACATCCCTCTTTCATGTAATGCATATGTGTAGGGAAGCTAACTTAGCGTCTTCCTCTTCATGAATATATATAACATATAACATCTATTGATCTTTGTTTATTTTCAATTGATATCAAGATGCTTCATTGACATATGTATCTATTGATATCATGTTGTTTATAGTCACCCCTTATTGACCTTGTTTTTGTTTTAGACAAAAGGGGGAGAACATTGTTTTATTGTTTTGATTGACTTAAAAAGGGAAAAAGATTTTTACCCCTCATTTTATTGTTTGGATTGTTTAACCCCTTCTTGATCTTTTGTTTGACAAAAGGGGGGAGAAAAATTTGTTTGATTTGATTTTACTTTGTTTACCCCTTTATTGATGATTGACAAAAAGGGGGAGAATTATTTGAGAGTTTAACATGTTGTTATATACATACTTTTGTTTTTGCATATATTAAGTTTTATTGGTATCTAGAGCATCTAGTATTTTGTTAATGTTTTATTAATTTAATTGGTATCTAGAGCTTCTAGAATATGTTTTATGCATGTTGATGCATACATGTTTATATGCATACTTGTGTTTAGCTTTCTCATGATTAACAAATAAACAATAGATATGCATATATGTTTTGTTTTGCAAATGTATGGAGATAAGAACTTGATGACTTTTATGATTATTTGACATGTTGTATTTGCATACATGTCATACATTTGCATACATATTTATGAGCTTCATTGTCATATATTTTTATTTGTTTATGCATGAGTTAAGGGGAGCTTCTTTGAAGCTTAACTTTAATCCATGCATATATAACTCCATGAGTTTTGTCATCATCAAAAAGGGAGAGATTGTTGGCCCAAAGGCCTTCCACCCTAGCTTTGATGATGATTAACTCATGTAGTTATGTTACTAATAATCTTGTGTTTTTAAGTTTCAGATCATTAACCAAGATATTAGTTGGTGATTAGCTTCAACGAGGTGTTTAGAAGCTTTTCATAATGATTCCAGGGCCAAAGCTTCAAGATCATACATTGCCTAGCCCATGGATGGAGTTTTGGAGCAAGTCTACTTGAAGATAAAGATCATCAAGAAGACTTAGGTATCCTAATTTAGATAGTGTGTTTTAGATCCATTTGTAAAGCTTAGTATAGTTGATATGCTCAAGTGCACAACACACACGTTTTCATGTTTTGGATTTGGTTTTATGAATAGTAGATCAAAACAAGTTTACTTTATTTCTATGTATATTAGATGCATTCTAAATATACATACATGGTTTAACTTGCTAAAACAAACTTATTTTGATATCCCTATTCATGTGTTGAAAAATCAAGTTTGATAAAAATACAAGTTTGTTTTGATAAATTTGCAAGACTCAAAAATGAATTGATATGATTGATATATGTCTTGAAATTTTTATCACAAGTTTGTGTTTCCATAAAATGATAAAACTATTTTTGGTGATTTTTAGAAGTGTTAAAAGCTTTTTAGAAAAATATTTTAACATGTTTTTCTGACCCAGATTGTTATTCCAGGCTTCAACCAAGTCGACTTGGTCCTCTGACTAGTCGACTAGGGGAGGAGTCAGTCGACCGGGCCGGTCGACCGACGTGCACAAATCTGTGCACGTTTGGAGGCACTGGGACGGTCGACCGCTCCGGTCGACCGGGCACTTATAGTGCTCTCTGTTTGTTTCGGTCGACCGGGCGGTCGACCGCAGTTGCCCAACGGTCATATTTCCGACCGTTGGCGGTCGACCGGGCCGGTCGACCGCTGCCTGTCAGAGCTGCCAGCTCAGCTCTAACGGCTAGTTTTGTATTGGGCCTATATAAACCCATCTCTTTGGGTTTTTGGCCAAGGTTTTTAGAGACAAATTTTCAGACTTTCTCTATTGTTTTAAAAGAGTTTTTAAAAGAGTTTTGAGCCAAAAAGAATTCATGTTATTTGTTTTTAGGTTTTTGGAAAAATCAAAGAAAAGAATATTTTGGGAGATTTGTCTTGATTTTCATTCTATATCTTTTGCAAGAATTTTCCCAGTGTTTTTCTTTATTGCTTGTTTTCCAAACACCTAGTTTCCACACTTGAGCTATCACCTATCCTAATCTATTTAGGATCTTATTTTTGTGGAAAAGAAAAGAGAAAAGAAAGAGAGATTGAGTTTGTAGTTTTTGGAACCACTTGTTGTAAACACCCTTATTCTGTTGTATCCCTCTTAGGTAGAGGTGATCGGGTGATTGGTTTGCTCCCTCTAGTGAGAGGTGGAGTTTGGTTGTAAACCCTCTTCGGTAGAGGTGTTGGTTGTTGTGGTTGTTTGGCTAAGGGCCTACCCCTCTTGTGTGAGGAGGTGTTTGTTTGAGAGAGGAGTTAGGTACTCCATTGTTGTACAAATCCTTCTCGGTGAAGGTTCCCTCGGTGGGAGTCCTCGGTGGACGGTATAGTGGATTGAAAATCCTACACGGTGGTGTAGGCGGGGATGTAGAGCAAGGGTGCTCGAACCTCGAAACATATCATTGTGTTTGCGTTTGATCCACTTATCTCTAAACTCTCTCTTTTTACATTTGTGCAAAGCATCATTCATCATACATATTACTTACTTGCATTTGTGTTGTGCCTTGCATATTTCATATTGCTATATCATCTTATATGCTTGGTTGTTTGTGTGTGCCTCACTTGTACTTAATCAACAAGAGCTTCACATAGCACCTCAACCCATTCAAGGGGAATCAAGAGGAGTTAGTCCAGAGCCCTTCACGGGGAATTCGGCTACACTTGTTGATTGTATTAAGTGTGTTTGCAAAATTTGCATTAGCTTCCGCATTTAGCGCACTTAGTTTTGCATTTAGTTTTAGATTAGCACTAACACCTATTCACCCCCCTTCTAGGTGTCCCTTTCAGTGTGGGGTGCAATTGGTCTCTATATTTGTATATCTCATGCCACATTTTCACACTTTTGTTAAATAATTGCTTTCTTATGTGTTTTTAGGTCTAACGCATGAGGTGAAGAAGAAACCCAAACTTTAATTTATTTGGGAATTTTTAAAGCGTAGAAGAGGCCCAAGAATTTGAAGCCCAATCTGCCAATTTGGGAGCAGAAAATAAGAAACCAGAGGGTCAGAACCCATCCCATACTGCAGGTACAAGAGCCACACCCTGGCGCTGCGGCTTTGGCCGCAGCATGGCCGCGAAAACGTGGCCATGATATGGAGCCCCGCGTTGTACTTCAATGGGTGGCCCCGTATGGCCCCCTGATATTGCTGGATTTTCCTATAAAAAGCCCAGTGTTTTTCAGAACATAAGGAGAAGAGTTTTGAGGAGAGTTTTTGGTATGGTTTTCTTCTCCTTAGGGTAATTTACGTTAGTTGTTTTTTCTTCCTCTTTTGTATTTTCCATTTCTTATAGATCATGTAATAAGAAAGAGAGTAGCATATAGGATGAAAAGTAAGAGTGCTTGTAATAGAGGGTGACACTCTATAAAAGGTTCTCTCTCTTTATCTCTACTTGTTTTTTCTCTCTAACTCCTTTTACATGTTTATCTAATTTTTTCTCATGGTAACTAACTACTAACCACTACCTATGCTAACTTCTTGATAATCCACATGAATCTAATAGCCTCTACTTGGCCTTGTTCTTGCAAGAGTCATTAATGGCTCATGATGATGGATTCTAACACTCTAATATCCAACTCTCTAACAATTTACCATTACTTTATTCATGCTTACTCTAATTATTTTTGATGGTTTAAGTGTAGCTTGTACTTATTTGTTGAGATTGGATGTGAAAGTGATCTTATGAGCATGCTTTGTAAAGTTCTTGAACCAAGGACTAGTGATGGCCAATTATACATGTGAGGCAACTATCACTAAAAGATTAGCATATTAGTGGAGCCATTAGTAGTTAGTAGCCAGGAGTTTTCTTGTATCTCTTTTTGTCTTTCTTTCTACTTGTTTTAAAAACCCAATAACACAATTTCTCTTTTATGTTTCCTACTTCTTTGTTTCCACCGTATTCTTCTCATTCTTTGTTTTCTTTTCTTTTCATTCTTTAAAACATAGAAAAACTGTTAATACACACGTGAATAGACCAGTAAACTTTCTATTGCTTTCAGTCCTTGTGGATTCGACCCATTTAGCCTCTATGCTATAACGGAAGTATCGAGGAAGCCAAAACACGCACTTTTAACTCGTGAATTCAAAACCTACACTTTCGTGCACGGTATTCCCCTGATCAAATTTTGTCGGGAGCCTTTATATAATCGGTATCTGGAGGGCACCACTCCACCTTGATGTTTGTGTAAGTTCACCTAGAGGGGGGTGAATAGGTGATGGCTAATCTAATGGTCACTTAATGCCAAATGATGCGGAAGTGTAAACTATTATGACCTAAACTAAACTCATACACTAAAACACCACGTATAACACAAGAGTGTTGTCGAATTTCCCGTGAAGGGCTTTGGACAAACTCCTCTAGATTCCCCTTGAATGGGTTGAGGTGCTGCGTTGGCTCTCTTGGTTGAATACAAGTGTTAGCAAACAATCCCACGCAAGTATATAACAATATGAGCACAAATGAATATATCAAGCATATAAAGATAGACAATGAGAGTATGCAAGATATAAAGGAGATAGAGAGAGTGAGCAATCGCAAACACAAGGGATTTGTTTCGAGCTTCGAGCACACTTGCCCTACATCCCCGCCTTCGACACACGAAGGATTTCCACTATAATCGATCCCAATGGATCACCCGGTGCCGCAACACCTACAAGCTCTCGGACTCTCTAGCCCGTACACACGCAAGCCCACCGGCTCGCCGAGGCCGCACCTCAAACAAGAGTTCGCACTCGAACCCGAAACACCAAGTCCTCACTAGGACCCGAAACAATGCGAACACAACCGTCCGCCTTCTCAAAGGAACAAGAAAAGATCTCTTGGTGATCTAAACACTTTGATCACCAATAAAAACTCTCACAACAAAACCCTATAGGTAGATATAGCAATGGAAAGCTCAAGTGTTTGTGTGAGAAAATAAGGAAAGAGATGGTGGAGGAAAACTCAAAGAATCTATTTTAAAACACTCTTAATAAAACTCCCATTTTGATTGGAAGTATTAGCTCTCAATTTTGGGAAAAACCTCTGAAAAGAGTTGGAAAAACTGGCTCTAAAACTTCTCCAAAATCTTGTTGAAAAAAAATGACCAAACCCCCAAATTTATAGGCTGTCAAAAAACTAGCCGTTGGGGTCTCAGACCTGTCGGTCGACCGCCCGGTCGACCGCCAACGGTCAAGAATCAGACCGTTGGAGCCTCCGGTCGACCGCCGCGGTCGACCCAAAAGAACAGAGAGCACTGCTCTCAGTTCCGGTCGATTGGGTCGGTAGACCGGCCGTCTGCCAGGTCAAGGCGTGCACGTCGTGCACGTCGGTCGACCGGTCCGGTCGACCGACTTCAGGTATAGTCGACTATACAGTCGACTTGCTGAAGCCAGAAAACAGAAATCTGGGATAAAAAGTTTGTCTTTTTGGCTCAAATAAAATCCCATAAAATACTTAAAAATCTACAAAAATAGTTTTACCAATATACTTTGATAAACAAACATGCTTGCACAAAATTAAGGCATGTTATAAAAGATTTGGACTATTTTTGTAATATGAAAATATTGGCTCAATAGAAAACTTGTATTTTTCTAAAACTTGTTTTCCAAACTTCTCATGATACAAAAACAAGATATCTTGAACACATTAAAGCATAGTGTGTATGGATATGATCCACTACACAAATAAGATGAAATATCTAAGTTTTTGGCATTAAGCTCTAAATATGTTTTTGGATAAAAGACATGCATATAAGAAATTCCAAAAACCAAAAAGTATTTTTCCAAAATGAAAGTCTTTTCTAAATCTGAAAATTCTTTTATGAAAAGACAACTAAATCAAGAGTGTGTGTGTGATATATACTTGAGCAATCCACCAACTACTCTATCCTTTATGTTGGCCCAAAAGGTTACACTCTCCATTTATTGAGTTTTGATGATGACAAACCAAATTAGTGCTATTTGGTACTAATGAGTTTGTTTAACATAAGTTTCAGGTTAGTACCATATTTGGAGGCCATTGCTTGCTATTGCAACAACTTCTAGGTTCATAAAGCTATGAAGGCATATTGCACATCAAGGAAGGATCATAGAAGAAGAAGGCTCTAGCAAGGATAGCATGGCTCAAAGACTTGAAGATTGCTCAAGAAGTCTTTAATTATTTTGTTTTTAGTTTTATAGTTTGTTAAAGAATAGTGGATAGGTTTGAAGCTCTATCACACACGTTTTTGCGCACATACTTAATCCAAAATAATTTCTTATAATTTATACAAAAATATTTTGCATACAAGATTTTGCCTACAGATATATATTTATGTTTTATGCTAATCCCTGTTCAAAAGTATTTTTGTCAAAATCAAAATCCCTTTTAATTTTCTGTCCAAAACCTGGTTTTTGACCTGAGCCAGTCGACCGGACAGTCGACCGGACCTATGACAGGTTTGGCCGGTCGACCGGCCCAGTCGACTGTAGTTCTGGGTGTACATGTATCAGTGTGCACGTTTTTGCGGTCGACCGCACGGTCGACCGACTGTAACTCAGTCTGCTCTCAGATAGATTGGGTCGACCGGGCGGTCGACCGCTGGCCTGCAACGGTCATAATTTTGAACGTACGGTCGACCGGCCAGTCGACCGAACTATCCGTTGAACAGTAACGGGCAGTTTTTAATGAGCTGTTTTATTCTGTCTTCTTGTGTTTAAATTTGATTTAGGGATATATTTCAAATCTAATATGACTTAATTAACCTTAAGTTTGTATTATCCCTAAACCCTAGCCCTCTCCTATAAATAGGGGTGTTTGGGGAGAGATTACTTACAACATTTTTACAAGAAAAATTCAAAAGTTTAAGGCATTCAAAAGAGCTTGTTTCTTGGTTTTTGTGCTAAAATTCTCTCTCATTTTCTGAAGTGTTTTTGAAATACTCTCTGATTTAATTTTCTTTCTTCACTTACAACAAGAGCTTCATTCCTACTCTTGTTCTCTAAGGACCTTTTGTAAGGGAAGAGACTTTTGAAAGAGAGAGTTTGTGGTCTTTTGACTACTCAGAAATTGCTTGTACTTGAGATTGTGGAGTTGGGTACTCCGGTGTAAAATTGTGATTTCTTTGTGATAGTGGAAGTAGCTAGAATCCTTCTGGGGAAGGCGGGGAGTAGAGCTGGGTGCTCGAACCTCGATAACATATCCTTGTGTTTGCGTTTGGTTTACATTCTTGCACTTATTACTTGCTTATCATCATCATTGCCATATTTACTTGTTTTCATTCATCTTGTGAATCTTGTTGGGTGATTGTTACATCTTATTTTTTTAATTTGTCCATTGATTAGCATTATCACCTATTCACCCCCCCACTCTAGGTGATTTTCAATTGGTATCAGAGCTTGGACTCTAGGTTTTGGCTTAACATCCATAGAGAGATCCTTAAAATTTGCTAATCAACATTTTCATTCATACATTCATACACTAGTAAACATGGCCGATAACATTAAAACCCTCCTAAATTTGATGGACTTAATTTCCCTATTTGGAAGGTTAGGATGACTATATTTTTGCAATCTTTGGGTAGCTTAGTGGCCAAGTCCTTGACCAAACCCTATGTAGCACCCGATGGTGATGAGAGCACTTGGACCGACTTTAACTTTAGAGAATACGAGGCTAACTCCAAGGCCCAAAACTCCCTATTAACCGCCTTGAATGAGGATGATCTTACACGGGTAATTCATTGCCAATCCGCCTATGAGATTTGGCAACACTTATTGGTCACACACGAAGGGACTTCACAAGTCAAGAGAGCTAAGATAGATCTCTTGAGGTCCCAATATGAGTCATTTAAAATGATTGATGATGAGTCTATTGATAGTATGATTACAAGATTTACTAAAATCACTAATGGTCTTTCTTCCTTAGGTGATGACATCTCCAACGATCAAAAGGTGCGGAAAGTGATTCGGGCTCTTCCGTCTTCATGGGAGATAAAGACCACCACCTTAAAAGAATTGAACGACAAGGACGAGATGGACCTCATTAGTCTCATTGGGAACCTAAAGACCCATGAGATGGAGAAGAAGGCAAGAGAAGAGGCCACTACTTCAAAGAAGAAATCCATAGCCTTCAAGACTTCATCCACCAATGATGACGATGAAGAAGACGAAGAAGAAGATGAGGAGCTAACTCTACTTGTGCGGAATGTCAAGAGGTTGTACCGGAAGAACAAGCTCAACTTCTGGAGGAAATTTGAAGGCAAAGAGGAGAGAAGGATCATTTGCTACAATTGCCGCAAACCCGGACATATCATGGCGGATTGCCCGGAGTTCAAGAAGAAGATGACTTCCTCCTTCAAGCCAAAGAAGCCGAAGGAAAAGAAAGCATACAAGGCAACGTGGGATTCGGAAAGCGAGTCCGAAGAAGAGGTGGATACGGGAACATGTGTTTCATGGCAAACACTCCTAAGGTAACCCCTCAATCTCATGATGATGAAGATGATGAATTAAGTAAGGAAGTTCTTGTACATGCTTTTGTTGAACTTTCCGAAACTTATGATAATAAGAAACTTGAATGCTTAAAATTGCAAAAGGAAGTTGCTTTTCTCAAAAATCAACTTGCTATGGTTTCTAAAGAAAAGGATGATATTTCTTCTAATCTTATTTCTATTCAAAATAAGTTTAATGCCTACAAGGTTTCTTGTAAGGAAAATCTCCTATTGTAGATAAAAATGAAATTCTTCTTTTAAATCTAAAATTAATGATTTTGAAAAAGTTTTGAAAGATTGTGCTTTTAACACTAAGAAACTTGAAGAAAAGTTTTCCAAAAAGCACACCTCTCATGTTAAAAATTCACATGCTCACACTACACATGCTAAATCTTTTCATGCTCACAACTCTCATGCTCACAAATCACACACTCATTATGCTTTCAAATATGGTAGAGTATATAGATGCACATATTGTCGTAAGAATGGACATTTAGCTAAATTTTGCTATGACCAAGTTAATAGATCAAATAATCTTATTTGGGTTAATGAAACTAACCCCCTAGGACCCAGAAAATGTGGGTACCAAAATCAAGACCTAAATTATTTGATGTAGGTACACACCAAGGCCCCAAGACGTAGGGAGCGGTGGTACCTTGATAGTGGTTGTTCAAGACACATGACGTGGGATATCAACAACTTCACAACCCTATCAAGGTACATGGAAGGTGGCTCCGTCACCTTCGGGGATGACTCCAAAGGAACTATCATTGGTATAGGTAACATTCAAATTGGTTCATCTCCTATTATAGAGAATGTTGTTTTAGTAGATGGTTTAAAACATAATTTGCTTAGCATTAGTCAACTTTGTGACCGTGGACTTAAAGTTGTTTTTGATGATTCTTCTTACAAGATTTTTGATGTTAAATGGGATGTTTGTATTCTCACCGGTTTTCGTGACAATAATGTTTATATCATTGACATGCTTAATTTAGATTGTTCTACTAAATACTTGAATGCTTTTGATGAAAATTCTTGGCTTTGGCATAGAAGATTAGGACATGCATCTTTTGACCATCTTGCTAGAATTAATTCTAAGGATTTAGTAAAGGGTATACCTTACTTGAAGTTTGAGAAAGACCGCATTTGTGGTGCGTGCCAACTTGGGAAACAAACCAAGTCTTCCTTCAAACCAATTAAGGATATCATGACTACTAGGCCCTTAGAACTAATTCATATGGATCTTTTTGGACCAACACAAACTAAAAGTTTAAATGGTAGTAGATTTGCATTTGTTTTAGTTGATGATTTTTCCCGTTTCACTTGGGTTTTCTTCTTGCAAAGTAAAGATCAAACATTTTCTCATTTCAAAATTTTTCGAAAAAGGGTTGAAAAAGAAAAGGGTTTTTTGATTTTGAGAATAAGGAGTGATAGAGGTGGTGAGTTTGTTAACCAACTCTTCATGACTTATTGTGATGAAAAGGGAATCAAGCATGAAATGTCTTGTCCTAGGACTCCACAACAAAATGGAGTAGTAGAAAGGAAAAATAGAACACTTCAAGAGATGGCTAGGACAATGATAAGTGAATATGACCTCCCTCAATATTTATGGGCCGAGGCCGTAAACACCGGATGCTATATTTCAAATCGTATTTATGTGTGTAAGAATTCTTCCAAATATCTTTTGAAATGTATCATTCTAGAAAACCTAATGTTGCATATTTTAAAGTTTTTGGATGCAAGTGTTTTGTTTTAAATACTAAAGAGAATTTGGGTAAATTTGATGCTAAGGCTTATGAAGCTATCTTTGTTGGATATTCTTCTACTAGCAAAGCATATAGAGTTTTTAATAGATCTTCACTTACTATTGAAGAAACCATGCATGTTAAGTTTGAAGAATCTAATGTGGTTGTTGAGAATGTTGTAGAGATTGAACCATTAGGTGAAGACATGGAGAGACTATCCTTGAAGGACTCACTCGCTCAAGAAGAAAAGCAAGAATCAATTGGTGATGTTCAAGAGGATAAAGAGGAAAGCTCTCAACCGCTTCCTAAAGCTTGGAGATACGCTACAAATCATCCTAAGGAGCTCATCTTGGGTGATGCATCTAAAGGAGTCACAACGCGCTCCAAACTCCATGACCTATGTGGTAACTTTGCTTTCATTTCTCATTTTGAACCCAAGGGCATTCTCGAAGCCGAGACGGACCCATATTGGTTGCTTGCCATGCAAGAGGAACTCAATCAATTTGAGCGCAACCAAGTTTGGCACCTTGTTCCTAAGCCCCACGATAGACCAATAATTGGTACTAAGTGGATCTTTAGAAACAAGATGGATGAGTCTGGAAATGTCATTAGGAATAAAGCTAGGTTAATGGCCCAAGGTTACACTCAAGTTGAGGGAATTGACTTTGAGGAGACCTTTGCACCCGTAGCACGGCTTGAAACCATACGGATGACACTAGCTTTTGCATCTTTCAAAATTTTAAACTTTTTCAAATGGATGTGAAAAGTGCATTTTTGAATGGTTTTATTAATGAAGAAGTTTATGTTTCTCAACCTCCCGGTTTTGTTGATCATGTTCATCCCGATTTTGTTTTCAAACTTGATAAAGCTTTTTATGGATTGAAACAAGCTCCTAGAGCTTGGTATGAAAGGCTTTCTAATTTTCTAATTTCAAATGATTTGTTAAAGGCAAAGTAGACACTACTCTATTTACTAAGCATGTTGATAATGATATATTAATTGTGCAAATTTATGTAGATGATATAATTTTTGGTTCTACTAATGAGCTTTTATGCAAGGATTTTGAAAAGGTCATGCAACTTGAATTTGAAATGTCTTCAATGGGTGAGCTCAATTTCTTCCTTGGACTCCAATCAAGCAATTGCAAAACGGGACGTTCATAAGTCAAGCCAAGTACGCAAAGGAACTCGTAACGAAGTTTGGTCTTGAAGGCTCAAAGACTTGCAACACTCCCATGGCAACTACAACCAAGCTTGATAAAGATGACCAAGGTAAAAATGTTGATATTAAATTATATAGAAGCATGATAGGAAGTCTTTTATATTTAACGGCAAGTAGGCCGGATATCATGTTTAGTGTGTGTCTTTGTGCTAAATTTCAATCGTGTCCTAAAGAGTCCCATCTTATTGCGGTAAAACGCATTATTCGTTATATTAAGGGCACTATTGGGATGGGTCTATGGTATCCGAAAACCGGAGATTTCTCAATGACGAATTATTCGGATGCCGACTATGCGGGTTGTAGAGTAGATAGAAAGAGTACTAGTGGGACATGTCAATTTCTTGGTAATTGTCTTGTTTCATGGTCCTCTAGGAAACAAAATTCCGTAGCACTCTCAACCGCCGAGGCGGAGTATGTTGCCGCGGGGGCTTGTTGTGCACAAGTCCTTTGGATGAAACATACTCTCCTTGATTTTGATTTGCATTTTGATCATATAAAATATTTTGTGATAATACTAGTACTATACACATGACTAAGAATGCAAATCAACATAGTAAGACCAAGCACATTGAGATTAGATATCACTTTCTTAGAGATCATTTTGAGAAAGGAGATATAGATATTGATTATGTTTCTACGGATTTGCAACTAGCCGATATTTTCACTAAACCTCTTGATTTTGCTAGATTATCGTTTATTTGTGGAGAACTTAATGTTTGTATTATTGATTAAACATGTGATTCCTAACCCTTTTTGATGTATGACAAAAAGGGGGAGAATAAGTTAGTGCATGATAAAAATAAATTTATATGGTCTTGGTTCCATATGAGTTTATATGAGTTTATATATGTTTTTGTTGTTGTCTTGTTTTCATGCGTTTTATATATGTTTTTGTTGTCTTATTTTGTTTTCATGCGTTTTGAGAATTCTTGTGTTTTGTTAGTATCAAGAAAATAACATGTGATTTTTCATTATTGTTTCAATTGGTTTAAATTGATATCAAGAGCATATATGTTTTTATGTTTTCAATGAATTCTTGTGTTTTGAGTTTAAATGTTTTCTTTATATAGCATAATTTGAGGGGGAGTCTTCTCCTACCCTATATTTTTTATCTTGTAGCCTATTTGTTTTGTCATCATCAAAAAGGGGGAGATTATTGGCCCAAAAGGTTACACTCTCCATTTATTGAGTTTTGATGATGACAAACCAAATTAGTGCTATTTGGTACTAATGAGTTTGTTTAAGATAAGTTTCAGGTTAGTACCATATTTGGAGGCCATTGCTTGCTATTGCAACAACTTCTAGGTTCATAAAGCTATGAAGGCATATTGCACATCAAGGAAGGATCATAGAAGAAGAAGGCTCTAGCAAGGATAGCATGGCTCAAAGACTTGAAGATTGCTCAAGAAGTCTTTAATTATTTTGTTTTTAGTTTTATAGTTTGTTAAAGAATAGTGGATAGGTTTGAAGCTCTATCACACACGTTTTTGCGCACATGCTTAATCCAAAATAATTTCTTATAATTTATACAAAAATATTTTGCATACAAGATTTTGCCTACAGATATATATTTATGTTTTATGCTAATCCCTGTTCAAAAGTATTTTTGTCAAAATCAAAATCCCTTTTAATTTTCTGTCCAAAACCTGATTTTTGACCTGAGCCAGTCGACCGGACAGTCGACCGGACCTATGACAGGTTTGGCCGGTCGACCGGCCCAGTCGACTGTAGTTCTGGGTGTACATGTATCAGTGTGCACGTTTTTGCGGTCGACCGCACGGTCGACCGACTGTAACTCAGTCTACTCTCGGATAGATTGGGTCGACCGGGCAGTCGACCGCTGGCCTGCAACGGTCATAATTTTGAACGTACGGTCGACCGGCCAGTCGATCGAACTATCCGTTGAACAGTAACGGGCAGTTTTTAATGAGCTGTTTATTCTGTCTTCTTGTGTTTAAAATTTGATTTAGGGATATATTTCAAATCTAATATGACTTAATTAACCTTAAGTTTGTATTATCCCTAAACCCTAGCCCTCTCCTATAATAGGGGTGTTTGGGGAGAGATTGCTTACAACATTTTTACAAGAAAAATTCAAAAGTTTAAGGCATTCAAAAGAGCTTTGTTTCTTGGTTTTTTGTGCTAAAATTCTCTCTCATTTTCTGAAGTGTTTTTGAAACTCTCTGATTTAATTTTCTTTCTTCACTTACAACAAGAGCTTCATTCCTACTCTTTGTTCTCTAAGGACCTTTTGTAAGGGAAGAGACTTTTGAAAGAGAGAGTTTGTGGTCTTTTGACTACTCAAAAATTGCTTGTACTTGAGATTGTGGAGTTGGGTACTCCGGTGTAAAATTGTAATTTCTTTGTGATAGTGGAAGTAGCTAGAATCCTTCTGGGGAAGGCGGGGAGTAGAGCTGGGTGCTCGAACCTCGATAACATATCCTTGTGTTTGCATTTGGTTTACATTCTTGCACTTATTACTTGCTTATCATCATCATTGCCATATTTACTTGTTTTCATTCATCTTGTGAATCTTGTTGGGTGATTGTTACATCTTATTTTTTTAATTTGTCCATTGATTAGCATTATCACCTATTCACCCCCCTCTAGGTGATTTTCACTTTACATTTTATCTAAAAATAAATTTTCTAAAAACAAACCTAGACTCAAGTCTTCATCTTCTTGAAGTCTTCACTTGAAGCCTTCTAGAGTTGGTCCAAACACCGTGCAAGCTCCAAAACTTGACTTCAAATCCTTTGTTGAAGCTATGCACCAACTAAGATCTTGATCATAAATCTGTCACTAATTAAACACAAGATCTTTAGTAAACATAACTACATGAGTTGATCATCATCAAAACTATAGTGATGGGCCTTTGGGCCAACAGTTTGACTGCTGTTGAATGCCATATCGCGCCAGATACCCATCCACCTCCTTCTGGTTGCAGAGGATGTTCGGCGTGAGGTAGAAATCCATGGTCGTTCTGGTATGGTGCTGACCCTCTTACCTTTTCCTTTAACTCTGGTCATTTCAGAACATAGATGGTGGGTTCGATGGAGGATTTAGGGGCAAACATTGAAGGCAGAAGAAAGAAGACGAAGAAATTGTAGGACTCAAGAAGATTTGGGGAATTAGGGATTTGTAAGAGGACTCCCTCTCTTCCCCCTTTTGAATCCTGTGTTGAGGTCATCGCAATGATGACTCTGAAAAGGGCGCTTACTTTTTAGTCTTCGATGAAAAATTCGGGTCTTTGGGAGCACATCGCGCATGCCGATGGGACTTACTGCACGACGGTTTGGCAGACAGCTCAGAGTATTAAATGCGCAGAAATATATAAAGATCCTCCTGCGACTCCCTGACTTTCTCTCTTTGTCTTGTAGTGGCAAATGAAAGGTTGGCTTGGGAGACAAACTCTCCGACCCCTTTCTTCGTCTGGCAACTGGAAAGTCCACTCGAGAAACTTAGCCCATTCCCTCCTTTCCGACTAGAAACAACATGAAGAGCTACTTAAAAAATTGGGTCCATTCTCTCCTTCCCGATCATAGACTTCGAGAAGAAGAGATGGAGGGGCATCTGTAGTAGTCAAAATTATAACCTCCTGCGAGATTGCGACACCTGGAAAGTCCACAGATCATGGGATTACAGACTCAGTCTCATCCAACTGATCTCACCCGACCACCTGGCTGCTAGAGCGATTACAACCACTAAGCATGTGGGGGCTATGAATGCAGATCTGGACCTCAATCTTTGCCAACCAGTACGACCCGACAATCACGCATCATTCAAACCAATTACGGCTAGGGCGTTATATGCAATTACGATCGTAGGCAGATCCAGAGGCGAAAATCTCGGAGGCCATGACTTAGCTCGCTATCCCTCAGCTATAAAAGCCTATCTCTTCTTTTTTTCAAGGGATCGAACCCTAGAGAACTGAATCTGTAATAGAGTGCTAGAACTCCTTATATTCTCTCTGATTTAGTGAAATCTTTCTCTCTCCCCCCCCCCTCCAATGATTTCCCTTCTCTAGTTGCTCTACTTTTCTGCTTACAAATTGAGTGTAGATAAATTATCCCGTAGAATTTATCCCAACACTAACAAAAGGGGATAACTTAACTGTGATTTAAATTATTTAGAGCGTACAACAATTTATATGAGTTGGGAATAAATTTCTAAATATGAAAGATTTGGTGAAAAATATCTAAAAAAAACCAAGTTTAAAAGGCAAACAAAAAGGAAATAGGAAAAGATTATGAGAGAGGTTATGTAATTAAAGATGTTGCGGAGGTTATGTCAGAAAGAGACTCCAAGCCCTGCAGCGCATCAATTCCCTTCTCACTCTTGTTGAGATTCGTCGTCGAATTAGGGCCTGTTTGGTTAAGGGTGGAAGTGAGGAAGTGAAGAAGTAAGGAAGTGATAATAGTTCCCTTTGGAACTTGGGAATTGGTTAGTAAGTTTTCTGGTGTTTGGATGTTGTTGGGAAGTGTGGTTTGGAAAATGTTATGTCTTTCCGTGTTTGGATGGTAATGTGGAAGTGAAAGTGGAAAAGTTGACTACAAAGTTGACCGCAAAATAATATTAAATTAAAAATTAATTAAGAAAAATAAAAATTAGACTGTAATTAGAATGCAAGTGAGATTTACATGAGAAAAAAATTAACTGTTTTGTGCTACAACTTATTACAAATGAGATTTACATGACCACAAAATTAACTGTAGCACTCTGGAAGTGAGTAAAACGTTGTGTAAAGGAGAAAAGAGAGAAGGAAAAGAACTTTTTCCATTTTCTTTTTCCGGTGTTTGAATGAACCGCGGAAATGAGAAAAGACACTTCCCACTTTCTCACTTCCACCCAATTCCTTGAATCCAAACAGCCCCAACGAAACAAACGCAAATATAGGGAAAAAAGGACACCTTTTCCCCTGTCGTTGCCAACCATCAGAGATTCAGAGCTTTTAATGAAGTGGAGTTATTCCCTCATCAGAATCAAACAAGGTTGGTGGGGCTCCCAAGTTCTTCGGGTTTTAAATACAGGATTTTCCTGCTCTAGTCCCACTCTCGTGCAGAGATTTCATTAGATCTTAAATGGGATTTTGTTGGATCAGCTGGAAGTGACCCCTTCGTCTGTTTCCAAAGGGCTTGTTTTGTCTGCTGATTTAGGGAGTGTGACGGACAAAAGTATACTCCTTTTCTTTGTTTTACTCTAGAATTTAGGGATTCATAAGGCACACAATAGGAGCAGTTTTAAAAAAACTGAATTTAATCTGTTTTCCTTTTGGATTTGTATGGTGTTGTGACGTTGTCTGTAGTTGTATAGGAACCCATTTGGAATTCTTCTGTAAACTTTTGTTATTTTAGTCCTTGAAGAGGACCCAACTGGTAGAAATTTTCGAGTTAAATTTGGTTGGTAAAAAAAGGTTTGATTTTTTATTTATTTTGTTGGGTTTTTCGTCATTATCCGTGTTGTAATATATTTATATATTGCCTTGAGTAATTTGGGGAATTTCCATTTGGATATTGTGGAGATTTGGGAGTTTTCTCTCTCCTATGCCTCATGAGGAATATATTCCTCTCAGAATCATGCAAAGAGACTCAAGTGCCAGCCCTTAATCCTCATTCATGGCTTCAGGTGGAAAGAGGGAAGCTTTCGAAGTTCTCCGCTCATTCTCATTCTTCAATGTAAGTCATCCATTTTTGTCTGTTTTATTTATAGATTCAAATTTTATAATTTTTAGCCCTATTGTGAAATTTTTCCTTTTCCAATATGATCATACGGTGAATCTCTTATTAAGGTTCCCAAACCGCCTGTTTTACCATTCTTTAAGCCCGTTGATTATGTAGAAGTTTTAGCTCAGATCCATGAGGAGCTTGAATCATGCCCAGCCCATGAGAAGTCAAGCCTTTATTTGATACAATTTCAAGTATTTAGAGGTATTGGAGAGGTCAGATTGCTTCAGAGAAGCCTGCATAATGCTTGGCAGAAGGCGAGCATGGTTTACGAGAAACTAGTATTTTGGGCTTGGCTGAAGTATGAGAAACAAGGCGAAGAGCTTATATCGGATCTTATTGCTTCATGTGGGAAGTGTTCACAAGAATTTGGGATGTTGGATATTGCTTCTCTGATCCCCAGCCAAGCTACTGAGCTGATCAGTTTATGCAATTCGAGTGCCACACCTGCTTCTACTACAGTTTTCTTCAAAATCAGAGATGAAAAGATAGCTTGCAATAGACAAAAGATGGCTTCTTTGTCAATTCCTTTCCAAGCTATGCTTAATGGTTGCTTCACGGAGTCACATCTCGAAGTCATTGAGTTATCCTAAAATGGAATCTCACCTACGGGTATGAAAAGAGTATCAAACTTCAGTCTGAGAGGCATTCTCTGCGATCTATCTCTGGACAGTCTGCTAGAGATATTGATATTTGCGAATAAGTTTTGTTGTGAGAGGCTAAAAGATGCTTGTGATAGGAAATTGGCATCTTTGGTTTCTTCAAGGCAAGATGCTATTGATCTCATGGAGTGCGCGCTCGAAGAAAATTGTCCTGTTCTTGCTGCTTCATGCTTGCAGGTGTTCTTGCATGACCTTCCCGATTGCTTGAATGATGAACAAGTTGTTAAGATCTTCTCTAACGCCAATAAACAGCAAAGATCAATAATGGTTGGGCAGGCCTCCTTCTCCTTATATTGTTTGCTAAGTGAAGTTGCCACGAATGCTGACCGGAGATCTGATGCTACAGTATGTTTTTTGGAGAAGTTGGTTGAGTCTGCAGTGAGTAGCCGGCAGAACAATTGGCCTTTCATCAGCTAGGATGTGCAAGACTTTTGAGGAAGGAGTATCGTGAAGCAGAGCACTTTTTTGATGCTGCTTTTGCTGCTGGACATATCTATTCTGTAGCTGGTCTGGCTAGATTGGCTAGCATTAAGGGGGATAAACTTTCATCATACGAGAAGCTTAGCTCTGTGGTATCTTCCTGTCAGGCTCTTGGATGGATGCATCAAGAGAGGTCTTTGTTTTCTGAAGGCAATAAGAAGTGGGAATATCTTGACAAAGCCACAGAATTGGATCCTACTCTAATTTACCCATACATGTATCGAGCAGCTTCTTTAATGAGAAAGCAAGATGCTAAGCTTGCTTTAGCTGAAATCAACTATATACTGGGTTTTAAACTGGCTTTAGAATGTTTGGAACTCTGGTTTTGTTTCTATTTGGCTCTGGAAGATTATAAAGCTGCCCTTACCGATGTCCAAGCAATTCTTACTCTGTCACCCAAGTATCGAATGTTTGAGGGGCGAGTATCTGCTTCTCAGTTGCGTACACTTGTGCGTGAGCCTGTGGAGCAGTGGACTACTGCTGATTGTTCGCTGCAGCTTTATGATCGGTGGTCAGCAGTCGATGACATTGGCTCTCTTTCCGTCATCTATCAGATGCTTGAGTCTGATGCAGCGAAGGGTTTTGTACTTTAGGCAGTCCTTGCTTCTTCTTAGGTATTATTTTATTTTCGGTGGAACCTGGGAATGATGAACAACAAATCTGACGTTTGATATTTTGTGCTTGTTTCTGTGCCAAACTGATTGCAAGTGTGTGGTTAAAACCATTTTCTTAGGCTGAACTGTCCGGAAGCAGCAATGCGGAGCCTACAGCTTGCACGAAAACACGCAGTGAGTGATCATGAACGCCTGGTCTATGAGGGTTGGATTTTATATGATACAGGACACTGTGAGGAAGGCCTGCGTAAAGCTGAGGAGTCAACCTCCAGTCAGAGGTCTTTTGAGGCTTTCTTCTGAAAGCTTACGCGTTGGCTGATTCGACCCTTGATCTTTCGAGCTCAGCCACTGTTGGTTCACTTCTCGAAGATGCACTAAAATGCCCTTCGGATAGGCTTCGCAAGGGGCAGGTATGCAATATTCTTCACCTATTCTTAAATATTTACATATTTACTATTCTATGCATGTGTTTGTCATCACTTAACCCCTCTTTAGCTCTATAAACTTGCAAAACTTAATGTCATTCTGTTTATCTGCTCTTTCTTTGTTTTAGCCTTGCCTCCTCAACTCTTGTTTCTTTCCTAATACCATCAGCCTATGACAAAGCTCGCTAAGTGAGATGCTGTCACACCCTGCTTCCCTCTAAAGCGAGATAAGCATGTGACTTGAGCCAGTGACACACTCAAAAGAGAATGCTAAGCCTCTAACCTACAAATTTTGTCAAATTTTTTTCTATTTGCTGCATATTTTTCGAGTCCAATAAAGTACACATACATGGAAGCAAAGCTAATCAAAAGATTTATTCAACTAATAAAGTCCACAAAAATCAAATAATTGAGTACAAATCTCAATACCAAGAAATGAGTCCAAACTCTCTTATTTATACATTTATGAAAATAAATAACTAAAAGTAGTCTCCAAGTCTTCTACTGAGCTCCAACTGGCTCCTCGTAGTACTCCTTGTCCTAGTTGGTGTCCCCACGTATTCTTCATTGTGTAGGGTTAACAAGTCTCAGGGAGTCAGAAAGCTCAATAAGTACAAAGGAATGAAGTATGCACTACTTGTAGAGCACACAGACGTGTATGAATAAGAAAATGGCATGCAATATAAAGTTACATGATACTTATTTTCATAAACACAACCATGTATTTACAGCATGAGTTTATTACTGAAACCAGTACAATATTCAAGTCATGATGATAAACATGCATTCACAGAAAGCATAAGTGCATTTAAAGCATGAAATAAATCAAATATAACAGGCATCACATAAACAATCAAACAGTAGCAATCTTCACAAGAACACACAACTACATGGTTAATTATGAAGATATCCCTAGGAGTTACTAATTAAGTGAGACTATCCCAACTGTCATATGCAGTAGAACGTACTCTATCTTACGCCTACTACGCATTTCAATTGGGATCTAAGCACGCGAAAATGACTATCCCATACCACAACCTATTCCCGCATATCAATTAACGATTATCATTATTTGGAAACTGTTAGTGAAAAAGCGTCAGTGTACCTAGCAGGAAACCGTGGCAGAAGTAATATAGTATAGTAGTATATAATTAGAATGAGCTCGTTAATAACCCGTCATAAAGTGACATGCACCATGTAAAATAAACAACACCATACCTTATACATATGTATGAGTACTCAATGTATACTTTCTCAGTTTCCACCAGCAATTTTTCCTTATTAGTCCAGTGTCTTGTCATTTTCTTTTGCAGTCAAATTTTATTATAGAACATGAATATCCTCGCATGAACCAACTATCAAGGACAACTATTTCACCTTATCCTTGTCAAGCCCATATAATCATCATGTACCACTTTCTCAAGTAATTCCAAGTATATGTTTCACGCAAACGTTTATTCATGTCATTTAAATTTGTGTTCATGTTCATATTCATGTCCAAGATGTTCATGTTCAAGATGTTATGTTGTAATTCTTATACATGAAAAAGGTCAATAATGTCTGTTATTTGTCATCATGTAGCAATTTGTTCAAGTATAATTTATACGAGTAATTAACTCGAGACAATATCAATAACATGCATAAAGGTCCAATAACAAACAATAACATGTCTCAATTCATCCATAATCAAGTTTATAATTTAACTTAAAAACTAGAAATCTACTTTGGTTAAGATCTTGATTTGAGTAATCTAAACATTAACTTTTAGATTAGTCTTAATATTTAAAATTAGTTCTAGGCTAAAGTTTGTTAAAATCTCTTTAAAACAACTCAACGTGGAGCAACTTAAATGATCATAAATGATTAAACTAATTTTTAAATAATTTAAAATTATTTTAGCACAAAAATTAGGCATGAAAAACATTTTCTAACATCAAAATAGCTTATAAAAAATAATTGTCTATAAATAAATAATGTTGTATAATCAATTTTTATATAAAGTATTAATACAAAAAAAGTAGGGGTTTTTCTACAAAACTGCAAGAAGAAATGAAAACTACATTTTTAAATAGCAAATTGGATTGAAATGAATTTCAGAAAACTTGCAGGGACTAAGCAGTAATTTTCAGGGTTGTAAATAGATTTCAGAAACTACAGGGACTAAACATTAATTTTCCAGAGCTGAACTATTTTCAAAAAATTGTAAAAATATGGTTTTATTATAATTAGAAAATTACATAGACTAAACTGTAAATGTCCAGTAAAACAAATATTTCTCGAATAATATTGTATTGTAATATCAAAAGTTTTCAGGGTTTATTATGCAGAAATGGGTATACAAAACTATTATGTAAACAAGTCTATTAGAGGTAAAATGACTAAAACTTGAACCTTTTATCTAACAAGGACTATAACTTAAATCTTTTAACCAACAAGGTGTTGGCCCAATGGCCTTCCACTCTAGTTTTGATGATGATCAACACTCATGTAGTTATGTTTACTAATATTCTTGTGTTTCTAAGTTTCAGATCATTAACCGGATATTAGGTTGGTGATTAGCTTCAACAAGATGATTAGAAGCTATTCTTGATGATTCCGGTGCCAAAGCTTAAAGATCATACCTTTGCACTTGGAGAATCACGGAGTTTGGACCGAGTCTACTTGAAGATGAAGATCGTCAAGAAGACTTAGGTATCTAGTTTAGAGTTTGTGTTTTAGATCCATATTTGTAAAGCTTAGTTTAGTTGATATGCTCAAGTGCACAAAACACACACGTTTCATGATTTGGTTTTTGGTTTTCATGAATAATAGATCAAAACAAGTTTACCTTATACCTATGTATATTAGATATGTTCTAGATATACATACATGCTTTAAACTTGCTAGACAAACTTATTTTTGATATCCCTATTCATGTTTTGGAAAAATCAAGTTTGACAAAATACAAAGTTTTGTTTTTGATAAAATTTGCAAGACTCAAAAATGAATTGATATGTTGATATATATGTCTTGAAATTTTTATCACAAGTTTGGTTATCAAAGTAAAATGATAAAACAAGTTTTAGAAAAACATATTTTTAGAAAAACAGTTTTTATTGTGATTAAAACTATTTTTAGATTTACTGTGAATTTATGGGATTTTATTGAGTGAAAAGACCTATTTTCAAATCCCGTATCTGTGCAGAACTGAGGATTGGCTGTCAGGCCAAGTCGATCGACCGGACCGGTCGACCGCACCATAGGCCGGTCGACCGGGACGGTCGACCGACGTGCACAAGTCTGTGCACGTTTTGGAGTCTCTGGGACGGTCGACCGGGCCGGTCGACCGAGATGAGAGTTCTGCTCTCAGGATGTTTCGGTCGACCGGGCCGGTCGACCGCTATTGCCCAACGGTCACATTTTTGACCGTTGGCGGTCGACCGGACCGGTCGACCGGCAGTCTGTCAGACTGCCAACTCAGCCTAACGACTAGTTTTGTTTGGGGGCTATATAAACCCCATCTCTTTGGGGATTTTAGCCAAGATTTCTAAGAGAAAAATACTAGTTTTCTGAAGTGTTTAAAAGAGTTTTAAAAGAGTTTTTAGGGCTTTAAAACTTCTCATCTTTATTTGTTTTGGGTTTTTGGAAAATCAAAGAAAACTAGGTTTTGGGATTTTGATTTGGTATTTCATTTTCTATCATATACAAGAGATTTCCCAAGTAGTTTTTCTTTGTTGCTTGTTTCCAAAAACACTTGTTTTCTACACTTGAGCTATATCTTCTATCCTAAACTATTAGGATCTTTGTTTTGTGGAAAAAGAAAGAAAGAGAGAGTTTTGAGGTTGTTGTTTGTAACCTCTAAGTTGTACACCCTTATTCTTGTTGTATCCCTCTTAGGTAGAGGTGATCGGGTGATTGGTTTGTATCCCTCAAGTGTGAGGTGATTGAGATTGGTTGTGAGCCTCTTTGGTAGAGGTGTTGTTGCTGGTTGTTGTTGGCCTCGGTGGAGGTTGTATTGAGAGAGGAGTTAGGTACTCCTAGAGTTGTAAGAAATCCTCTTCGGTAGAGTTTCCCTCGGTGGGAGTTGAGATAGTGGAAATCCTACACGGTGGTGTAGGCGAGGATGTAGAGCAAGGTGCTCGAACCTCGAAACAAATCTTGGTGTTTGCGATTGCTCCCATTGTCTCTCTAACTCTCTCTCATTTACTTTGTGCAAAGCATCATACTTCATCTCATATCATACTTGCTTGTGTTGAGCATATTTCTTATTGCCTTGCATTAGTTCATATTGCTATATCCTTGATTGCTTGGCTTGATTGTGTGTGCACATTGCTTGAATTGCTTGTGTGTTTGTGCATCACCTATACTCATCCAACAAGAGCTTCACATAGCGCCTCAACCCATATCTAGGGGAATCAAGAGGAGTTAGTCCAGAGCCTCGCAAGGGGAATTCGGCTACACTTGTTGGATTGTATTAAGTGTGTTGCAAGATTTGCATTAGCTTCCGCATTTAGCGCACTTAGTTTGCATTTAGTTTATTAGATTAGCACTTACACCTATTCACCCCCCCTCTAGGTGTTTTTCAATTGGTATCAGAGCTAGTGCTCCTGATACTTAGGCTTAACATCCTAGGAGTGATCCATTTGCTTGCTAATCTACATTTGCATTTGATTGTTTGCACATATTTAGTTTATCCCATGGACTTCATGACCCCTCCTAGCTTTGACCCTTCCAACATTGATGTTTGGAAGTATAGGATGTCCATGTACCTAAAAACCCTAGGTTTGCATGTCTTCCTTGCCGCCACCAAGAGATGTTATCTTGGCGATTGCAATCATATAGGGGCCAATGCACAAGCCCTAGAGGCTATTAGAAGCACATTACCTAAAGATTATCTTATGTGTGTTTCTAATCTTGATTTCGCTTTTGCAGTGTGGAACAAGTTGACTACAACCACCACCTCCAAGCTTCAAGTCCAAATCCAAGAAGAGGAATCTAGTGGAGAATCCAACTCTATATGCTACATGGTCCAAGGGAATGACTCCCTTGAGGTACACTCGGAAACTCCATTAGATAGTGATGATGATGCTAGTTCTTCAAATGATCATATTGATGCCCATGCTTTGAATGAAGAACTTTCAATTGTTTGTGAAAAACTAATTGAAAAATATAAGATTTTGAAAAAGAAAAGTCTAGAAATTGAAAAAGAAATAAGTGTTTGCATTCTAGACTTGATTGTGTTTTGCAAGAAAAGGTTGAGGTCTATAATGAAAGGGATTCATTAAGATCTCAATTAGAACTTGCACTTAAAGAAAATGAGTTTTTGAAAAATAAAAATGATTGCCATGCTCTTTTGAAGAAAAATGATAACTTGTCTTCAAAAGTTGATTTTATTTTAAAAGAGAATGTTGATTTGAAAAATAAAATTATTTCTATTACAAATGATTTAGATGTGTGTTTAAAGAAAAATATTGTTTTGGAAATAAAATGGATGCACATGTTTGCCATGCTAGTGTAGCCTCTTCATCTAGACTACCTAATGCATGTACCTCTTCTTCTAGGATTAATGATGATATTTGTATGCTAAAGAAGAGAGTAGATTGTTTGGGCTCCACTATGAGCCAATGTGCCATGAACCACTCACGGTTGGAAACCTTGGTTCGAAAGAAACAAGTTCCATCCTTTATGCATGCACACCCATCACGGCATACACATGCTTCACACGGACACCATCAACACAAGTATGCTCATGTGTACACATGTACACATTGTGGCCGAAAAGGCCATCTTGCTAAATTTTGCTATGATCGTTTACATGTTGAAAATTTAGCCAAGAAATTTGTTTGGGTTAGAGAAGGGACTAACCCCCATGGACCCAACAAGATGTGGGTACCAAATACCACCCCTCCTATTGTTTATGATGTAGGTGTGGGCTCTCACATGACGTGAGAGTGATGACACCTTGGAGTGGATGCGTTCCGGACTTAAAGAAAATCTATTGGATGCATCACTTTCAAGGGAAGATTTGGTGGAGATAACCACCATGTTTTGGAGACAAGGAGAGTTGCTTCTTCGGTTTTGGTAACAATCCTTTACTCCCATTTATTGTTTACATGCTTTTCATGTTTTAATGTTTATAGCATGTTTTTGATGTCTATGGATTAGTATGTTCATTCCATGTTTATTAGATCCTTGACATACATGTATAGTATTTGAGACACATATGCTTATATGAACCCATATTTAGTGTTCTCACTTTTGTTTAAGCTATAATGTACATCATGAA
Source organism: Agave tequilana (assembly GCA_038442645.1). Classification (NCBI taxonomy): domain Eukaryota; kingdom Viridiplantae; phylum Streptophyta; class Magnoliopsida; order Asparagales; family Asparagaceae; genus Agave; species Agave tequilana. Next base: position 201,356 of record JAVJIF010031335.1, read on the forward strand.
TCTAATACATGTGAATTTACATAGTAATCATGTTTTAGTTTTATCATGATGACTTTTATATTTGTTTTGATGCTTCATGTTTTGAATATATGTTTAGATGTTTGTTTTCATTAAGACTAGTTATATACTTGTACATAGAGTGGGCTACAATAAATCTATATATGTTGAGCTTGATTGCTTATTTGAACCCATTAGATGTGCTAGTATAGTCTAGTTTTGATGATTCATACATTTCAAACTTGTATTCCATTTTTGGATTTGTTTTATGATTGTGTGTTTCACTTCATGTATATGTTTGTATTGCCAAACTTTAAGATATACATATATACCCTTGAGTCATTTGCCTTTCATGCAAATCTATATTTGGACTCAATTGTGTTTAGGGATATGTATGTATACTTCATGTTTGACAATTCATACATATACCTTGAAATGAAATTTGTTGTGATGAAAATTTAGTTTTTCATGTTTCATGTATTTATGTTTAACCTCATGTATATGTCTATCTAGTTCAAACTAATCTTATACATATACATCTTTTTGAGCCACGTGCCTTCATGAATATACATTTAGTGGACTCGTTGAGTTTTGATATGTATGTATATTTTAGCTTGTATTAGACATACATATGCCTTGAAGATTAGATAGTTTTGATGATTTTCGTGTTTTAAAGAATAATTGAGCTTATTGCCTAATTTTCATATTTATGATCTTCATATTTTATTTGTACACTCACATCTATTGCTTGCTCATGTTTTGTTTTCATGAGTCTTATTTATGCCTAATTGAACTTGAGTGTTTGATATGATGTGAATTTCATGTTTATGAAAAACAATTTTGTTTTATTCCTTGCTTGAAGGATTTCGTACTAGTTAACAAGCTTTCCATTTAACTAGTTGCGATGTTCTTCAATTTGGTAGTGATTTTCAAACTAAGCTATATTTTCAAATCTATTTTTGAAAACCCCTACCATCCAAGGGCGGTAGGATGGGAGATCATGTTCATGTATGCCCTAAATTGAAAATCTTTAAAACTTGAATTATGATTGGGTGGTAGAGAATATGATGTATACACTTGAACTTATTGTTATGTCAATTCGTATCATTGAACTCTTTCAATTGGTATCATTTTGATCTTCTGGTATACTCATATATGTTTTGTATGTATGTATGCTTTAAATTCCAAGTATATCAATTTCTATTGGTATCTATCTTTCATACATATATATGTTTGTGTTTATGCTAGTGCTTAAGTTTCAATTTTGTTTAAATTGATTACTTTTAAATTGTTATCAAGACTATGCATGTCTTTAGTTTGTTTTTCATAAAGGGGAGAAAATTTGATTTTGTATTTCAATTGGTATTTGTACTCCCACTCTTTATGATTAAAAGTTGTTATTTGAACATATGATATCAACATCAAATTTGTTTATATATTTTCAAATGAAATATATTCTTACAATTGGTATCAAAATTTGTGTTTAGACATTCAAAATTTGTTATGTTGTTTTACAATTGTAATTTGTTATGTTTAATTACAATTGGTATTTTCAAAATTTTGTTTAAAGAAAATATTCAAAGTTTTGATTTGTATTTCCTATATGCAAGGAGAGCTTAACATCTCTCTTACATATAGATTCATGTTGAGTATATTATAAATTGAGGAGCTTGACAACTCTTCTTTATATGATATACGTGTGTAGGGGGAGCTTCACATCTCCTCTTATGCATTACATAATATGTGTTATGTGAATTGGGGCTTGTCATCCCTTCTTCATGTAATGCATATGTGTAGGGAAGCTAACTTAGCGTCTTCCTCTTCATGAATGTATATAGCATATAACATATATTGATTCTTGTTTATTGGTATCAAGATGCTTCATTGACATATTTTTAATTGATATCATGTTTGTAGTCACCCCTTATTGATTTTGTTTTTTGTTTTAGACAAAAAGGGGGAGAACATTGTCTTTTATTGTTTTGTTTGACATAAAGGGGAAGAAAGATTTTTACCCCTCGTTTTATTTATGGTTTTGATTACCCTTTGTTGATGATTGACAAAAAGGGGGAGAAAGATTTATGAAGTTTTATATGCATGCTTATGTTTATGCATATATTAGTTTATGCATATATTATGTTTTAATCTCAAGAATCTCAAGAATATTAAGTTTAATTGATTTATAGAGTTTGCTTTGTAATTGGTATCTAGAGCTTATTTTGTTTTGAATATTCCATTTGATATCTAGAACCATTTATTGTTTATGCATATGCATGTTTCATGTTTAATATTCATTGCATATATTTATTGTTTATCCCTATGCATGAGTTAAGGGGAGCTTCCTTGAAGCTTATCTTTATCCATGCATATATAACTTCATGAGTTTTGTCATCATCAAAAAGGGGGAGATTGTTGGCCCAATGGCCTTCCACTCTAGTTTTGATGATGATCAACACTCATGTAGTTATGTTTACTAATATTCTTGTGTTTCTAAGTTTCAGATCATTAACCGGATATTAGGTTGGTGATTAGCTTCAACAAGATGATTAGAAGCTATTCTTGATGATTCCGGTGCCAAAGCTTAAAGATCATACCTTTGCACTTGGAGAATCATGGAGTTTGGACCGAGTCTACTTGAAGATGAAGATCGTCAGAAGACTTAGGTATCTAGTTTAGAGTTTGTGTTTTAGATCCATATTTGTAAAGCTTAGTTTAGTTGATATGCTCAAGTGCACAAAACACACACGTTTCATGATTTGGTTTTTGGTTTTCATGAATAATAGATCAAAACAAGTTTACCTTATACCTATGTATATTAGATATGTTCTAGATATACATACATGCTTTAAACTTGCTAGACAAACTTATTTTTGATATCCCTATTCATGTTTTGAAAAAATCAAGTTTGACAAAATACAAAGTTTTGTTTTTGATAAAATTTGAAAGACTCAAAAATGAATTGATATGTTGATATATATGTCTTGAAATTTTTATCACAAGTTTGGTTATCAAAGTAAAATGATAAAACAAGTTTTAGAAAAACATATTTTTAGAAAAACAGTTTTTATTGTGATTAAAACTATTTTTTAGATTTACTGTGAATTTATGGGATTTTTATTGAGTGAAAAGACCTATTTTCAAATCCCGTATCTGTGCAGAACTGAGGATTGGCTGTCAGGCCAAGTCGATCGACCGGACCGGTCGACCGCACCATAGGCCGGTCGACCGGGACGGTCGACCGACGTGCACAAGTCTGTGCACGTTTTGGAGTCTCTGGGACGGTCGACCGGGCCGGTCGACCGAGATGAGAGTTCTGCTCTCAGGATGTTTCGGTCGACCGGGCCGGTCGACCGCTATTGCCCAACGGTCACATTTTTGACCGTTGGCGGTCGACCGGACCGGTCGACCGGCAGTCTGTCAGACTGCCAACTCAGCCTAACGACTAGTTTTGTTTGGGGGCTATATAAACCCCATCTCTTTGGGATTTTAGCCAAGATTTCTAAGAGAAAAAATACTAGTTTTCTGAAGTGTTTAAAAGAGTTTTAAAAGAGTTTTTGGGGCTTTAAAACTTCTCATCTTTATTTGTTTTTGGTTTTTGGAAAATCAAAGAAAACTAGGTTTTGGGATTTTGATTTGGTATTTCATTTCTATCATATACAAGAGATTTCCCAAGTAGTTTTTCTTTGTTGCTTGTTTCCAAAAACACTTGTTTTCCACACTTGAGCTATATCTTCTATCCTAAACTATTAGGATCTTTGTTTTGTGGAAAAAGAAAGAAAGAGAGAGTTTTGAGGTTGTTGTTTGTAACCTCTAAGTTGTACACCCTTATTCTTGTTGTATCCCTCTTAGGTAGAGGTGATCGGGTGATTGGTTTGTATCCCTCAAGTGTGAGGTGATTGAGATTGGTTGTGAGCCTCTTTGGTAGAGGTGTTGTTGCTGGTTGTTGTTGGCCTCCGTGGAGGTTGTATTGAGAGAGGAGTTAGGTACTCCTAGAGTTGTAAGAAATCCTCTTCGGTAGAAGTTCCCTCGGTGGGAGTTGAGATAGTGGAAATCCTACACGGTGGTGTAGGCGGGGATGTAGAGCAAGGTGCTCGAACCTCGAAACAAATCTTGGTGTTTGCGATTGCTCCCATTGTCTCTCTAACTCTCTCTCATTTACTTTGTGCAAAGCATCATACTTCATCTCATATCATACTTGCTTGTGTTGAGCATATTTCTTATTGCCTTGCATTAGTTCATATTGCTATATCCTTGATTGCTTGGCTTGACTGTGTGTGCACATTGCTTGAATTGCTTGTGTGTTTGTGCATCACCTATACTCATCCAACAAGAGCTTCACATAGCGCCTCAACCCATATCTAGGGAATCAAGAGAAGTTAGTCCAGAGCCTCGCAAGGGGAATTCGGCTACACTTGTTGGATTGTATTAAGTGTGTTGCAAGATTTGCATTAGCTTCCGCATTTAGCGCACTTAGTTTGCATTTAGTTTATTAGATTAGCACTTACACCTATTCACCCCCCCTCTAGGTGTTTTCAATGACTATAACATAATATATTATAAAGTTACATGTCCCTAGGGTAAGCATGTACCATTATTTTAATTTAAGAATAAGCTTTAATCATATAAGTACATAGATAAAACCTATTATTTTTCAAAATGCAAGTTCTGATTCTTCTCAAATCAAAAGGAATAAAAGAATAAAAGAGAAAAGGGACAAGGTTCTGAAATTTGTGCCAGCATGCAAGCAAGTTTTTTCCAGCGGGTTCAATAATCAACCATGAGTTTGAGTTGGGCCAAATTCACATTGGGCCAATCAAATTGCTTCCTCTAATTTAGTAATTTTGTCCTCAGTGTTGAGACGAAAGCTATAATACAATCTGTATTAATTCATCTTTTAGTACTATATAGACTTATTATTATTTTACTTTACGTACAAAAGCATTCAAGTGACAAGCTATTTTATTAAATTCACTGTAATTCGGTAAATACTTTATTCAGGGTGGAACATTTGTATCCAATACTAATATACACATACAGTTGATGGATACATACTAAATATGTAAGAGATGCATCTAAGACTATGAATCAATTTCATAAATCAAATTTACATTTTGTAAGGGTGCATACAAATTTACAAGTAATGAGTAATCCATGGATGCATGCTTATGTAAAGATTGTGATCCTATCATAGTTAGAACAAGTTATGACTAATAGGAAAGAACCTAGGCATGATATCTATTACATTAAAATCAAGGAAAGAGAAAGGACAAGTTAAGACCAATGGGAAAGATCCTAGGCATGATATCTATTAGATTTAAATTAAGAAAAGAGAAAGGACTCTAGGTACTTGCCTATTTACTGATTAAGATCCAATGCTCAATTGAGTTTTGTGAATTAATCTTGGTTATATTTACATGTTGAGTTTTTATCATATTTTCCTAGTGTTTAGGTTAAGTTTGAATTGGTTTTGAGTTAGGATTTAGTTGTACCCAAAAATTTGAATGTTTATCTATAAATTTAAATTGATTTGGATGTGTTTTAGGACAGGGAAGAATTTTGGACGAATTTAAAAATAATTTTCTTTTATTTTATCCTTGATATTCATGGATTTAAAGAGATGAAGAGTTAAGAAGAATTCTATTTGGGTTGGGTTTCTTATTGTGTTTGGGTATGACAACCTAAACCCTATTGGATAGTACCTTAAGTTTTGGGCTTACTAGGCTGGGCTTGGGCTTAGAATAAAGGAAAATTAGAAAGGAAAGAAGGAGTTAGTGTATGGATTCAGGCTTTGGGCTCATTGAAGAAAATAGAGGGAAAAGAAAGAAAAATGATCAGCACAATTTTACTTCATTTTTATGCTTCTAATTATCTATTATTTGTATATAAATAATACTACTCGGGTATATTTGATTGAATTTTGCAGGAAATAGGTAAAAGAAAGAGAAAAAGAAATCTGGTTACTTTCAGCAATTAAATTAAATCACGCAATTTGTAAAAGATTGAGGATTGCTTTCCATATGTTACGGTGTTTTGGCCATAACTTTAGCTACAAGACTCTGAAGAGGTCATTCAAGATGTCTACGGAAAGAGAATTCGAAAATCTACAACTTTGTTGTTGAGTTTTTGCTATTTCGACCGTTTGATCACTTAAAATAGTCAAAGAAGCTCTATTTCTGATTCTGAATTTGGGCTGGACAAAATTATGACAAAATTGAAGGGTTTCTGCAAAATCTGTATATTATATATATAAGATGAAGGGCTGCTCTTGTAGGGGGGACTGTAGGTTTTTTTAATTTTTTTCCCTTCTATCCAAGGCGGCTACAGGGCCTGTCATCTAGGTTTTAGGTTTAGGCTTTAGGTTGGCGGTTTTTATTTTTATTTTTCTTTTCTTCATTGCAGTCCTCCCATGTAAGCTAGGCTGTCGGATTTTATTTTGGCCTTGTTATGACGCAGGCTCTGGAGTTAGAGGATCAAAAATTTTCATCCACTTTAATTTTAATAATAATTTTTAAGCCGTCATTGTCTCTGTTCTGCAAGTCCTTTGTCTTCAATTTTTTCATCTTCTAATCCTTCAATATCAAGAAGCAAAGGCCTTCATAATCTATAATCTGCTAGTAAGCATTGGTCCAGGCATGAAGCATTGGTCCACGCAACAAAGGGCAACTGCAGCTTGTGGAGATCACAACATGGGCTTGCATCAAATTTAGGTAAAAAGTACTCTAAACTATGTTCATTAATTCAATTAAAGTAGATTGTTTGATCAATTAGTGTGTTTAATTAGTTTAATTAATGTTCTATATTACTATTATTTAGATTAAATAACTTGTTCATTAGTGAGTCTCTTAATCGTGCATTTTATTTATTATATTATATTGTAGTTAATTACACCATTTGTAGCTAGATTCTTTCAAAGTACCAAAGAGAGATGAACCTAGACTAGAATTCAAAAACTTGATTGGAGATTTCGGTTTCCATTTTAAATATCCAAAAGTGCACGGTAGTTCGATGTAACACTCGAGGGTTGATCCACAGGGACTGGTGGTTCTTACGGTTTAGACACTTCTAGGCGAATTGGTTGAAGAGTTTGTGAGTTTTGTAAGTTTCTATCCTAAATATCAATCTAAGAAATCAAATACCAATGGTCGAATCTCCTAAACTAGAATCAAGTGGTCAATCTTGTTTCTCCATATTAGTTTGTTATTACTCACGAAAATCTCTACTTCTATTAGGCCGATTTAATCTGAACTCTAAATCTAAGAACAAGGTATAATCCAGTTACAAGATCCATCAAAGGTAAATTAACTAAATTAAACAAATAGCATAAAGACAACAAACCCCTAAGCATGGACCATTAATCCCCGATACATAGCCTGTCAAATATCCAGTTATTCTAGAAATTAATCTCCTAAAAGTTATCGGTATATTGGTGTGCAAATAGCCCTAAATAGGAGATCTAAATTAGTCCACATGAATTATAGTCTAAGTTCATCTCTCTTAGGTACTTTGAAATAATCTAGCTAACATAGTGTAATTAACTACAATATAATATAATAAATAAAATGCATGATTAGAGACTCACTAATGAACAAATTATTTAATCTAAATAATAGTAAGATAGAATATTAATTAAACTAATTAAACACACCAATTGATCAAACAATCTACTTAATTGAATTAATGAACTTAGTTTAGAGTACTTTTTACCTCAATTTGATGCAAACCCATGTTGTGATCTCCACAAGCTACAGTTGCCCTTTGTTGTGTGGACCAATGCTTCATACGTGGATAAATGCTACTAGCAGATTATAGATTATGAAGGCCCTTTGCTTTCTTGATATTGAAGGATTAGAAGATGAAAAAATTAAAGAAGACAAAGGACTTGCAGAACAGAGACAACGACGGCTTAAAAAATTATTATTAAAATTAAAGTGGATGGAAAAATTCGATCCTCCAACGCCAGAGCCTGCGCCATAACAAGGCAAAATAAAATCCCCATAGCCTAGCTTACATGGGAGGACTACAATGAAGAAAAGAAAAATAAAAATAAAAATAAAAACCTTCAACCTAAAACCTAACCTTAAACCTAGATGACAGGCCCTGTAGTCGCCTTGGATAGAAGGAAAAAAATAAAAAAAACCTAAAGTCCCCCCTGTACAAGAGCAGCCCATCCTCTTATATATATACACTGTTCTAAAAATCGGATTAATCGGCTGATTAATCCTATTCGGTGGCAGCCCGCTTAATAGTACATTAATCGCTCTGATTATGCGCTCGGGCGATTATCGGATCCAAAACGATTAATCCCCGATAAATCTCGATAATGCCCAATTAATCTGATTAATTCCCGATTAATCATTTAGGCATTTCATATATTTTTTATTGAAAAACTTATCACTTTGTGTGTTGGATCGCTAAGTAGTTTATGTTGTGATGTGATGATTTAATAATGATCTTTTGTTAAATAGTAGATGAACTATTATTTATTAAATAGTAAATGAATTACGAATTATGATATTTTATTATTGTATATTTTTGCAAAAGTGATACTTATGTTTTATTTATTTTAAAAATAACTATTTAGTAATCTTTCTCCATCATTCTTAAAACTCATTATTTTGATTGATATATTGACTATTTTTTTATTTATCTTATTTTACAGGTAAGTTCTTTTGATTTATATTATGTTGCAAATTGAAATCTTGGATTACTAATGCGACGAGATAAGTTCTCTTACTTCTTTTTACTATTTATTTATATTGTCTTGTGTTTAACATATCATGGTTTCTAACTTCACATAGATATTATCTTGTATAATATTTAGGTATTTTAACAATTAACTGTATATATTCATATGTTAGTTGTGTATAAATATAATTAAATATATTAAATATTCAAACGATTAATCCCGATTAATCCTCGATTAATCCGATTAATCATTATTCAGTGTTGGACCACACGAATAATGAAACTGATTTTTAGAACACTGTATTATATAATATACAGATTTTGCAGAAAAGCCCTTCATCTTTGTTATAATTGTGTCCAACCCAAAATTAGAATCAGAAAGAAGCTTCTTTGATTATTTTGAGTGATTAAATGGTCGAAACAGAAAAAATTCTCAACAATATAAGTTGTAGATCTTCAAATTCTTTTTCTATAGACATGTTTGAATAACCTCTTTCGGAGTCCTGTAGCTAATGTTATGGCCAAAACACTGCAACATGTTTGGAAATCAACCCTCAATCTTTTACAATTGCGTGATTTAATTGTTGAAAGTAACTAGATTTCTTTTTCTCTTTTTACCTGTTTTCCTGCAAAATTCAATCAAATATACCCGAGTAGTATTACTTATATACAAATAATAAATAATTAGGAGGATAAAAATGATGTAAAATCGTGCTGATCAAATACCCCCACACTTATATTTTGCTCGTCTCGAGCAAAATTTCTAAAAGAAAACCAAAGGTAACATAACGTAACTCACTTTCGTAGGAATTATAGTTGCACTTAGCATGTGCAACAAGCCGTTAAACCCCTAGTTACTTTAGAGGATGAGTTTTGTCTCATGAGGGTTTCAGTGGATTACACCACAAAAATTCATAAAATATGAGATTAAGAAATAAACAAAAGTAAATAAGGATAACCGAAAATCAAGAAAAGAAAAAAAATCTTTTTTTTCAAGTTAACTAGTTAGCAGATCATCAATTTTCATGAGTTTCATTTTCAAGTAAAACCTCAATTTAAGAAATTATATAGCTATAAAATAAAGTCTCAAATCTAAAATTTTACACCACGTGTCCTAAGTTTCAGATTCTATGTACCCCTTGGGAATATTGACTCCAATTTTCATACTTATTTTTTTATAACATTTTTTAACACTTTTAACTATCTTTCGCATAGATATCGAGGCTTCCTAAGGTCAAGGCACATAGCTAATTGATAATCAAAATTATTATATTTTATGGCGTTTGTCCTATTGGTTTTTCCAGCTACCCATGTAGCGAGTTTTGGGCCAATGCTCCCAAACCAGATGGTCTTAGGGCAATAAGTGTAAAAACACTCCTACAAATTTAATCACTCAAGCAACTGAGGCCATAATATAAGACTTATTAGTAATATTTTAGTATATAATAAATCTTTTTTTTTCTAGTTGTAATTATATCCCAAGCCTATGGATTTAATAATGAAAGTGCTATTGGGTACATAATCACTTAGACTAAATTTAGATGATATGTCCGTTCTCGATTTAATTTTATTTTAGGATTTTATGGTTCTCTCATCTTGATTTCACCTTTAAAATCCACTCATGGACACTAAATCACTCACATATTTAGCTAACTGTTTGTAAAAAATTTCAAATCATTTTTTTTTCAAATTTTTTTAAGACTCCTAAAGAAAATAAAGATAAAGAAAGAAAAAAACCCTAAAGCAAAACAAAACCAAAAAGACTCCTAAAAGAAAGAAATATGTGAATCTCTCCCCATTTAAATTGTGCCATATTCTCATGCACACACATGATACAAAAATAAAAATCTAGCATGTAATTTAGACATCCAAAACATGCACACAATCAGATGATCATGCAATCAAGCATACAAAAGATGTAGAAATGTAAACAGTTTGCTAGAACTAGAAATACTCGCGTGTGGTAGAAAATCAAGCTGCTGAAGCAACAAAAAATGCTCTGTGTGTAGTGGATGCCTCCTTGCTTATCCTGTATCACTTGTAATAAACTCGGCATGTAGGTTAGAGAAAGATATAAATAAAAGACTCAATAAACTGACTCAACTAACTAAAAGAGAATAAAAAGACTTAAAAACTTAAAAAAATAAAATAGATATATACATATGTACAATCCCACGTCTCTCTCACACCCAAATCTTTCTAGGTCTACTCCCTCGAGCTCGCTTCTCATCATTGCAATGGGTTCTCTTCATGGGACAAATTAAAGAGGTTAATCTTTTTGTCATCTTTAATTTTCATTCTCTCCAACTTGTTCATTACTTTTTCCATCTCCTCTTTCACTTCTTCCCATACCTCCTCACAAGTTCATCATTTTCACACAATATAATTAAAGTATCCACAATATGATTGCCTATGAATTAAGCTCATCCTCAACATCACCTCAAAACTTAGATCAATAATTTTTTTTGGAGGTGTGTAACTAACCAAAGCGTCCCTAACGATTCATCCAAACATATGACGTTCGTCTTCAAATATGTTTTCAGAGCTTGATTAATTAGAGATTCTTAAATCAAGTTTTCAAAATTCTTGATCATTGTTGGCTCATCGAAAGTAAAGATACTCAAATCGAGTTTCTTTTCTCAAAGGGAATTCTAAAATTAAGATTCTCAACATTTATTTTCTCACCATTATGATCACACTCTTCAGTAAAAAGCTCATCAAGAAACAAAGGCTCATATCCATGTAGGCATCCTTACAATGTTGATTAGTGTGGTTCCATTTTATCCATATGAGTAGATAATATCTTTGTTCCTCAACACTTGTCTTTTCACAGAACTTAGAAAATTTACCCTCAAATTTCTCATGAAGCAAAAGCTCACTATCACATTCATCCTCACAATAAGATTCAACTGATTTCACATGAGGTTGTATGTAGCCAAATAATTTCTAATCACTTCATCTAAACACCAAGGATCATTATCAAGTTTTACACCTCATGGACCATCACAACTTCCTCAACGGCTTCTCATGTTCAAGTTTTTCAAATTGATTAAGATGAAATAATGGGGACTCAAGGGTATCTCGATGGAATGATTAGACATATCACTATGGTCAATGATTTGCTATTCGGGTCTAACAGTTTGGACTTTGTTCATTCTATGAAAGTTGATGTGCTCTTGAATTGACATGAGTCGAGTCGGTATTGGCTCAGGAACTAGTTGACTAGAAAGGGATCCTTCTCTTGCTCACTAACCAACTCATTTGCTGGCCTGTTTAAGCAGTCTCTAATGTTATAGAGCACTTGTTTTGAAGTTTGCCTGAAAGTTTCAGAAGCTTCCTCTAGTGGGTTCCTTGTCCACCTGATTGCCATTGAACTCAATTTGCGAAAGTTGATAGAACTCTTGACTTGATCTGAACTTGTGGTTTGAAACAGGTTGATTGAGTGAGTCATTATCTTATTCATGTGAGCACATGCATCGATTAACTGCTGATCGGTTTCGACTATAATCTGCTGCTTGGATTCAAAACTCTCATCTAGTGTGCTTGTTAGTTTCTCATGATCATTGTTAAATCCCAAGATAGAGGTGATGGTTCAGTGTAGGACCAATTAGATTGAGAATTTTGATATGATTGATCCTGTGAAAATTGAGAATAATTCCAACCATCCGAATTGAAGTTCGATGGATAAGATTCGCTCGTCCTTATAATGAGTGGAATTGATTTGACCTAGTCCTAACGAATACCCTATCGAAGGACATTATTCAGAAGAATGATTTGGATCTTGACAGTGATGGTAACTCATGTGATGGTATGAAGAAAATGAGTAGTTCGTGGGATGGATGATTCATTAAAATCTGAAAGAGAAGTTGGTGGATAGAAAAGGGTATGGCCTATAAATGGATCGTACCCAATGAGTTTTGATAGGCCACGGGGAAAGAGATTTTTTTTATATGAGTATTTAATTTTTTTATTTTTTTTATAATCCAGTAAGTGTCAAAACTAAAGATAGAATACCGTGTTCTTGGCAATGGCGCCAAAACTTGATGGGAGATTTCGCTCTCCCGTTTTAGATAACCGCAAGTGTACGGTAATTCGATGTTCCTTGAGGGTCGATCCATAGGGACAGGTGGTTCTTACGGTTTAGACACTTCTAGGTTAATTGATTGAAGAGTTTGTGAGTTTTGTAAGTTTCTAAATTAAATATCTTTGAGAAATCAAGCACCTATGATCGAATCTCCTAAACTAGAATCAAGTGGTCAATCTCGTTTTTTCATACTAGTCCATTGTTACTCACCAAATCTCTACTTCTATTAGGCCGATCTAATCTGAACTCTAAATCTAGCACAGGGTATAATCCAGTTACATGATACATCATGGTAAATTAACTAAATTAAACAATAACATAAAGAGAATAAAACCTTAAGCATGGACCATTAACCCCCTGATACGTAGCCTGTCAAATATTCAGCTATTTTAGAAATTAATCTCCTAAAAGTTGTCAGTCAATTGGTGTGCAAATAGCCCTAAATAGGAGATCTAAATTGGTCCACATGAATTCTAGTCTAGGTTCATCTCTCTTAGATACTTTTAAGAATCTAGCTACACTTGGTGTAATTAACTACAATATAATATAATAAATAAAATGCATGATTAAAAGACTTACTAATGACAAATTATTTAATCTAAATAATAGGAATATAGAACATTAATTAACTAATAAACACACCAATTGATCAAACAATCTACTTTAAATGAATTAATGAACTTAGTTTAGAGTACTTTTTACCTGAATTTGATGCAAGCCCATGTTGTGATCTTCACAAGCTGCAGTTGTCCTTTGTTGCGTGACCAATGCTTCATGCGTGATCAATGCTTACTAGCAGATTATAGATTATGAAGGCCGTTGCTTGCTTGATATTGAAGGATTAGAAGATGAAAAAAATTGATTGATATTGAAGGATTAGAAGATGAAAAAAATTGAAGACAAAGGACTTGCAGAACAAAGACAACGACGGCTTAAAAAATATTATTAAAATTAAAGTGGATGGAAAAATTTCGATCCTCCAACTTCAGAGCCTGCGCCATAACAAGGCCAAAATAAAATCCCACAGCCTAGCTTACATGGGAGGACTACAATGAAGAAAATAAAAATAAAATAAAAATAAAACCTCCAACCTAAAACCTAGATGACACACCCTGTAGCCGCCTTGGATAGAAGGAAAAAAACCAAAAAAAAACCCTAAAGTCCCCCCCAACAAGGGCAACCCTTCATCTTATATATATAATATACATATTTTGCAGAAAAGCCCTTCATCTTTGTCATAATTGTGTCCAGCCCAAATTCAGAATCAGAAAGAAAGCTTCTTTGACTATTTTGAGTGATCAAACAGTTGAAACAACAAAAACTCTCAACAATAAAGTTGTAGATTTTCGAATTCTCTTTCCGTAGACATCTTGAATGACCTCTTTCAGAGTCCTGTACTAAGGTATGGCCAAAACACCGCAACATGTTTGGAAAGCAGCCCTCAGTCTTTACACATTGCGTGATTTAATTGCTGAAAGTAACCAATTCCTTTTTCTCTTTCTTTTACCTGTTTTCTGTAAAATTCAATCAAATATACCCGAGTAGCATTATTTATATACAAATAATAGATAATTAGAGCATAAAATGATGTAAATCGTGCTGATCAAAAGGAAGAGGTTGAGATGAGAAAAAGAAATGAAAAAAGAAATAGAGAAGGGAAAATGATATCAATCTAAATACCAGATAATTAATAACAATTACATATTAATAATAATCTTAATAATTAATAATGATAATAGTAATCAATAACAATTAATAATAATGACACACCAGATAATAATTAATCTCTTAAATCAAATTATATATACATATTAAAATACTATTATTTGTTATTAAACCATGTATTATAAAATAGGGATATTACAGATGCATTGAAGTTAACCATATAAGGCATAGAAGCAGTGCGAGTTTCCCCCTCTATAATGACTTGACAGACCAAAAGTGGTGAAAATGGTATATGCAGATTCAGTTGGTTGTTCTGGAGTTGTTTATCCCAGGTTTGAGATCATCATACAATGTAGATCTAGGTTAGGGTCTGTGAAATGAGAGATTTTGATTTTATTGATTCTAATGTCCAGCAATGAAAGAAAATGCAGAAAGCAGAAATCCTGAACTGAGATATACTACTGCCCTCACATTGCTGAATAAAGATGATACTTTTTGTTTGGTTGGAGTTGAGAGTAACAAAGAGAGAAATCTGCAGGTTGGGGCTGTAATGAAACAAAGTCAAAAGAAGTCTGCAGAGATAGTTTGGAAAAAAAGAAACTGGAAATAACCTGAGAAGGAAAGACAAGACACAGGAGAACCCAAAGACTAAAAGACACTTTTCTTTCAAATTTTGCTATCCTTTTCATGATGATGAGTTTTCTTTTTTGTTTCTTCATCCAAGTTAGAAGGCAAAATCTGCCTGAATAACTGAGCAGGACGTAAAGGTCAGATATGGCTTACAGAAAAATTGATACCCACATGCTTGGAATTCGGTGCAGAAATTCTTAATTTATGTGGACTTACCTTTTACCTTCGTTATGAATCCATTTCCTTCGTAATCTAAAACACAGTCTTCTAATTGGATTTAAACTCCTAAAGTATCACTCTGAAAGAGATTCTAATTGATCCAAACAGTTCTTTGCATAATAATCCCCTCTAAAATTACTAATTTATCATTGATGCTAAGAAAAATTACAGTCAATTCAAAATGAATTTAGCTGTAAAACTTGTACCAAACAAGCTCTGGCATCAAAATATGAGCCCATGCCTAGCTGTGGTTTATCTTACACAGAGAAGGGATCAAGCATGTGTACCCACATGCCAACAGGACAAGACAAAGCCCACAAACTTCAGCTATAGGGATATTCATTTCTGTGGTTAATGTTGACATTTCAAACTATTTGATGATTCTTATGATCTCAAGTTTCAACTTCTTTTTTGGGCAAACAGCTACTTTGGTTCAGAGACGAGCACATAAAGGTGTCCTTGTGGCTTGTCTGACTAGTTTCTCCATTAAAGTGTCTTGATATGCATCTTTGAATTCTCTGTTGTCATTGCAATTGTAAAATGCCTACAAGAATATAATTCTGCCTATAAATATTTTTATAGTCTGACACTTGATAGTCAGAATTTTGTTTATTGCTTTTTAGTTCTTGCATTGGTGGATGACTAGTTACTCTTATATTGAGTGTTTAGGAGTTGAATATGAATAAGATGGAGGGCTATTAGCAATGTACAGCAATTCTGTTTTGATGGAGGAGCAGATTTAAATTACATTTTATATAACTTAAAACCAATGCATAACTTTGAACTGATAAAATTTCACTAAATGTCCATGAGTTTTGGCTTATTTCCAAACTTTCTTAGATTTAAAAAATCATCATTACCTTCCTTGTATTTTATTGAAATTGATACATTTCACCTCTGGAAAAAAGTACCTGACCTAATTTAATCCTTTCTTTGACATGAATTTACTTTTTAGTTACATTGCACGTCACTTTAGTCTGGAAATAGGAGTATGCCTGTTGCATGATCCGTATCGGGTGGGGTTTTTACATATCGGATATCGGATATCGGGGGAGATAGCGGGGCTACGCGCGCCATATCGGGCGTTTATATCAGACACTATTTATAATGAAATTTTGATAACTAAAAGTTGGTTTAGTATTATAGATATCATCTACCAAATAAAATGATGTAATATGCATGCAAAGACGGTAAAAAAAACAATATACATTTACACGCAGTCGTGCAATAAATAAGTTATTTCATATCGGGCGATATCTCGGGCGATTCATTGCCCGATATCAGGTGATTTATCAGCCGATATTTCAAGTATTGGTCATTTTTTGCTGCAAACGATATGGGCGTACGATTTCCCCATCGTATTGGTAGCAGGCAAAAAACGAGATATCGGCCGATATCTCGGCCGTATCTAAACAAGGCTTTCCTGTTGGCCCAGTTTTGGACAACACTTGAAAGTATGGAATTCTTCAATTCTTTCTGGAGAAGTTTAGTGAAGATGTTAGCTAACTCTCCATGAGTCATTGAGTCCTCCTGTGTAAGAGGAAAAGGGAGGAAAAGGGCACTGATGAGCGACGAGCTAGGGCAATTTCAAGAAACCCCAAGGCTATGCTTGATGGTAACACTCAACCACCTCCCCCATATTTTCTTGTGGGTGCGTGTGGGGTTAGTTTTTTGAGTTATCTCCTTTTTTGTCTACCCTATCCAGATTGGGTTCTAGTGAATTTATCCCACTAAATTGACAGGATAGTTAGTGTTATGAATGTCTTCAGCTAATTTGGGTTTTAGTTATTTGGTTTACTTTTCTAGGAATTTTGTGTGCGCGCTGGAGGCAGAGTTTGGAAGGAATTAACCCTTAACTGCCTTCTAACCACCCTTTCCAAACAGGGCTTAGTTAAATATACCCCATTGGATTGATGGCAGTGGTTACAAAAGTCGAGCTAATTTGGATTTGTTATTTACTATACTTTACTTTAAAGTAGGAACTGTTGTCTTTTAACATTTAGTGGATTGCACCTTGATTTTAGTAAGAAATGTGTGAGACGAAGTAGGATTATTCTCTCATTTTTTTTCTTTTAAGAAACGGGGGAAACATAATTGCCAACCTTTTGAAATTGACAAGTCACAGTTATTATAACTTTTTTCTTCTCTTTTCATTTCACTATATTTTGAATGCAGAAGATAAATTTTCTGTTGTACTTATCCTAAACTAAGTTGTTTTTCAACTGTCGTGGATTGTTTTCGTCAAGTTTATAACCTTGAACAGGTTGTCCATATCTTGCACGCCATAGCAATTACTGGATATTAGTTATCAGGTTT
>JAVJIF010031336.1:0-105032 GCA_038442645.1 Agave tequilana
TAGATCTAACTAACTCACTACTTTCGGTCGTTCATTTTGCGTCGCTTGATGGATGGGCAAAAAATATTAAAAACACTTAATTTTTGGTTTATATACTTGAAATAATATAGATCAACTTCAACGGAGTGAATGTTGTATTCGAATGTCGGAGGGTTAAATTTGAGTGGGAATGATCCGGGCTCAAATCCTTTTGGAAGGATACAAGTGTGTGTGTGTGTGTGTGTGTGTGTTGTGTGTGTGTGTGTGTGTGTGTCAGATTTTCACAGTTTTTGCATTTTTCTTGGAGCCACAGTTGACACTAAATAATTATCAACATATTGACAAATTAGTTTGAAGTTGTGCTAAAGTATCTGGAGTAGAAAATATATTGTAACATGAACAGTGTAGAGAGAATTGGGGACAGAAGTATTGTTACAATGCTCATATTGTTCTCCGACTTGAGTGGTTATTATAGTCATGGTATCTAAACAGAAGATCTTTTGACTCTGCTGTTTTTAAGGTATACAATTCAAAATGAATTCTATTTGTTCGCGTAGATGATTCTGATTTGCTTTGGGTTTTGCAGGGACGTGGAACTGTCGTAACTGGACGTGTGGAGCAAGGAACAATTAAAACTGGAGAAGATGTTGAGATCTTAGGTTAATGCAAGTAAGTTATGAAGTTAAATCTATAATTTACATCATTTGCCAAATGTTACTTTATACTTGCAAACACCAATAGTGTTACTGGATTATTTTTATGTGATGATGCAATCACTCTGATTTTGTTATTTCAGTCCATGAACAAGGGCCTTCTGAATCATTTTAGGAGTTTTTTATAGTTAGTTTTTAACTCCAACATGGAAGCAATAAAGTGTAGAACAACCAATCACACAATTTGGAATTTTGGATAGTAGCCCTTAAGATGTCGTCAATCAACCTTTTTCTTTTGGAAATGTTATTCAAAGCCAATATCCCTCAGTTAAAAGGTTAATATCTTTATGTGCTTTTCTTTCCATCAATGAAATAGCTATTATTCTTTTAGTAACCTAGCATGATCAGTTACAAATCTAGGCCTCTTGCACAATTCAAGGAGGCTTTACCATTGTCGTGAAGTGACACTCATATTGGATAAGAAATTTCAGTTGATGTTCTTTGTGTATCCTTGGTCTTAGGTAAAGCTGTGTCAAAGCCTAAAAGCATGCTTTTGTGAACAGTCGATTTCTTCATCAAAGACTTGAAGTCACAAGATTTCACAGATGCAAGCTTATTTCACAGAGTATAAAATGTACACTAGACCTTGTACCAAGTTGGCACTGAAAGGAGCTAAAGCAGCTCTAAGTCCGGGGAACATATGTTCAAGCAAATTGCAATTTGGAAGTGCTTGCAGTATTGAAGTGACATGATTGGTCAAGGTCAATGAACTTATCTAAGTTTGAGGGTAACCTGTTACAGTTTACTTGAAATATGGTAAGTTGCTCCGGAATGCACTAAAATCTTGAGTCCACATTATTTTAGTAAATTATTTTTTTACTAAAATATTGAATTCAAATATAGGGAAGCAAGAAATGGCTGTTTCTGCACCAATTTCCTTGTATATACGGCATGTTTCTGGTCAAATCGAATTCATGGCAGCCAGGAGGATCCTTGATAGATAATGATTATTAGATGACTTATTAGGACATTAAGTAAATATATGACACTGTAGTGGATGAATATTATGTATGTCATGTGCATAAACATTGCTAAATTGACATATGTGTATCCTAATTGTCATATATGTAGTAACATTGTAAAACCTCAATGTAAACATGTTAAAAGCTGGCATATTTATGTCATGGAAACAAATGAACATTACAATAAGGATCCGCACATAGTTCACTATAACTAATTATCAATAAACATAAAAGTTAAACAAATAAATAAATTCTTGTGCAAAATGTCATGTCAGGCAAAATGTCTGGCGATGTGTCCGATCAAACCTGACATGTCGGGGACGTTCAGTGAAAAATGCTATAAGGTATATCTACCTCCATGTTGTGGCGTTGAATAATAAAAAATGACATGTCCAACATGTCGGTTCATGTTAAACAGTGATATATAGAAATCATCTCTAACTACATCTTTTAATAGCAATTTATCTGCATATAAACTGGAGCCTTCATATGATAAATTGACTTATCCAAGTACCAGTAATTTTGTCATTCTCAATATTTTGTGGCACTGCAAGTATTTTCTATACATGCAGCTGATTCACAGTAAAAGATAAAAATGAAGGAAAGGAGGAAAAGTAAGAAACTCTAGAATGATAACTCATTCATTGTTTTTTAGGTTGCTTCTACAACATTTAAATATATAGTGATATATTGAAATCTGCATGACAACCTCCCTACATTCTTTTTCCATAATGACAGAGTGGTGCATTGAAGACTACCGTTACTGGTGTGGAGATGTTCAAGAAGATCCTGGATCATGGAGAGGTATAAATGGTATGAATGGACATTCCGTGCCTTTTATGATGTATCTATAATTTTAACATTTGGTCATTATGTTTCTATAGGCTGGTGATAATGTTGGTCTTCTTCTACGTGGTTTAAAACGTACAGATGTACAAAGAGGACAGGTGAGTAATATCCGAGAAAGATCTTGCATTATGATGTTAACTCAAATTATTTCCTCTTTTTTATTCTCACTGCAAGTGCAAGATACTTTTGCAAGAAATTTCACTAGATGAACTGGTCATCAACAACAACAAAAAAAAGAAATGAAAACTCCTCAATGACCTGATGTTCTCGTCTCTGTCCTTGAATTACCCATCCCACCGTAGTTTTTAAGATGAAACACATGGTTTTAGCGTCAACTGGTTGTAGTCCGTTTTAATCATATTTGTATGTCATATAATATCCCTGACGTTACACCTTCTCTTGATACAGCTCTATGGGCCAGGAAATTGGCATGTAGAGGGTTGTTTTGGGGCTGACAGCCAGTCATAAAACCTTTGTTGAATCTTAACGGAGTTTATGCTCCATAGCCTACTCCACATTTGTTGGGGAAAGGCTTTGATGCTGCTGCTGCTGATATGCATCTTTCACTTTCCTGAGATCGAGGTTTAAAAATCTTGGTATTAGTATCGGTGTCGGCCAATGAATTTTATTATAAGTAATATCAATATCGGGCGATGTTATCGGAATCGGCTGATATTGAAACATGCTTGAGCTCTTTGAAGTCACTTATCTTTCAATTTTGTATATTGTTGAGAACTTCTGCATTATATTTATGGTGCATTTGATGAGCGTAGGTTGTTTGCAAGCCCGGTAGTCTTAAGACCTATAAGAGATTTGAGGCTGAGATTTATGTACTTACAAAAGATGAAGGTGGTCGCCACACTGCTTTCTTCTCAAATTATAGGCCTCAATTCTACATGAGGACTGCAGATGTTACTGGCAAGTGTGGAATTGCCTGAAAATGTGAAGATGGTGATGCCAGGAGATAATGTGACTGCCATTTTTGAACTTATATCCCCTGTTCCACTTGACGCAGGTAATGGTGTCATGAATTATCAAATTTTATGGTCAAGCTGCAATTTGATAAATTTACTATTTATTTGTTATATTTTATTTTGTGCTGGAATTCTAATTGAACTGGGTATAACCTTCAAAATAGCATGCATTCAGTGTAAAATCACATTTTCTGAATCTTTCACTGTTATTTTTGTTAGTTTGTACCCTATCAGGCAATCTCTTAACATCACGCTGTGTATCACACTAAAAATCTGCTGTTTCCCTTTTAAATAGGCTTACATGCCACTTTATTAATTGGATTCCTGTCCCTCTCGTTATTCTTAGTGCCTAAATACGGGTTAACATGAAAAACTTATATGAGACTGAATAGATCCATAAAATTATCCACCCAGTCCATATATAGAATTTATTCAATAGTTTAAACTATTCACTTGCATTTATGTTTTCTCCTTACCTAGTTGAACCATTCTTTCTTTTCTTTCTTTTCCTTTTCGCCATGTGTTTATTTTGTAAACAAAGGAGTAGCCCGGTCTTGAACCTGGGGTGTCCCATAACCCAATCCACCTTTTGCCTAGTTGAATAAACATGGACATGATACCTCAAGACACAACAAATCGTAGAAAGCACACACATAATAGAATATCATGTCCAGTACCTGTATGTGACACGTGCGGCATGTTTGACACCTTGGAGCGTTACTGTTGTAATTTGAAGTACCCATGCTACCTAGTCCTCTAGAACCGAACCATTCTTTGATGGTCACCTATGTTCCTATTTAAATGTTTCAATTCTGATTAACATATTTTCTCATGAGTGTTTGCACAGGCTCTGTGGTCCTTTGCTATATGAAAACTTCTGTTTCCTTAATTAATTCATTGTGAGTAGACTGGGAGTGTATACCTTGTTTCTTTTGTTTGAATAACTACCTTTTGGGCATGTGCAAGTTAAAAATGATCTCTTTTTTGAATTTAATAACTATATGTTGCTGTTTATTTGGATGATGCTCAACTCTAAGTTCACAAGGATTTGTTCTGACTAACAATTATAGGATGCATATCTTTCTTGAAATCAGTCGTATACGATTGATTAGAACTTGTTGCTATTCTTGTAAAATTCTAATTATCTGTATTTCAGCATGATGTTTTAGCCAAACAAATAAATCATATTATGATATGGTATGATTCAGTCGTTGCAATTCTCCATGATGGAGTTCTCATCTCATGGTCTCTTGACATTTAAAAAAAATCAGTTTTAATTTTTTTTAAAAACCACTTTCCTTTCTCTTTAATTTATGACTGTTATATTGTTATTCAATGTCTTCGTTGATTGCTTCTGTATATATCCTTCAATTTTCTGGTTTTCTCTTGCTTTCCTGCTAGTTTTGAACACCATTTGCGGTTCAGAGCTTGATTCCTACACCATTTTCATTTTTACAGGGCAAAGATTTGCATTACGAGAAGGTGGACGGACAGTTGGTGCCGGCGTCGTTTCCAAAGTTATCAGCTGAGCTCTCCCTAGCTGCATTGCTGCGATCTGCTGCGTCCTCAGACTGGTGGACATTTGCTTTTCCTAAAAGATTTAATTTAGTGAGAAATGGTTGTGTTGCCTGTTGGTAATTTCAATTATGGCAATCTAGTAAATCCAGTTAAATATAATTTGTCATTCATGCATTATAGAGGGGCACCGGGGATGTTAAATTTTGACTCTCTTGCATTATTTTTTGGGTCTGTTGTTTTTGTTAACCAGTGCAGAAATGATTCCAACACCCACGCACCCAACACACACCACACCCCCCCCCCCCCCCCCCGGGGGGGGGGGGGGGGGGGGGGGTTACTAGTAAACTTCTGGTCTGCTTGTATATCATGAATAAAATCCCCATCACTGTTAACTGAATCCATGTGTTTTGAGTAATCAGTTGAATGTGCGTTCACTAATGTTTCCATTTTAACATTCGTAGCTGTTTCCTTGTTGAAACGTTGGGTTGAACCGGTTTCTGTTCAGTTTTAGTGTTTATTTAAGAAATGACAATTTTAACATGTATTGTGAATTTTCTTTCAAGGCAAGGCGGAGCTGGCCGCCCCTTTTAAAAAAAAAAAAAAAGAAATGAACTTTTGAAGTATAAACAAATTCCCAAAAAATAAAAAAATAAAAAAGTTTCAAAATTTGACAAAATTGTTGCAAGTTATGAAAAGCAAAAGTATTTTTTTTTATTAACAATCCAATTATTTGGATAAATTGATACAATTACAAATGAAGTATATAGATTAAAAATTAAATATAAATAGAGACAAATACAAATGAATATAGATTAAAAATGAATTATAAATTAACACAAATACAAATGAACTATGCATATCGTTATTTCTTCGTTCATCTTCTAGAGAGTCATAAAAGATTTCTTTTACTGATTTATTTTGGCTTTTTTGTCTCCGCATCTAGTCATTCATTCTCGCTTATGCTCATCTCGATAGCTTCTGATGACAGACGGTTTATCGTATTAGTCAGTATTTGTCCAGCTGTACTAAAATCAGATCCTGAAGTTACTGTAGAAGTTTCATAGTGTAGCACCCCGTTCTCAAGATACGTACCCTGATGCGTATCCCAAATTATTTTGGACCGTATTGTTCAATTTTCTTTCAGTATTTGCTTTTGGGTTGTGATTACTTATGATATCGTGTATCAGATCTGGATTCTCAGACCTAGAATCGGCACTGATTCGGACCGGGAACCCGATACTAGCCTGCTACCCGATTTGACCTTCCTATTAGTCCGATTTGACCGATTTCAGTTTCAAACACTGTTTTCTAATATTTTAGATTTTTCATGATTTTCTGAAATTTTTCAGAATTTTTCAGCAAAATCTCCAAAACCAGTGTCAGTCGGCATCGCTGACTGATTTCTAGATTTTTAGTTTTCAAATGGGATTGAATTTTTAAAAATGACTTTTATGTTTCTTCTTAGAATTTCATTTTCTATCTAAATGTATTTTTTGAGATTTTTTCTAAATTTATCAAAATTTGATCGATTCTGGTGTCGGCCGGTATCGCCGGAAGATTTCAGAATTTTTAATTTGAAAAATAGATTGAATTTCTCAAATACGATTTCACCGAGCATCTTAAAATAATATTTGATATTTTTGAGAATGTTTCGGAACGTTTCTGAAATAGTCAAATTTTCGCCCTATTAAAATAATAATATTAATTACCGATCTTATCTTTTCGTGCTTTTTCTTTCTCTACTCCCCTACTTTATGCTCTCAGATATTATAATAAATTAATTATTTAATAATAAAATTTTAAAACTAATTTCCTTTCTTTTTCCTTATTTTTTTTTCCATTTTCTTTCTTTTTCTTCTTTTTCTTTTCTTCTCCTTCACTCCACGCCCCATACCCTGTTTTCCCTGCCACCGCCGCTTGCAGCAGCAGACAGGCCATGATGGGCTGCTGCTGCAGCCCCTCTCCTCCTCTCCATCCCCATTCATCATATCCCTTCTCCTCCTTCTCCATTTAATCTCCTTCCTCCTTCCATCTCTTTTCATTTCCAATTTCATTTTAACTCCAACCAACTTCAAACAAAACACCAAACACCAACTCCCTTCATCTTCACCACCGCCGCCTTCACCATCACCACCGCCTCCGTCGGCCGCCCCTAGGCCGGCCATCCACTCCCCACACACCACCTGTCCACTCCACCACCTCCTTCTACCTCCATCAACCACCCACCACCTCCAATTTCACCAAAACCTATCACCACCACCTCCCTTCCTCCTCCAAAATTCACCACCATCTCCATCAAATCCACCACTCCCACCACCCCACCATCACCTCCTCCTCCTCTAACTCCCTGCGACCTCTAACAACCAACACAACCACCATAAACACCACCACCATCAACTACCACCACCACCCACTTCACCAAACAACAACAACCACCAAACAACACCACACCCCCTCCCCTCCCCTAGGCCAGCGCGCGCGCCCCACCCTCTCCCGGCACCGCCGCCAGGCCGCCGGCCACCTCCCCTCTTCCCTCCATTTCCTTCTTTCTTTCTTTCTTCTTTCCTTCTTTATTCTTTCTTTCTTTCTTTTCTTTTCTTTCTTTTCCCTAAATAAACTCACTTTTCACATTCCTAAAATACCCATCCCCTCATTCCCAATTTACTTCCCTATAATTTCAATCATATCCCTCCCCTTTTAATTCCTTTTTCCTCTTCTAAAAATACCCTATTCTCTTTCTCTCTCTCCTTCCTACAACTCTCTCTCTCCTCTTCTCTCCTCTCTCATTCCCTCTCTAATATATATATATATATATATATATATATATATATATATATATATATATATATATATTATATATATATATATATATATATATATATATATACATATATATACATATGGGCTAGTGGCTTGCTCGCACGGGTTCGCGGATTTCTCGGATTTTAACCCGGTATTCATTCCGGTTTCAGACGAGTGTTTATATTAAACTTAAAAATAATTACCTTGATTTATAACATGATATTGATATGTAGACATCTTATTATTACCGTAACATGCCTAATACTTGCTGATGTAATATTTAGTATATGATTTCTTGCTATACAAGCTTATAGATGGTATTGTATTCGGTATTTGCCCGACACTTGACATGTTATACTTGATGCATGATTTATGGCACTGGCACTTGATATATTATATTTGATACCTGATCCACGACACTTGATATCTGACACCGGTACTTGATATGTTATATTTGATTCCTGATCCACGGCACTAGATATTAGACACTGGTACTTGATATATGTTATACTTGTCACCTGATCCTGACCCCCGGTATATGACACATGCTAACCCTTACTTGATATGCTTTCATGTGGTACAAGTACATTGACTTGACATCGTGACCCTTAACCGGACACTACCACCCCTGATACCTGTAATATATGGCATATTCATGACTATCACTTTTACTTAGAGTTGGCATGATTATTATATAATTATCAGACATTTGGTACTCCTAAACTCCTGTACTCCTAAACTCCTGTATACTTAAACCCTGAAATAGGGAGGCTCCTGACATTACTCCTTATATTATACTCCTGTTGACCCCCGTAATAGGATAACCATGGATATTGGACTTCTGTGAATACCCTGTGGACTTTATTATTTGACACTCTGTTATATTTAAACAATTTACATCGGGACGAAGGAAATTGATGGGTTTCGATATAGCTTCTGTGTTTATGGTGGCCATACATATGTTGTACAACTAATTCCTGTTAGATTTGACCTGGAGGCCACCAGGTGCTTCCGAGGGGTGTACTGGCACCCCTACCCCCTGCCTGCCTGCCGGGTGTGCTATATCCCCTGAGTATATTCCTGTGGGGAACAGTTACACTCTATTCCTGTTCGGGCGTATACTAAGACCTTCGGGCATATAGTAACTCCGGTACCTAGCGGTACGTTCCGGCTCAGTATCGGATACTCCTGGACCGTTGTCCAGGGCATGTACAAGACCCATTCTAAACATGGTTCGTCGTTCCCCATCAATTCCAATAACCAACCTCGCTCGACTTGTATGCGGAAGTATATGGTATAGGCTATATACCGAAATATACAAATTAGACGAGTCTTAATAATAACTTGATAGTTGACTTCATGCTACATGAATTTTATTGTCATTTCCATACTTGCTATTTATTGTAGTTACTCCATTGATTACATGACATTTGACCTACTACACTTGCTTTTATTTCATGTCACATAAATTTTAATGTCATTTTCATATTTCACTATTTATTGTGGTTATTCCATGCTTATTAATTTGGGTACATTATACTTGACCTGATGCACTCACTTTTATTTAAACTTACCATTTGAGTTCTTCTTGCACTCGCTGGGTTGCCCACTAACAACCCTGAATTTGTATGTTCAGAGTTAGCAGTTTGGACTGAGGTGGACCCATCAGCTGAGGACCAGGCTTTCTTCGAGGAGCAGGCGGATCAGCCGTAGTCTCTTCCTGTCTTTCCCGGCTCGCGAGATTCACTTTTTCAGCTCGTGAGTGCTTATCTTTTATACCCTGTACTGTCTACTTTTGTACTACCTGGTGATGTAATATTTATATAATATTATGTCACAATCTGTGATGACTGAGTACTTGTACTATTTTGTGTTGGAATGTATAACACCACGTATTTCCGCACTCTGATCCCTGTATTGTGTTATATTGATGCTTAGCGTATATACGTGATGGTACCATCGCCCTGCGTATGTACGTCGCAGTGGCGTCCCCGTATCCACGGGAGCGGGGCGCCACAGGTTGGTATCAGAGCCTAGGTTCTCACACCTTCAGTACAACCAGTCTGCAAATTAATGTTAGATTAATTTGTGACTGAGTCACACGAGTATTTACTATACATTCCAATCACAAGTACAAAGTTATCTATTCCTTCCTTGAAATTCATCCCTTGATTTCTGAAATCTCATGCAGTTCCTCATTTCCGTCACTTTTTCAGCCGACTCGAATATGAAGAGACGGGGGACACGTAACGGTCCTGGCACTTACTGTGACGGTCCGTACGGAGAGAACGACAAGATGAGGATACTCCAGGACATGATGAATAGCAAGCAACAACAAACAGAGCTCTTGCGGTAAGGATTGCTGACTGCACCCCGGGAGCAAAGGCCGGGTACTGTGTCGGATTCAGGAGGTTGCAGCCGGTAGACTTTTCGGGCACTGAGAAGTCCCTGGATGCAGATCAGTGGCTGATCGACATGACCGATCTTCTGAAGGCGGCCAGAATTCTTGGTGAGAGCCAAGTGGAAGTGGTCAAGATCCAACTGAAAGATATGGCAAGGACTTGGTGGCTAGCCGAAGAGGCGAGACTGGAGAAGCCTATCACTTGGGACCAGTTCTTGAAGGGCTTCTATGAGAGGTTTTCCCTGCAACTGCTCAGAGGAGATGAAGGAGCAGTTTATTAGGCTGCAGCATTGGAATCAATCGGTGGATGAGTATGCTGCTGAATTCCTGAGACTTAGTCAGTTTGCACCATATATGGTAGCCGACGAGGAGAAGAGGGCTAGCAGATTTCAGCAAGGATTGAGTTGGATATCTAGATGTTGCTTATACCCCATCAGCTGAAGACATACTCCCAAGTTCTTTCTATAGCCCGTGATGTGGAGCAGGGATTGGAGAAGAAGAGGAGAGTTGAGCTGCAGCACAAGCCTATGAAGCGCCAATTCTAGCAGGTGAACAGAGGGAATCCAGTCAGATCTTTTGGTGCCCCAGTAGCCAAGCGGCCTTTTCAGCCTCCTTCTCAGCAGCTTGTGTGTGGATACTGTCAGAAGCCTGAACACAATCAGCGCAACTGCCGTATGGCCAATGGGCTGTGTTTGGCATGCTGATCCGGCAACCACTTAGTGGGAAAGTGTCCATTTAAGAAGATCTGGAATGCAGCTCCTGCACCACTAGCACTTCCAGCACGAGTGGCACCACCAGCACCTTCAGCACGAACAACTCCCCCAGCATTTTTGGCACCACCGATGAGGAGGAATCCAGGACCAGTAGGCAGAGGAGCTCCACTTCCTCCCCAGCGTCGGACTATGGGTCAGGCTCAGAGGGGACCCAGGACTGGAGTAGGCCGCGGGAGAGGCCAGGCCTACAACTTGATAGCAGAGGAAGCTGAGGCATCAGGAGAAGTAGTGGCAGGTACAATCTTGGTCCACTCAGTTCCAGCCTTATCACTCTTTGACTCTGGTGCACCACATTACTTCATATCCAGTAGATTTATTGCCTTGCATTCTATACCCCTAATATGTATGGGTGACCAATAAGAAATTAGTACGGGGAATGGGGTAGTCATTACTAACAAGATTTGCAAGGCGTGCAATATGGAGTTATGTGGTAGAAAGTTAGAAGCTGACATGTTCGTATTGGACACTAGAGGGTACGATGTGATCCTAGGTATAACTTGGCTCAGCAAGTATCATACAGTGATCGACTGTCGGAACAAGAAGGTGATCTTCAGGGTTCCACACCAACTGGAGTTTTGGTTCTTTGGAGAACGCAAGTCCCTTAGGAAGGAAGATCAACTGGATTTGCCACTGCTGAAGAGAAGAAAACGATATCAGTGTGGAATGAATTCCTAGATGTATTTGAGGAGATATCAGGACTTCCACCTGACAGAGTTGTGGAGTTCTCTATTGACATTATTCCAGGAGCGATTCCCATCTCTAAAGCACCGTACTGGATGGCACCAACTGAATTGGCTATATTGAAGGAGCAGCTACTGGAGTATTCATGCAAGGGTCTGATTAGACCGAGTACTTCACCTTGAGGAGCACCAGTGTTGTTGGCAAACAAGAAGAATGGTGGCAAGAGATTGTGTATTGATTACAGAGAATTGAACAAAGTCACCATTAAGAACAAGTACCATTTGCCGAGAATTGATGATCTCTTTGATCAACTTCATGGGGCCCAAGTATTCTCAAAGTTAGATCTGCATTCGGGATACCATCAATTGAAGGTGAAGAAGGAAGATATCCAGAAGATGACATTTAGGACTTGCTATGGTCATTACGAGTTCCTGGTTATATCCTTTGGAGTTACAAATTCCCCAGCAGTCTTTATAAACTTGATGAATATAATCTTCTCACCCTATTTGGATAAGTTTGTATTGGTGTTCATTGATGATATTTTGGTCTATTTCAAGAATGAAAAAGAGCATGCGGAGCATCTGAGAGTTGTGCTATAGACGCTCCGACTTGAGCAGTTTCATGCCAAACTTAGTAAGTGTGAGTTCTGACTGGAGAGTATAGCATTTTGGGTCATGTTGTTTCTAAGGAAGGAATCTCGGTGGATCCCAGCAAGATTCAGGCAGTGAAGGATTGACCAACTCCAAGGTCAGTAACAGAGATCAAGAGCTTCATCGGATTAGCTGGATATTATCGAAGGTTCGTGCAGGACTTCTCTAAGATTGCAGCTCCTTTGACCAAGCTTACCAGGAAGGGAGAGAAGTATATATGGACTGAGGAGTGTGCGTCTGCTTTTGAAGAGTTGAAGAACAAGTTGATTTCAGCTCCAATCTTGAAGACACTCTCAGGGACAGGAGGAATGGTTGTATACAGTGATGCTCAGGAAAGGGTCTTAGATGTGTATTGATACAGCATGGGCATGTGGTAGCTTATGCCTCCAGATAATTAAAGCCACATGAGAAGAACTACCCAACACATGATTTAGAGCTGGTAGCTGTGATTTTGTGTTGAAGATATGGAGGCATTACCTGCTGGGTGACCGAGTGTTGATTTACACCATCACAAGAGCTTGAAGTACATTTTCACTCAGAAGGAGTTGAATATGAGGCAGAGATGGTGGCTTGAGTTGATGGCAGATTATGATATAGATCTGTAGTACCATCCTGACAAGTTAATGTTGTGCCAGATGCCCTGCGTAGGAGACCTGAAGCCAACATGGTAGTGCTGCTCACTCAGCAAGAGGAGTTACTCAAGGAGATGAGGCGGCTAGACTTGATGGTGATTCGGAGGGCCAGTGGATCTGTGTAGTTGATAACATTTCAGATCTACCCGACATTGATGGAGGAGATCAGAGAAGCACAGAGAGAAGACCCCAGATTGCTGAAGTTCAAAGAGCAAGTGGAAGCAGGGCTGAGGTCAGATGTTTGCATACAACTAATGGTGCACTCTATTTCAGGAGCAGAATTTGTGTGCCTCAGATGGAGATTAGACAGAAGATCTTAGCTGAAGCCCACAGCTCAGCTTATTTTATAAACCCTGGAGGAACTAAGATGTATCAGGATCTGAAGTAACATTTCTGGTGGAATGCGATGAAGAGAGAGATCGCACAATATGTGGCGAAGTGTTTAGTGTGCCAGCAAGTGAAAGCTGAACACCAGAGACCAGCTGATTACTACAGCCTTTGCCAATACCAGAATGGAAGTGGGAGCATGTTACTATGGATTTTGTCACCGCTCTACCCCATAGTCCAAAGGGGAACAATGCAATATGGGTAGTTGTTGACCGTCTCACTAAGTCAGCACATTTCATACCATTCAGAGTGGGACAATCTACAGAGCTTCTGGCAGACAAGTACATGAGGGAGATAGTTCGACTGCATGGAGTTCCTGTTAGTATCGTATCGGACAGGGACACGAAGTTCAGATCTCGCTTCTGGGAGAGCCTTCAAGAGAGTCTAGAGACCCGTCTGAAGTTTAGCACATCTTATCATCCAGAGACAGACGGGCAGTCCGAACGGACCATACAGATCCTAGAAGACATGTTGAGGACTTGTACGATAGACTTCAAGGGATCGTGGGAAGATCATCTATATTTGACAGAGTTTTCCTACAATAACAGCTATCAGGCGAGCATCAAGATGGCTCCGTTTAAAGCCCTATACGACAGGAGATGCAGATCACCATTGTGTTGGGATGAAGTTGGTGAGAAGAGACATTTGAGACCAGATGTGATAGTACAGGCAGTGCACAAAATTAGGACCATCCAACAGCACCTTCGTGCAGCACATGACAGACAGAAGAGTTGGACAGATTCTAATAGAAGACCGTTGGAGTTTCAAGTGGGAGAGCATGTGTTTCTGAGGATATCTCTGACCAAGGGAGTGATCAGATTTGGTGCACGTGGGAAGCTGAGTCCGAGGTATATAGGCCCGTTTGAGATATTGGAGCGAGTAGGAAAAGTAGCGTACAGATTGGCACTGCCACCATCACTGGAAGGAGTGCACAATGTGTTCCATGTGTCACAGCTAAGAAGATATATCAGGGACGAGAGCCATGTATTGGATTATTCAGAGTTGGAGTTGCAGCCGGATTTGTCTTATACTGAGCAACCAATGGCTATTATGGCCAGAAGCGTTAAGACCCTGAAGAATCGGACCATCCCGTTGGTGCTAGTTTCATGGAACAGACATAGTCTGGGAGAATCAACTTGGGAGCGGGAAGACGTCATTCGTGACCGTTACCCGCATCTATTCGAGCCTTGAGTGATAATTTTCTTAGGAACTTCATCTCTTGTCTTATCAATTATTTATTTCCATATTCATCTCTTTCCTTATCGAAATTTCGAGGATGAAATTTTTGTTAGGTGGGTAAATTATAGCACCCCGTTCTCAGGATACGTACCCTGACACGTATCCCAAATTTTTTCAATTGTATTGTTTAATTTTCTTTCAGTATTTGCTTTTGGGTTGTGATTACTTATGATATCGTGTATCAGATCTGGATTCTCAGATCTAGAATCAGCCCTGACCCAGACTGGGAACACGATACTAGCCTGCTGCCCGATTTGACCTTTCTATTAGTCTGATTTGACCGATTTCAGTTTTAGACACTATTTTCTAATATTTTAGATTTTTCACGATTTTCTAAAATTTTTCAGAATTTTTCTGCAAAATCTCCAAAACCGGTGTTGGTCGGCATCGCTGACTGATTCCCGGATTTTAGTTTTCAAATAGGATTGAATTTTCAAAAGGCTTTCACGTTACTTCTTAGAATTTCATTTTCTATCTAAATTTATTTTTTGAGATTTTTCTAAATTTATCAAAATTTGACCGATTCTGGTGTCGGCCAGTATCGCTAGAAGATTTCAAGATTTTTAATTTGAAAAATAAATTGAATTTCTCAAATCTGATTTCACTGAGCATCTTAAAATAAGATTTTCTATTTTTGAGAATTTTTGGGAACGTTTTTGAAACAGTCGAATTTTCGCCCTGTTAAAATAATAATATTAATTACCAATCTTATCTTTTCGTGCTTTTCTTTCTCTACTCCCCTACTTTATACTCGCAGATATTATAATAAATTAATTATTTAATAATAAAAATTTTAAACTAATTTTCTTTCTTTTTCCTTATTTTTTTTCCATTTTCTTTCTTTTCTTCTTTTTCTTTTCTTCTCCTTCACTCCACCCCCCATACCCTGTTTTCCCTGCCACCGCCGCTTGCAGCAGCAGCCAGGCCATGATGGGCTGCTTCTGTAGGCCCTCTCCTCCTCCCCATCCCCATTCATCATATCCCTTCTCCTCCTCCATTTAATCTCCTTCGTCCTCCCTTCTCTTTTCATTTCCAATTTCATTTTAACTCCAACCAACTTCAAACAAAACACCAAACACCAACTACCTTCATCTTCACCACCGTCGCCTCCACCATCACCACCACCGCCGTCGGCCACCCCTAGGCCGGTCATTCACTCCCCCACACCACCTCTCCACTCCGCCACCTCCTTCAACCTCCATCAACCACCCACCACCTCCAATTTCACCAAAACCCATCACCACCACCTCCCTTCCGCCTCCAAAATTCACCACCATCTCTATCAAATCCACCACTCCCACCACCCCACTACCACCTCCTCCTCCTCCTCTAACTCCCTACCACCTTCAACAACCACCATAACCACCACCACCATCAACTACCACCACCACCCACTTCACCAAACAACAACAACTACCAAAAAACACCACACCCCTCCCCTCCCCTAGGCCAGCGCGCGTGCCCCACCCTCCCCTGGCAGTGCCGCCGCCGCCGCTAAGCCACCGGTGGTGGCCAGCCGCCGGCCACCTCCCCACTTCCATCCATTTCCTTCTTTCTTTCTTTCTTTCTTCTTTCCTTCTTTATTCTTTCTTTCTTTTCTTTTTCTCTTTCTTTTCCCTAAATAAACCCACTTTTCACATTCCTAAAATACTCATCCCCTCATTCCCAATTTACTTTCCCATAATTTCAATCATACCCCTCCCCTTTTAATTCCTATTTCCTCTTCTAAAAATACCTTATTTTCTCTTCTCTCTCTCCTTCCTACAACTTTCTCTCTCTTCTCTCATTCCCTCTCTAATATTTATATATATATATTTATATTTATATATTTTAATATATACATAAGGGCTAGTGGCTTGCTCGCACGGGTTCACAGATTTCTCAGATTTTAACCCGGTATTTCATTCCGGTTTCAGGCGAGTGTTTATATTAAACTTAAAAATAACTACCCTTGATTTATAGCATGATATTGATATGTGGACATCTTATTATTACCGTAACATGCCTAACACTTGTTGATGTAATTTTAGTACATGATTTCTTATTATAAAAGCTTATAGATGGTATTGTACTCGGTATTTACCCGACACTTGACATGTTATACTTGATGCATGATTCATGGCACCGACACTTGATATATTATATTTGATACATGATCCATGGCACTTGATATCTGACACCGGCACTTGATATGTTATATTTGATTCCTGATCCACGACACTTGATATTAGACACCGGTACTTGATATATGTCATACTTGTCACTTGATCCCGACCCCAATATATGAACATGCTAACCCTTACTTGATATGCTTTTATGTGGTACAAGTACATTGACTTGACATCGTGACCCTTGACCGGACACTACCACCCTGATACCTGTATTATATGGCATATTCATGACTATTACTTTTAC
This sequence comes from Agave tequilana, assembly GCA_038442645.1. Lineage (NCBI taxonomy): Eukaryota > Viridiplantae > Streptophyta > Magnoliopsida > Asparagales > Asparagaceae > Agave > Agave tequilana. The sequence continues at coordinate 16,976 of JAVJIF010031336.1, forward strand.
GGGGACTTGGCATGATTATTATATTATTACCAGACATTTGGTACTCCTGAACTCCTGTACTCCTGAACTCCTGTATACTTGAACCCCTGAAATAGGGAGGCTCCTGACATTACTCCTGATATTATACTCCTGTTGACCCCCGTAATAGGATAACTATGGATATTGGACTTCTTGTGAATACCTTGTGGACTTTATTATTTGACACTCTGTTATATTTAAACAACTTACACCGGGACGAGGGAAATTGATGGGTATCGATATAGCTTCTGTGTTTATGGTGGCCATACATATGTTGTACAACCAATTTCTGTTGGATTCGACCTGGAGGCCACCAGGCGCTTCCGAGGGGTGTACTGGCACCCCTATCCCCTGCCTGCCTGCCGGGTGTGCTATAATCCCCTGGGTATATCCCTGTGGGGAACGGTGACACTCTATTCCTGCTCGGACGTATACTAAGACCTTCGGGCATATAGTAAGTTCCGGTACCTAGCGGTACGTTCCGGCTCAGTACCGGATACTCTTGGACCATTGTCCAGGGCATGCACGGGACCCATTCTAAACATGGTTTGTCGTTCCCCATCAATTTTCAATAACCAACCTCGCTCGACTTGTATGCGGAAGTATATGGTACGGGCTATATACCGAAACATACAAATTAAACGAGTCTTAATAATAACTTGATAGTTGACTTCATGTTACATGAATTTTATTGTCATTTCCATACTTGCTATTTATTGTAGTTACTCCATTGATTACATGACATTTGACCTACTACACTTGCTTTTATTTCATGTCACATAAATTCTAATGTCATTTCCATATTTCACTATTTATTGTGGTTATTTCATACTTATTGATTTGGGTACATTATACTTGACCTGATGCACTCACTTTTATTTATACTTACCATTTGGGTTCTTCTTGCACTCGCTGGGTTGCCCACTAACAACCCTGGATTTGCATGTCCAGAGTTAGCAGCTTGGACTGAGGTGGACCCATCAGCTGAGGATCAGGCTTTCTTTGAGGAGCAGGCGGATCTGCCGTAGTCTCTTCCTGTCTTTCCGGCTCGCGAGATTCACTTTTCCAGCTCGTGAGTCCTTATCTTTTGTACCCTGTACTGTCTACTTTTGTACTACCTGGTAATGTAATATTTATGTAATATTATGTCACAATCTGTGATGACTGAGTACTTGTACTATTTTGTGTTGGAATGCATAACACCACGTATTTCCGCACTCTGATCTCTGTATTGTGTTGTATTGATGCTTAGCGTACATACGTGATGGTACATCGCCCTGCGTATGTACGTCGCAGTGGCGTTCCCGTATCCGCGGGAGCGGGGCGCCACACATAGAATATATAGGTTCTTGTGATTTCCAACAGTAGAAAATATTAAAATGTTCAAATCCTGAATCTGCATCAATCTCAGGAGGTATGGCACGAGTCGAATAATAATGAAGCTCATTCAATGGGTCTGTGAGCTTCTTAATCTTTTTGATGCAGATAATAAACCAGTCAATAAAATACTTTTAGGTCTAGAGGAAGATGCAAGATGAGATGATGATTGTTTATTTTCAAATTGTGATTCATAAAAATCATAAAAATTATTTATAGAATTTTCAATACCTATCCATATTATGGCAGAATCAGAATAATTCAATTTTTTATAAACAATTTCAAGTAAATATTTACATCCTCCAATTTAATATGAGGATTCATAATAGTAGCAAAATAAAATTTAGTAGAAAAATCTTTAAAATACTTATTGAATTTCTCTTCCATAAAAGTAATAATACGTTGGAGCAAAAAATCATTTCGATATGTATAAAATAGTTCTATAATTCAGATAACTCATAAAATACTAAATTAGTTGTGGGATAATAAATCCCAAAAAAATATTTTTGTTGCACTTTCAAATATTTTAAAAAATTTACAAATTACATCACAAATTTGTAGGCCTAAGCTAGAAGAAATTTGTTTAAAATATTGCCTCCTTGAATCACTAATTCTAATAAATAAAATAGTACTTCTTAACCTTTAAAATTAATCATCTATACATTTTAAACCATCCTGTACATACAAGTTAATGATGTGACATATACACTGAATATGAAAAAACTTTCCATTCAAATTTGGTCAAAAAAGTTCTTTAAAAGCTCAATTGCTGCAATATTATTGCTAATATTATCAACTGAAATAGAAAAAAATTAGGTTTAAGTCTAAAATCTCTAACAACTTTTATAATAATTTGATTAAGATTAGAGACATTGTAGAAAAAATAAATTTTTTAAAATCAATATTTTTTATTTTAAAATTAATCAGAATCAATAAAATGTGCAGTAATAGCTATATAATGAAAGCCATGAAAAGCTTCCTAACAATCAGAAGTAAATGCAACTTTTTGTAGCATAGAAAAAAAATTGCAAGTAAAAGTTGTTTCTTTCTTCAACAACCCTGAACATTTTCGTTCTAATAGTATCTTTACAGAATGGATCATATTCAAGATTATGAGTAATTCTGATAAAATTTATAAATGCTTTATTTTCTGCAAAAAAAATTTGTTCATCCTGAATAAGATATTTAGCTAAATTAATTTATCTCTTTGACGATTATAACTAAAAATGCTTAGTATGCTACCTAAGTGAAAATTTGTGTTTGTCATGATTGGTTCTGGGGGTGTTTTTCCCTAATGTGTCTAGTTAGTGCATTAGTTTCACTACTTTTTGGAAAAGCATAAGAAACACAGGGACAAAACTCGCATACAACCCTCCTAATTCTATTAATAGTTTCTTTTTTATTTTTTTTTCAAACTTCAGATTTTTTCTCTTCCATGAAAGTTGCTACTTCGGCAGTGGAAGTAGAAGTGCACTAGAAGGTGGATCAAAAGAAGTAGTGTCCGGTAAAGGCAAATGCAAATCATGTCATTCTTGACTAGTCAAATCTAAATTACGATTGTACTTAGAAGAAGAAAGATTACTACAGCATACTGATGAAGTGTCTGCATCCAATTTTAAACTAAATTTGACAATAATATAATTACCGAAATGTTAAAGAGAGCTTGAGAGAGCTTGAGCATTTGAGAACTTGAGCACCTGAAAGAGCCTGAGAGCTTGAGCACTTGAAAGAGCTTGAGAGAAATTGTAGAGTAAAAATTTGTGGAGATTTATAGTTTTTTTTTGTGATGAAATGAAGTGGGAAGATGGTGTATTTATAGAGGGGAAGAGATGTAATTTTTTTGCAAAAAAATTAATTTGGACCCAATAGAGGCGTTGGGGGTATTTGTAAAAAAAAGAAAAAAAAATACAAAATTCCCAAAAACTATAACCCAGGGCATTTATAGCTGTTGGGGGGTATTTTAAAAAAAACTTTGCAAAGCCTCCGAAACAAACCCAACTCGGGTCAGGGCGTGGCCGGCCCGACCGGGCCATGGGCCTCCATTTCCAAACCTTGGCACGCCGCCGGGACTAGGCCTAGGTGACCCGGGCCCGGCCAATCCAGGATGGTCCCATGCAGGTAGGCGGGTCGGCCCAGGCCCGTTCGAACCCCTACCTTTGGCATCATCAAGAGGTGATAAGAAAGACAAACCAATAAGTATACATCACATGCATGTATAAATATACAAATAAAGCATAAGTAACTATTGAATATGCTATTACAATTCATACACAGTGTAAATATCAAAATATACAAGCCAATAACACACATAGCAAGACCACCATGGGTCACAAGAGACATAATTGATTTAAAATTATAGATCATCATCAAATCAAAACAAGTTTTGAAAACATAAAAAGGAAACCATCACAGATCTGTCTTGTCCACATCCTGGTCTTGAGCATCAGAGGCTTGGGGAACTGGTGTATCCAACGAAGAAGCTGGAATACAACAAGAGATAGATATGCAAACTGAGGTATGGTCTAATATGGACAAATCTCAGACAGTAGGGACCATAGTATGAGATATGTACCAACAAGTTCAGAGGGTACAGTAGGGAGTGTCACTGCACCAACACCACCACTAGTACTGCTAGGTCCCTCCTTTGCAGTGTGAGGATCCTCAGTTGCTTTTCCCTCACCATCTCTGTGCTCCTCATTCTCTCTAGGCGGGGCTGCTACTGCTGTGGCTGGTAGACACCTCTGAACGGGTCTAAAAATAGGTCCATTCATGGCAATCCACTAAATAGGGTCTTAAAGCAGTAAGTGACCACTTCCATACCCTTCTCGTGATCCTATGTCAACAATGCTATATTTGCCCTAAGCTTATTCTGACTAGTCGTCAGCTCCTCCAATCTTTCTTCCACATTCTCTGATTTTTCTCTCGCTACTTTCTTCTCTCTTCAGACCTCCTTTTGAAAGCTTCCTCACTGCAATGTCAATTCTCCTTTTCTTTTGAACCGTCACTGAGTTAGGATACTCATCTTCTTCTCTCCTCAATTGTTCCTCAACGATCTCTTCCATAACAAGTTCCTCATTTGGAGAAACTGGTGGCAACTTCGTTCTTTTAAGAGTGCTTTTTTTAAAGTCCCCTTTGTAGTTCCCTGTGGCTTTGGACTTCAAATTAATTTTTACCTTCTTGAACACCTTCATCAACATAACTCTGCCAGTGCACCGATCACTGTCTGTCCCAAGTCAGGATAAAAGAGGAGGGTTGTGATAGGCCTGTGACAGCCAACGTAAAATATTGTCACATACTATAAATATGGACTAAGAACTAAATTTCATTGGGGCGTTCCTTATGAGTACGCACTGTATCGAAGCCCGGGTGTAGTGAAAAGTGAGAAAGGGTTGCTAGGTCGTCGTCCAGAAATGACGCGCCACATCGGCGCTCGGATGTAGTGTCAAATGAGCAAGGATTCCCACACTTTTATGAGCGGGTGAGGGTAAAAAAAGTTAGCTCATGAATATAAGATTAGGTTAGCAGTATGGAACATATGTTCTCTTACAAGTAGTTAGCAAAGTTAGTTGATACTATGGTTAGACGAAATGTTAGTATTTTGTGTGGGCAGGAAACTAAATGGATAGGTGAAAAAGGTAAAATTATAGAGCCTTTGGATTATAAATTTTGGTATACTAGTAGAAATAGAAATCATAATGGGGCGGGTGTGATCATAGATAAACAATTGCTTGAGAATGTAGTGGAGGTTAGGAGAAAGGGCGATAGAATTTTACTAGTTAAAATTATTTTAGGTAGGGAGATTTTTAATGTTATTAGTGTCTACGCACCACAAGTAGAACTTGATGAGTCTAGTAAGTGTCAATTTTGGGAGGATTTAGATGAGATAGTGCAAGACATACCCATTAGAGAAAAGCTTTTCATAGGCGGTGACCTCAATGGGCATATAAGAACTAGTCATTATGGTTTGATAGTGTACATGAAGGATTTAGTTTTGGGGAAAGAAATGAAGCAGGCAACTCGATTTTAGATTATGTTTTGTCCTATGATTTGATCTTAGGGAATACTTGATTTAAGAAGAGAGTCTCACTTGACCACTTTAGAAGCGGATCAAGTGCGAGCCAAATAGATTTCTTTTTAACTAAGAAAGTAGATAGATAATGTATGGATTGTAAGGTAGTATCGGGTGAGAGTGTAGTAACCTAACATACTCTTAATTTTAGATATCCGGATTAGAAGGAGATCTAGAAAGATTAAATGTAAGTTAAATCCTAAGATTAAGTGGTGGCGGTTAAAAGAAGGTAACCAAGGAGTTTTTGTAGATCGAGTAGTACATGAAACAGATTGGAAAGCCCAAGATGATTCTAATACAACATGGAACAAAATTGCTAGCTGCATTAAAAGAGTAGCTAAAGATGTACTTGGTGAGTCACGCGGTGGTGCTCCACCATGTAAGGATACATCATGGTGGATGAAGAGGTAAAAGCTGCCATTAAGATCAAACGAAACTCTTACAGAAATTTGAAGAAAAATTGTGATGGAGTGACTTTTGAGAGGTATAAGCTAGCCAAGAAGGAGGTTAAGAAAGCTGTTCAGAATGCAAGAGTTAAAGTGTACAAAGAAGTGTGTGAGAAGTTGGACACCAAAGAGGTTGAAAATGATACACACACACACACACACACACACACACATATATATATATATTGAAATCACGTAGAGGGGGGGTGAATAGGTGATATGCTAATCTAGAAACTAAATGTGCTAAATGCGGAAGCTAAAAACTAATTTGCAACACACTTAGTACAACACACAAGTGTAGCCGAATTCCCCGTGAAGGGCTCTGGACTAACTCCTCTTGATTCCCCTAGATATGGGTTGAGGTGCTATATGAAGCTCTTGTGGTTAAGTACAAGTGAGGCACACACAAGCAATCCAAGGATATAATATGAATAGGCAATATGAATATATGCTCAAACACAAGCAAATAGATATGATGCTATGAATGATGCTATGCACAAATAAGAGAGAGTTAGAGAGACAATGGATCAAACGCAAACACAATGATATGTTTCGAGGTTCGAGCCCCTAGCTCTACGTCCCCGCCTTCACCGAGAAGGATTTCTAATCCACTATACTCCCACCGAGGGAACCTCCACCGAGGAGGGTTTGTTACAACACAAGGAGTACCGAACTCCTCTCTCAAACACTGCCTCACAACCGAGGGGTAGGCCCGTAGCCAAACAACAACCAATCCACCTCACACTAGAGGGATACAAACCAACTCCAACTCTACCTCACCAAGAGGGAGTAAACAACAATCTCCACCTCTACCAAAGAGGGAGCAAATACCAACCCAATACAACAACCTCAACCTATACCAAAGAGGGAGCACACAAGAAATCAAGGGTTTACACAAAATGGTATGTTTCAACCACAAACCTTTTTTCTTTTTCACAAACAAAGATTCTAAATAGAATAGGATAGAAGATAAGCTCAAGTGTGAAAAACAAGTGTTTTGATCAAAGAAAAACTCTTGGGAAAATACCAAATAGATATTGAATTGAAGAACAATAAACCAATTTTCCAAAAACCTATTTTCTTTGAAAAATAACAAAACACTTAAAAACAAATAGATGAATCCTTTTAGCACTTAAAACTCTTTTGAAAACTTCTTTTTAAAACCAGAGAATGGGAAAAAATTAGCTTAGAAAATCTTAGCCAAAATCCCAAAGAAATGGGGTTTATATAGGCCAAACAGAAAACTAGCCATTAGGCTGATCTGGCAGCCTGACAGGCCTGGCGGTCGACCGCCCAGTCGACCGCCAACGGTCATAAATGTGACCGTTGGGCAAACCCGTCGACCGCCCGGTCGACCGAAAAGAACAGAGAGCACTGCTCTCAGTTACGGTCGACCGCCCGGTCGACCGGCCCACTGGGCTGCCAGACGTGCACAAGGCTGTGCACGTCGGTCGACCGTTGGGTCGACCGGCCCTTGGTGCGGTCGACCGTGCGGTCGGCCGACCGGCCTGTCAGCCACTGTTCTGGGTCAGAAACACATGTTAAAAATATTTCTAAAAAATCTTTTAAGTCTTGTAAAAATACCCAAAAATAGTTTTATCATTTTGCATTGATATATAAACATGTGATAAAAATTTCAACTCAAATATCAAGCAATTTGAACTATTTTTGTGTTTTAACATTTTTACCAAAAACCAAAACTTGTATTTTATCAAACTTGAATTTTCATCAGAAAATACATTTTGTCCAAAACTTATCCAAATACAAAAACATGATATTTAAATACTTTGAAGCATGATGCATATGGATAGAAATCCAATATACATGAAACATATATATATATATATCCATGTTTTTGACTTTAATACAAAAATATGTTTTGTTAGAAATACCAAAACATAAAACACATGAAATAGAATATCAAGCTAAGTTTGTTTATATAGTTGAAGCATGCATGTATATAGAACAAATCTAATATATATTAAACCATGTAAACTTATTTTGATATATCTATTCATGAAACCAAGATCAGTTAAACCAAAGCCAAAAATCAAAACATGAAACGTGTGTGTTGTGCAATTGAGCATATCATACTATTCTAATCTTTACAATTTGGATCTAAACACAAAACTAAACTATGGTACCGATGTCTTCTTGTAGAGCGCCGTCTCCAAGCCGACTCGATCCAAAACTCCGTGATCCACCGAGCTTGACTCTAATGAGTGCTATATATGATCTTGTCGCTCGAGCTCTTGAATCACCATCTGAAAGCTTCCAAATCATCTTGTTGAAGCTAATCACCAACTAATATCTTGATTAATGATCTGAAACTAAAATCACAAGATTATTAGTACACGTAACTACATGAGTTAATCATCATCAAAACTAGAGAGGAAGGCCTCTGGGCCAACATACACACACACACACATATAATTGCTCGAATAAGGGAGAGAAAAACTAGAGACTTATGTACTGTGAGGTGTGTCAAAAATGAGGATCAGAAGGTTTTAGTTCGAGATGAAGAAATCAAAGAAAGATGAAAAGAGTATTTTGACAAATTGTTCAATGGTAGTTCTACTCAAGATTTAGATGACCTTATCATTCAGTGTCAAGATATGAACCGTAATTATATGCGCAAAATTAGCGAATTTGAAATTAAAGAGGCCTTGAAGAGGATGATGTCAAGGAAAGTTGTTAGCCCGGATGGAATTCCTACTGAGGTATGGAGATGCTTAGGAGAGGTAGGCGTGAGATGACTGACAAACCTCTTTAATAAGATCTGGGTAACTAAAAAGATGCTAAATAATTGGAAGAAGAGTTTCATAGTACCTCTCTATAAGAACAAGGGTGATATCCAAAGTTGTTCAAACTATTGTGGAATAAAACTCATGTCTCATACCATTAAGCTTTGGGAAAGGGTAATTGAACACAGGTTAAGCTAGAATATTAAAATATTAGGGAACCAGTTTAGATTCATGCCGGGGCGATCGACGACGGAGGCTATTCATTTGCTTCGTCAACTTATAGAGCGATTTCGAGAGAGGAAGAGAAATTTGCATATGATTTTTATTGATTTAGAAAAAGCTTATAATAAGGTTCCAAAAGAGGTATTATGGTGGACATTGATGAGAAAGGGAGTCCCCATCAAATTTATTGACATAATCAGGGACATATACGATGGAGTAGTGGCAAATGTCAGAACTTGTGGAGGCATAACAAATGATTTTTTTATCATAATTAGATTGCATCAAGAATCTGCATTGAGTATATTCTTATTTGTCATAGTGATGGATGAGCTTACTAGTGCTCTTCAAGATGAGATACTGTAGTGTATGCTATTTGCTGATGATATTGTCCTAGTCGATGAAACGAGAGCTAGGGTAAATGCAAAATTGGAGTTATGGAGGCAAACTCTAGAATCTTGAGGTTTTAAATTAAGTATGACCAAAACAGAGTATATGGAGTGTAAATTCAGTAAATAGAGAATTCGAGATTATACTATTGTGACACTAGATGGTCAAGAAATACCGATGAGCAGTCATTTTAAGTACTTGAGTTCTATTATCTAAAAGGATGGGAAAATCAATAGCGATGTCAAACATAGGATCCAAGTCTGCTGGTTGAAATGGAGGAGGGCAATAAGAGTTTTATGTGATAGTAATATTCCGTTATGACTAAAGGAAAAGTTTTATTGGACTGCTATTAGGCCAGCTTTGTTATATGGCACAGAGTGTTGGGGTTTAAAGAGATAGCATGCCCAGAAGATGAGTGTAGCAGAGATGCGCATGCTTTGTTGGATGTGTGATAATACAAGGAGAGATAAGATGAGAAATAAGGATATTCGTACTAAGATAGGTGTAGCCTCTATAGAAGAGAAGATGAGAGAAAATCGCTTACGATGGTTTGATTATGTGCAACGTAGATCTACAGATGCACCAGTCCGTTGAGTAGAGCTTATCAAATTAGAGCAAATTAAAAGAGCGCAGGGGAGACCGAAGAAAATTGACAAGTTAGAGCAATCTACATCCAGTGTCAATCTACATATAACTTTTCTAAGTCAATAGGTTCTTGTTGTGGTGGGGAGAGTTTCCTCTTTCTTCTCACTTTTTGAATAATTAGCAAGTTTATTAAGATAATTATTACCCATTAATCCCCTCTAATTCGTATTGAGGTTTTATGTGTGATTCCATTTTTTTTTATTAATCATTTTTCCTGCATTTACTTATTCATGAATGCATTTCTTGAAGCGTTCTCATTGAGTACGTTCTTCCTAGATTTTGGTAGGCCTTTTGAATCTTGTGGTAGGATTCTATTTGTCAATCAAAGCATAATTGGCTTATTTGCTTAATATCTGATTAATATTACTATTGGATCTCAATCTATTTCGACTATTCTGGCAAGTGGAGGAGGATTGTTTTTGGGCAAACTTTCTTGCTCAAAGTTGTGAATTGTGTTGCATCTGATCCAAACCCATTGCAGAGCCCGGCCTCCTCCTCCTCGTTGTCATTCTAATAAGTTATTGAAGAAAACTTGTTTTTTATGGAACTTTTTAGTATCTTTCGCAGGGCAGAGAGCGAGAATTTTATGGCATCCAAATTTTTGATACACTTGTTGTTATAATATGTGATTTATACGTGGATTTTGAAAAAAAAAAATGTAGGTCATGATGTTCTTTTAGACACCACTAGATGAATGTTTAGCTATACGATAGAATATGAAAATATTCTAAAATCATGATACTGACAATTTCTGCTCCGAGTAGAAGTTTCAAAATTAGTGAATTATTTCCCGTCCTCCTCCTGTTTTGATTTTTATTATTTAGATCAAACAATCAACAAAACTCTAAGATTCTTTAAATTCACGTTACTTTCATCCATGGAAACTGGAAAAAACCTGATATTTGAAACTAACATGATGATTTTTATTTTCAGAGGAGGAAAAAAAACGAGGACAGGAAAATGGCATCTTATCCATCTTAGTCGAGGCGAGGAGAGCGAGCAGCAGCTGCAGTCCCCTCGCAATCTCCGGCGAACAGTTTCTTCAAATTCTCCATCTTCGTGCAACCACCAAGTCCCGGGCTCGCTCAAGTGCGTGTGCGTTCCGGCCACCAAGTCCCGGCCTCGCTCAAGTGCGTGTGCGCTCCGGCAACGCATGCGGGATCCTTCAAGTGTCGTCTTCACAGGGTAAACTCTGAAGGCCCCTCTTCTTCCACTCCGTTGCCTCAGCAGCCGCCAGTTTCCAATTCATCCACCCACAACGTTGAGGCACAATAAAATATCAGATCAACTATAAGAACCAGTCTAAACTATATCCCTTAACTTGGAACCAAAATCAAATCAAGTGGTGCAATTAAGCATTTGCTTGGCTACTGTCTCTTTGAGGAGCTTCCTATAAGAAGCTTATTGATTCTTCTCTTCTTCTTGTGTTGGTTCTTGTTGTTCTTCGTCTTGTCTTCTTTAATTTGGTCTGGTTTCTCAAATCTGTGTTTGATCTGAATGGCGAGTGACGGTATAATTTTGCGATTTGATGGATAAATTTCCAACCCTCTTCCTTCTTCCTTTTTGTGTCATTCGGTTCTTTGTTTTATTCCATCTCTTTTGTTTAGGGAAATGAGTGTGATGCCATAGTGTTAAATTTGGATCGATCTTTAAGTTGTTGTAAGTTGGTGATGAGGACATCAAGGCCATGCATGCGTTGAATCGAGTCTGTATTTTCTTTTAATTTCGAGTCTAGCTCTATATTTTCTTTTTATGATTTACTCTTGTTTTTAGTCCCACATAGGTTGTGGAGACAAGCATCAATCTGTGTAAGCTTATGAATAGGCATGAGTTTTGAAAAATAAAGTTAATGAATATTTGATTAGTAAAATTTGAGTTTCCTCTAAAATGAAAATTCTTTATCTTTGATGTGTGAAGCCCTTAGATCATACTTAAGAGTGTGAAGACCTAGTTATTTATCCCATTACAAAAAAAAGATTGAAAGAAAATACAGAAAACCCTGGCCACCAAGCTTTCTTCTCCCTCCTAGGGCTACGTTCTATCTCCTCTCTCTCCCACACCTGACCTATATCATCATCTTCTTCCTCTCCTTCTCCGACTTTCCTAGTGCCAACCACTCCCTCATCAGCGCCGCTAGCATCCGGTCTTCCCTCCTCCATCTTCTCCGCCGTCGTCACCAACCCGTCGTCAGACCACTGTCGCCGCTACACTGCTCCGCTGTTCCCTCCATCACAAGCGCCCAGATCTACACCAGAATTAGTTGTCTTCCGCTCCCGCGACATCTGTGTGCAGCTGCTCCCTCACCCCAGCCGCCTTCGTCGACAATTGCCACCGTCGATGGTTGCCACTGTGGCTGTGCATCCAACCACCATCAGTAATCGTACATGTTTCCGGTTGCTACTGCTGTCGAACAGTCGTAGGCACCACTCTTTGCTTCAGCCACTAGCACTGCTGGATGTGAAGACCAGCGTGGTTTCATCTACCACAACAACGACAATGACAATCTCATTAGCTAGCAGAAGAAAACAACAATCAAAAAATAAAGGATAAACAACATTAACAAGTTCGATAATACAAAATTAATATCAGCATAGATACCTAAGAATGTAGATTCTGAGTAGGTGAGTTCTTTATTTTAGCAACCAGATTATTAGTTTGATTACACCATAATTTTCGTCTCTAAGTTCTATCATTCTTTCTTGTTGTCCAATATTGCTGCGAGATTGTGTGATTCTGTTCAAACCTGTAATTCATTATTTTCGATATTGTGAGTAGAATAGCTACATTTATAACAATACTGTGCTGATTCATTGAGACTAGAATTGTCTAGACTACACTTGCAATTGATTATTCAAATCCATCAGGTAATGCTAAAATTTCAAATTATTTTTCCTACCAAGATTGTAATTTGGTGAAGCGTAGCGAGTTTGAGTTTATCACTGGTTCTTACATCACAATCACGCGCGTTTCACATCATTTGGTATCAGAGCACGGTTTAGGTAGGAATTTGCATCCTAGACATTTTATTTGCTTTTTGCATTTAAGATTTAGGTCTATTTCAGAAGGAAAAAATCCAAAAGACAAAAAAATTATTTAAATTCTATTTTAGAGTCATGTCTTCCCTATATGTTAGGAGAGTCAATTGCTCCTATAGATCCCCAATAAATTGCCACGATGTTTGCCGATATACATGCTAAGCTAGAAGCCCTGACTCAAGCCATGAAACAAAACCGGGATAAGTTGGGTACGCGCCTCGAAATTCACAACGAACATGTAGGAAAACATGGTCCGTTGACACCATCTGTATCACCCTGGTCTTGAAATATGTACCGAGATGCGTATCCCGATTCTCGTGCCAATTTATTTTCTATTATCTCCTTTTCCTTTTTGGAATTGAATTTTTAATTCAATTCTTTCTTGGATTTGGCCCAAGCCCAAGTCTAGGCTAGCCCATTGGGCTTTTCCTTCTTGATTTAATCTTAACCATTCATGATTTTCTTCATCTCCTTCATAAGATCTAAGCCATTGGCTTCTCCCTTGATCTTAGCCATTGATGGCCTTTGATAAATCTTATAATTTTTTACCATGTGGCAACCCAAACCATGGGTTTGATACCGTGGGCCATTGCCCATGGTTTTGGAAAACCACCCTAAGAAGGAACTTCCCTTAGAGAAGTCTCTCTCCCTCATTTCTCTTCTCTTCTTCCGCTCTCTTCTCCCTCTCTTAGCTCTAAGAGCTTAAAAGGTTAAGCCTTTACTCTTCTTTGATTGTTAACTCTATTGGAGTTCTGCCATCTCTAGCTCTGTTGTCAGCCGTTCGAGCTCCTAGGTGAGCGCTTCTACTTGCCTTGGGCGAGTTCTTTGCTTGCTTGTTGAACCTTAGTGGTTATCCACTTGTTTGTACATGATCACTTGAATTTTTGCTTGCTTAATAGCCTTGCTCAATGCTTGATCTCATGTCAAGTGCATACACTAGCTAGAACTACATATACCACCACCACATCATTATCACATGATTCTGAAAGTAATTCATGTAACCTCAACTTTAGCGTTCCACTCCTGACATACATTTTCTTATCCATCTAAAAGACTATTATTGCAATGCCCTTTAATCACTAACTTCATCGTCATGTTTGAAATCTATAGATGCCAAATACTCTCTCTCTCATTATATTTCATACAAAATTTTTTGTCTTTCTCGTCATGTTTTTCTTACATTAGTTTCTTCTTACTCTGAACCTGCTTGGTTTACCTTGGCTATTAACGATCCAAATCGGGAAAAAGCTACCGCAGATGAAATTAAGACACTTGAAAAGAATAACACATGGGATTCTTACTTCTATACCTCTTAGAGAGAAACCCATTGGCTGCAAGTGGGTTTATAAAAAATACAAGTCTTATGGTACCAATGACCATTACAAAACTAGACTTGTAGCAAAAAGTTTCACCCAGATTGAAGGTCTTAACTATCATGAAAATTTTCTCTTGGTGGCCAAGCTTGTAACAATTCGTTGCCTTCTTGTTGTTATTGCAGTATCTAATTCGCTCTTGTATCAATTAGATGTGAACAATGCCTTCCTCCATAGCGGTTTGTATAAGGAAGTCTATATGAAAATCCCATTCGAATTTTTCAAACATTGGGCATCGTGCATGTCGTCTATATGATCTCTATATGTACAATATGCTCAAGTTGATATTTTCAAGTTCACACACACAAGTTTAAATAGTTTTGTTTTTGGTTTAACTAGTTTTGAATTTTCAAGTATACATTTATCGTTTTTATGAATAGATAGAAACAAAAGAAGTTTACACGGTTTATATGCATAATGGATTCATCCATATACATTATTTAGTTCAATTGTCTAAAAACTTACTTTGATGTATATCTAGTTCATGATTTCAAGTTTTCTTTTTAACAAAACTTAGTTTTAGATTTATTGTCAAAAACATAGATATATCTTTTATATGTGTATTGAATTTTATCTATACACAATATGCTTCAAAAGTATTTCTATATCATGTTTTTGTATTTATACAAGTTTTGGAGTAAACAGATTTTCATTTCAAAATCCAAGTTTTAGAAAATACTGTTTTTGGTTTAAAGCTAAGTTTTCATATCACAAAAATAGTTCAAATTGTTTGAAATATGTGTTGAATTTTAGTCATATATATTTGTTCTTAAAATATTTATAAGAACTTATTTTGTGAATGTTATGTGATTTTATGAGATTTTATAGGTATTAAAAGACCAAGTTTTCAAGCCCTATAACCCTGATTTTTGGGCTGCTAACGGTCTATCTACCGGTCGACCGAAGTCTGGCTAAATCGACCGACGTGCACAGATTTGCACAGGCTTTAGTGGTCAATCAGGCGGTCGACCGTTCCAGAGAGTCTGCTCTCTAAAAAGAGCCTCGGTCGACCGACCAGAAAGTTCACTCTCTGGTTCTAGCCTCGGTCAACCAGGCGGTCGACCACAGACAAATTGCTTTGGGGCGGACGACCGGCCGGTCAACCGACTGCCCCAACGGCCAGAATCTGACCGTTGGCTAGTCGACCGGGCGGTCAACTGACAGGTCAGTTTTGACCTGATCTGTACCCCAACGGCTATATTTTCAGACCCATAAATATGGGTCCTTTAAGGCCAGAAATTACACCTAGGGGGTGAATAGGTGCATAGTGAATCAAATGAAAATTCTAAATAATTTAATATGAAATAATGCAACTGATCACTCAAAACAAGACTTGAAGCCGGATTCTCCGTGAAGGGATCTGAACTTCTCCTTGTGATTCCTCTAGATAAGAGTTGAAGTGCTCAATTGCTATCTTGTTGAGATGAGTATTGATCGACAAGAATAAATAAATGATAAACAAGTAAATAGAGATAATAAAGCAATCACAAACAAAAAGATTTGTTCCGAGGTTCGAGCCACGGCTCTACGTCCCCGCCTTCACCACCGTGAATGATTTCACTATCCACTAATGGATCCTCTATAAAGGGGCCTTACAATAAGAAATATCAACCACTCGGAGTACACAACTCCCAACTCAATCCTCTACACCAGAGGTAGCACAAAGCCAATTGAGATAACAAGTTCTGGGTGATCAAGAGATCACAAATACTCTCTTTGCAACTCTCATATAAAAACCATATAGAGTAAAATATAAACTTGAAGTCAAGAATGTAAGTGAGAGTGAAAATCAGAAAAGAGAGATTTTTAGAGTAGAAAAACTCAATTAAAACTTTGAAAAAAAGAGCACAAAAAAACTTGAAATTTTTTCTCATTGAAAGCAAAAATTAGATTTTCAATAAAAATTGTTGTTATGAACTATTCAATCCCAATGACTCTTAATATAGGTTTTAGAAAAACACTTTTAGAATAATTTTATTAGGTCTAAAAAGGAAGAAATAGACCTTAGAAATCCGACTTTCCACGTTTTAAAAGAATTTAAAAACAGATTTAAAAGAACTAGCAGTTACTGCCAATCTAGCAGTCTGTCCTGCCAATCTGACAGTCTGTCGGTCGACCAGTCATTAAAAAAAATTTGACCATTGGTTCTCGGTCGATCGACCGGTTAACCGTATTTAACCAAGACCAAACTAGTTACATTCGGTCGACCGCCCAGTCGATCATAATAAGGGACCGGTCGACCGGTTGGTCAACTGGGATGTGCACAACATGCACACCCCAATTGCCAGAGGTTCGGTCGACCGTGCGGCTGACCGTTCTGGTGTGTAATAGGCACGGTCGACTACCCGGTTGACCGATCTAGGCCAAAAACTGGGTCAAAATAATTTTTGAAGATAAAGAAAATTTTCAAATAATTTTTGTTTAAATTTTAGAAGAGATATGACATGTATAGCCATGAGGTACAAGTTCTAAACTAAGATAGAAATTTCTAAGAAAATGTGGAATAAGTATCAAAACCAAAAATGTTAAAACCATACTTTTGAAAATGTGCACTTTTGTGTGTGTGTGTGTATATCTTTGAGCCTCAAATCTATATTCTACTCTTTAACCAATTAGTTTCTTATAAGATTCTAATCAATTATAAGAATCTTCAAGCAGGCTTCTTTGATAGTGACGTTTGAGCGACGCTGAGTGTTTTGAGCTATGATCCCGTTCTTGAGAACCCTTGAGCTATCAACATCTTATTTTAGAGGAAGAAACATGTTAGATCTTCTTGAACCCTTTTAGATCTTTTTGAACCCTGAAATACACTCTTGAACTTGATCAGTACCAAATAATTTCATGTGCTTTGTTATCATCAAAACACAAAACCAGGGATTGTAACGTTTGGACCAACAATCTCTCCCTTTTTGATGATGACAAAACATATGGGCTATTTAAAAGAAAATCTAGGAAAGAGCTTTGAAAAAACTCCCCCTCAAGTTATGCTATCTATCAGACACAAGATATCAACAAGTTATATGATAAAGGCATTGTATAAGATCATGATCAAACAAATACCAATAAATACTCATAAATACGCTCATAAATACTTCTCCCTCTTTTTGTCATGCATCAAAAAAAGTAAGAAAAAACAACCAAAAATTAAAACATATGTAGATTTTATCAGAAGGAAAACTCATGAGTCAATAATACAAACACTTAGTTCCCCAAAATGAAAGAGAATCTATTAAAATCAAGTGACTTAGTAAAAATATCTATTAGTTGAAAATCAGTTGAAATATAATCAATTTAAAATCACCTTTCGCATAGTGATCTCTAAGAAAGTGATATCGAATTTCTATGTGCTTTGTCTTATTATATTGATTTGCATTTTTAGTCATATGAATTGTAGTAGTGTTATCACAAAATATCTTAATATGATCATAATGTAAATCATAGTCAAGGAGAGTATATTTCATCTAAAGGACTTGTGCACAATAAGCCCAGGCCGCAACATACTCCGCCTCGACGGTTAAGAGGGCTACAAAATTTTGTTTCTTAGAAGACTATGAAACAAAATAATTTCTTAGA
Source organism: Agave tequilana (assembly GCA_038442645.1). Taxonomy (NCBI): domain Eukaryota; kingdom Viridiplantae; phylum Streptophyta; class Magnoliopsida; order Asparagales; family Asparagaceae; genus Agave; species Agave tequilana. Next base: position 34,865 of record JAVJIF010031336.1, read on the forward strand.
AACTGATAAGTTCCACTTATACTCTTCCTATCCACTCCACAACCGGCATAGTCAGCATCAAAAAACTCGCCATGAAAAATTATCTGGCTTTCGGATACCACAAGCCTATTCCAATAGTGCCCTTAAGATATCTAATAATCCGTTTTACCGCAATCAAGTGGGACTCTTTAGGATAAGATTGAAATCTAGCATATAGACATACACTAAACATGATATCCGACCTAGTAGCCATTAAAAAGTAGACTACCAATCATGCTTTTATGAAGTTAATGTCTATATTTATCCTTGTTCATCCTTGTCAGGTTTTGTTGTGGTAGCCATGCGAGTTTTGCTCGTCTTTGCCCTTTCAAGTCCAAATTTCTTGATGAGTTCCCTTGTGTACTTGGCTTGATTTATAAAAATCTCATCACTCCTTTACTTGATTTGTAGTCAAGGAAGTATTTTAGCTCGCCCAACATAGACATCTAAAACTCATTCTTCATGCATGATTCAAAATCTTTGCAAAGGTTTTCATTAGTAGATCCAAATATAATATCAACATAAATTTGAACAATAAGAATGTCACTATCTACATATTTTATAAATAAAGTAGTATCTATTTTACCTTTTATAAAACCATTTGAAATAAGAAATGTTGAAAGTCTTTCATACCAAGCTTTAGGATCTTGTTTTAAACCATATAAAGGTTTGTCTAACTTGAAAATAAAATTCAGATATGTATGATCAACAAACCCGGGTGGTTGTTCAACATACACTTTCTCTTCAATAAAACCATTTAAAAATGAGCTTTTGATATCCATTTGAAAAAGTTTGAAATCTTTATAAGAAGCAAAAGCAAGTGTAATCTGTATGGCTTCAAGCCGTTCTACAGATGCAAAGGTTTTCTCAAAATCGATACCTTCGATTTGGGTGTAACCTTGGGCCACTAACCTAGCTTTATTCCTAACAATATTACCCGACTCATCCAACTTGTTCCTAAAAAAATCTATTTATTACCAATTGTTGGTCTATCATGGGGTCTAAGAACAAGGTGCAAAACTTGATTGCGCTCAAATTGATTGAGCTATTCTTGCATTGCAAGCAACCGATATGAGGTTCCTCGGCTTCGAGAATGTTTTTTGGTTCAATATGAGAAATAAAAGAAAAATGGTCATAAAAATCATGGAGTTTGGAGCGAGTAGTTACCCCCTTTGATACATCATCTATGATGAGTTCCTTGGGATGACTTGTAGTGAATCTTCAATCTTTTGGAAGTTGTAGATACCACTTCAACCTCTTGAACTTCACCTTATTTATCAAGCTTTGACTTATCTTCTTGGATAGGCAAGTCCTTCGAAGTTACTTTCTCCATGTCTTCACCTAAAGAATCAATCTTTACAACATTCTTAATAAAAGTATTAGATTCTTCAAACTTAACATGCAAAATTCTTCAATTGTAAAAGTAGATTTATTGAAGATTCTATAAGTCTTCCTAGTGCTAGAATAACAAAAAAAAAATAGCTTCAAAAATTTTAGCATCAAATTTACCTAAGTTATTTTGGTGTTTAAAACAAAACATTTGCATCCAAAAACTCTAAAGTAAGAAATATTAAGCTTTCTCAAATAGTAAATTTCAAAAGAAGTTTTGAAAGTTTTTTTACGAAAATAAATTCTATTTGATATGTAACATGAAGTGTTTACGGTCTCGGACCATAACTATTGAGCGAGTCCGTATGCACTAATCATTATCCTAACTATTTTTAGAAGAGTACAATTCTTCCTTTCAATGACTCCATTTTGTTGTGGAGTTTTAGGACAAGATAATTCATGCCTAATTTCATTTTCTTCACAATAAGTGATAAAAGAATGGTTAATGAATTCACCACCTCTATCACTTCTTATGCACAAAATCGAATAACTTTTTCTTTTTCAACCCTTTTTTTAAAAATATTAAAATGCGAAAAAACTTGATCTTTATGTTCCAAAAAGAAAACCCATGTATAACGAGAAAAATCGTCAACCAATACAAAACAAAACGGTTTTTATTTACACTCTTAGCTTTAGTAGGACCAAACAAATCCATGTGGATTAACTCTAATGGTCTAGATGTCATGATATCCTTAATTGATTTGAAAGAGGACTCAGTTTGTTTCCCAAGTTGGCACGCATCATAAATACGATCCTTTTCAAACTTCAAGTAAGGAATACCTTTCACCGATTCCTTAGAGTTAATTCTAGATAGATGATCAAAAGATACATGGCCTAATCTTCTATGCCATAACTAAGAATCTTCATTGAAAGCATTTAAACATATAGCATTGCAATCTAAATTTAATATATCAATAATATATACATTATTTTCATGAAATCTGGAAAGAATGCAAGCATCGGTTCTACCATCTAAAACATTGCAAGAAGAATCATCAAAAATAATTTTGAAACCTCGATCACATAGTTGACTAATACTCAAGAGGTCATATTTGAGTCCATCAACTAAAACAACATTTTCAATCAATGGATGCCTTGATAGCTATACCGATAATGTTACCTTTTGAGTCATCTCCGAAGGTGATGGCGTCATCTTCATGATACCTTGATAGGGTTGCGAAATTATTGATGTCTCAAGTCATGTGTCTTGAACAACCGCTATCAAGATACCACCGCTCGCTACGTCTTGAAGCCTTGGTGTGTACTTACATCAAATAATGAAGTTGTGAATTTGGTGCCCATATTTTCTTGGGTCATATGACGTTAGTACTTCGAACCCAAATATGTATTAGAAGCATTTATACAATCAAAATAAAATTTAGCTAAGTGACCCTTTCGGCCACAATAAGTATATGAATAAACTCTACCATACATAAATGCATGATGCGTATAATGAGCATGTGAAACATGAGCATGCTTATAGTGTGATCTAGAAGTGTGAGCATGTGTAATATTAATATGTTTCTTTGAAGAATTTTTCTTAGAAAATATGGTCTCTAATTTAGCTTTATCAAACTCACATTTCTTTAAAACATTTACCAAAGTGTTGATTTTAGTTTTTAAAGTAGAAATTTTATTTTCATCAATCATGGGAAACTTAGCTTTACATGAAATCTTGTATTCATCAAAATTTTTTTGTGTGGATAAAAGAGTGGAAGATAAATCATCTTTTTCTTTAGAAAGAGTGATAATTTTATTTTGAAAAACTTTATTTTTCTTTTTTATTTTTAGATGTTTTTCTTTAGAAAATCATAATTATTTGAAAATTCTACAAATATTTCTCCTAATTCATCCATAGTTAAATCACAATCATCAAGGGATGGTTCAGAAGTTACCTCAGGTGTGTTATCATTTTTCATGAAACACACGTTTGCCGTGTCCACCTCCTCTTCGGATTCACTTTCTGAATCCCATATAGCTTGAGAGTTTTCTTCTTAAATAGCTTCTTTAGCTTGTTTGAGGAAGATGGCTTGTTTTTTATATTCGGATATTCAGCAATGATATGTCCGGGTTTCTGACAGTTGAAACAGATGATCTTCTTTTCTTCCTTTCCTTGCCATCGTCTCCTATTGTTGACCTTTGCCTTATTGTACATCCTCCTTACATTTCTTATAAGGAGGGAAAGATCTTCATCATTTTCTTCTTTTTCATCATCGTCGGAGATGGTGGGAGTAGACTTGAAGGCAATTGTCTTCTTCTTTTGTGATGCCATTTCTTTTTTAGCCTTTCTCTCCATCTCATTGGTCTTAAGGTTGTCGATAAGACCGATGAGCTCCATCTCTTCTTTGTCGTTTAACTCTTTTAATGTAGTACCTTTGACTTCCCATGAGGGTGGAAGTGCATGAATGATCTTTCAGACTTTTTAATCATTGTCAATGGCATCACCTAAAGAAGCAAGACCATTAGTTATTTTAGTAAATTTTGTAATCATATCATCAATGGACTCATTTTCATGGATAATGAAGTTTTCATATTGGGAACACAAGAGATCAATTTTAGCCCTCTTGGCTTGTGATGTTCCCTCATGAGTGACCACTAAGTGTGACCAAATCTCGTAAGCGGATTTGTAATGAATGACCCTAGCTATGTCGTCATCGTTCAAGGCTTGAAGCAATGCATTGTGTGCCTTTGCATTGGCATCAAACTCCTTGGTGGTAATATCAGACCAAATGTCCTCACCACCAATGGGTACACTAAAGGTTTAGTCACCGTCTTTGCAACCCCGCTTCCTAGGGATTGCAAAAATGCGGTCATCTTAACCTTTCATATAGGAAAGTTAAGGCCATCAAACTTAGGAGGGGTCTTAATACCTTCCGTCATTTTTACTATAGTGGACGAGAATGAAGATGTAAATAAAATGATTAGCAATTAGGATCTCTCTAAAGTTGTTAAGCCAAAATCTAGAGATCAAGCCTCTGATACCAATTGAAATTACACCTAAAGGGGGGAGAATAGGTGAATAGCTAATCAAATGAAAATTCTAAACAATTTAATATGAAATAATGCAACCGACACTCAAAACAAGATTTGAAGCCGGATTTTCCGTGAAGGGCTCTGAACTTCTCCTTGTGATTCATCTAGATAAGAGTTGAGGTGCTCAATTACTATCTTGTTGAGATGAGTATTGATCGACAAGAATAAATGAATGATAAACAAGTATATAGAGATAATAAAGCAATTACAAATAAAAAGATTTGTTCTGAGGTTCGAGCTACCGCTCTACGTTCCCGCCTTCAACACCGTGAAGGATTTCACTATCCACTATCGGATCCTCCACAAAGGGACCTTACAATAAGGAATTACAACCACTCACAGTACACAACTCCCCAACTCAATCCTCTACACCAGAGGCAGCACAAAGCCAATTGAGATAACAAGCTCTGGGTGATCAAGAGATCACAAACACTCTCTTTGCAACTCTCTTATAAAAATCCTATAGAGTAAAATATAAACTTGAAGCTCAAGAATGTAAGTCAGAGTGAAAATCAGAAAAGAGAGATTTTAAGAGCAGAAAAACTCAATTAAAACTTTGAAAATAAGAGCACAAAAGAAACTCGAAAGCTTTTCTCTTTGAAAACAAAAACTAAATTTTCAATAGAATTTATTGTTATGAAATATTCAATCCCAATGACCCTTTATATAGGTTTTAGGAAAACGCTTTTAGAATAATTTTACTAGGTCTAAAAAGGAAGAAATTGACCTAAAAAATTCAACTTTTCAAGTTTTAAAAGAAACATGTTTAAAATTAGATTTAAAAGCCAATCTGGCAGTCTGTCGGTCAACCGGTCGACCAGCCATTCAAAAAAAATTTGACTGTTGGCTCTCGGTCGACCGACCGGTCGACTGTGTTTAACTGAGACCAAACTAGTTACAGCCAGTCGACTGCAATAAGGGACCGGTCGACCGGTCGATCGACTAGGAATGTGCACAACAAGCATACCCTTATTGTCAGAGGTTCGATCGACCGTGCGGTCGACCATTCTGACCTATAATAGGCACGCTCGACCGCCCGGTAGACCGACCTAGGCCAAAAACTGGGTCAAAATAATTTTTGAAGATAAAGAAAATTTTAGATTAATTTTTGTTTGAATTTTAGAAGAGAGAAGATATGTATAGCCATGAGATACAAGTTCTAAACTGAGATAAAATTTTTTAAGAAAATTTGAAATAAGTATCAAAATCAAAAATTTCAAAACCATACTTTTGAGAACGTGCACTTTTGTGTGTGAATATCTTTGAGCCTCAAATCTATATTCTATTCTTTAACAAACTAGTTTCTTATAAGGTTCTAATCGATTATAAGAATCTTCAAGCGGGCTTCTTTGATAGTGACGTTTGAGCGGCGCTGAGTGCTTTGAGTTATGATATCATTCTTGAGTACCCTTGAGCCATTAACACCTTCCTTTAGAGGAAGAAACCTATTAGATCTTCTTGAATCCTATTAGATCTTTTTGAATTCTGAAATACACTCTTGAACTTGATTAGTACCAAATAAATTCATATGCTTTTTTATCATCAAAACACAAAATCGGGGATTGTAACCTTTGGGCCAATAAGTTTCAACTAAGATTTTTTAGAGTAATTTTTCCCACCTTCTCAAGTGTTTTTAACAAAGTTTTCAAAAGAGTTTTTGTGCCAAAATTCTCTTTCTTTATTTGTTTTAAAGTTTTGAAAAATCAAAGAAAATCAAGTCTTTGGGAATTCTATTTTGTTCTTCATTTTATATATCCATCAAGAAGTTTTTTCAAGTATTTTATTTATTGTTTTATTTCTAAATACTTTGTTTTCTCATATATTTGAGCTATCATCTCAAATCTATCTTTAGGATCTTTGTTTTGTGAGAAAATTGTTTGTGATCCTTTAAGATCACCAAGAGAGTATGTGATCATATGATCACCAAGTTGTAAATCTTTTCTTTGCTTTGGCTTTATGCCTTTCTTCTTGTGCAGAGGTGTTTGTGTTAGAGAGAGGAGTTGTGTACTCCCGGTGTTGAGTTGTAATTCCTCAGTGGAGGTCCTTTGTGGAAGGTCTTGTGTGGACGTAGTGGAAATCCTTCTGTGTGAAGGCGGGGACGTAGAGAAATGGCTCGAACCTCGAAATATATCTTTGTGTTTGCGTTTGATCCACTATCTCTCAACTCTATCTCCCTTATATCTTGTATTGCTTTACATTGTTCATATTCATATACTATATATAGTTTGTGTGTGCCCACACTTGTATTCAACCAAGAGAGCTAATTAAAGCACCTCAATTCTTAGTCTAGAGGAATTTAGAGGAGTAGTTTCAGAGCCCTTCATAGGGATTCGGGCTCACTCTTGGTTACACATAGTGTGTTTCCAATTAAGTTTTTAATTTCACATCATTTGCCCTTGATTAGCTAGTACACCTATTCACCCCCTCTAGGTGTATTTCAGATATATCATCAACTTTAAAATTCAAATTCAAAAATCATAAGATATACTTTTAAAATATGGATAGGATAAAGCTAATCCTAATAGAGATAGGCAGGATAATTCAAATTAAATGGAGTTCAAAATCAATTCAGATTAGGATTCAGACTAGACAACTCTTAGTATTCGGATCAATTTTTCGCTATAGGTATTCAAATCCGATGATTTAAGATGATACAGAAAGAGAACTTAAAGGGATACAGTTTTTATGTTAACAACTCTATCCAATTCAGCTGTCAGATGAGTCATATTCAACAATAACATACCGACTTGCTGCAGAATTGAATTCCCATATTGAATTAGGATTGAGTTAAACTTTCTAATTTGTATCCTATTTTGATTATCTCTAAGTCCTATTTAAAGAGCTGAAATCTCTCATAAAAAATTATCTCCACATCAAAGATTACAACTTAGATTTTTTTTAATTTTCTCTTTTAAATTTTTTTTGTAATTTTTAGATTCTAGTTCTAGTTTTAATTCTAGTTCAAGCTTTGTAAAGAAGGTGGCTCTTTATAATTGAAGGTGATAACGTCTATAATAAAGTTTTTTTCTTCTAATTTATCTTTATTTACTTGCTTTCTCATCTTTCATGCTTTTTTTAGTTTTCATCATGAGTAGCTAGTTTTTTTTTATATAGTTTACTAGTCTCTTTCACCACTACTTCTAGTTCTATATTAGAATAAACCGAATGGATCCTATACATGTTTAAACCTTAGAAATAACTAATACTTTTGAAGACACATGACGATAGTTAGATCTATTATTTGCTAATATTTTCCTATGATTTTTCTTATTTTATACTTAGATAGCCTTGATAGTTTAATGTAGATTATTTTTCTTATTCTATACTTGGAGAAATTTTTATAGTTTATTGTGAGGTCTTGGTTAGTGATTATTTCAAATAAGGTTTCTCCATCTTATATATCTTACTTGATTTGAATGCAATTCTAAGGTATAATTTTTATGATTCAAAGTGAAGTTTAATTTAGTATAGGTTAGTAAGTTAAAGGTGGTAGATGATCAGTAAGTCTTACTCCTTAATATTTTCAAAACCCTTATTTTTAATCTAACTCTATCTTCATCCTTTTTCTACTTCTAACACTTAACAAAGTATTTTTCTTTTAACACAAAGAAGAACAATGTAACCAATCTAGTTTGTAAAAAAGATACCGAAAAGCTTCTATCGCATTCATCTCTGTGAGTTCGATCCGCATAGCCCTTACTACCGCGGATAAATTGCTTGTGAAAGGCAGAGACACCTCCAACATTCAAATAACATACTTCTAACTTTAACTTATCTCTGTTTTTCGGCAATCAAATTTTGACGCCGTTGCTGAGAGGGAACTGTATTTTCTTTATACACTAAGTGGTTAATTTTTCTTCTTTGTTTTTAATTCAACATTAATCCATTGATTGAAGTGTTTAAAAAACGGATAGACTTGCATTATAGGCATCTGTCTAATTTTATTATTTTAAATTACTGTTGAAGAGTGCTGGAAATAAGGTACGTTTGTATTGCATCTAGATTAAGAAGCACTTTTGAATAATTTACAATTGCTTTGAGTGATTACTTTTCTATTTACTTGTACACGTCGAACGACTTAAGGGCAAAACCTATAAGCAAGATAAGGTGGGGAAGTCATTATCCACCCTTAGCCCACAAACCATCTCCTCACTCACTAACCCAATCCTAATTAAAATCTGAGTAGATGTTGGCCTTAGGGACATCTCGGACTCAATAAGAGATTGACCTAAGAAGAAAGTTGTTGGAATTTAACTCTTGTCAAATTGGTGACTAGACAGGGGATTAAGAGGTGAAACCTCGAAGAACAGTGACATAATTAGTCCCGTCGCTCTTGCGCGGGTACCTCCCACTGATCTTACCACTTACCTGGCCGATTAACTTATGGTTAGATTTTGTAATATACTTCTCGTGGACAGTCTAACCAGTTAGGAGTTGTCTAGGTCTAAGGTCTACCTTAACTTAGATTAGAATATTTTTGTGTTTGTGTGTTTTAACAATTCCTGAGTAATATAGAGTTTAACCATAATTTTTTTAACTTTAATAATAATTCACATTTTACTTAAACCTCTTTCAATTCGGATTACACCAAACCGGCATGGATTAACTTTCACCAACAAAATTTAACCAACCAAGTATAATGGGTTGGCCTTATCCGAATCAATGTATGCTCTAATCTCAAGTTTACGGACAAAATTAGAATAATCATCTCTACTCTTTACAGAGTCAGTAGGGATACAACTCTCCTGAGTCATATGGTCAACAACCTTACTGACATCCAGCTTCATATACTCCTTTTTAAGATCAACCTATAGAAGAAAAATCAGATTTACAAAAGAATTTTGAAGCCTTCCTTGAGTCTACACGTCAATTTCAAATCTCAACAGACTCAAGTATCCAACAAACTTTTTAAATCCAAGATCCCTACTCCATGTTTCAAGTCCCATAACAAGAAGAAGAACCTACGGATTTAGACGAAAGTATGAAAAACCTGATTCAAGCCGCAAATTATGTTACCTAATCTATCAATAGGTTAGAAGCACAAATAAATCGTTTGATGAAAGATAGGAATGAGAAAACTCTACCTAACGTAGTTTCGACCATTCGCAATTGCCCGAGCCATATTAATAGGAATGAAGAATCATGGTGTCTTGAAGACTTTGACCAAGATTCAATTTCACCACAAAACTTTCAAATTGACCAATATCAACCCATTTCACCCAAACTATTTATCAAGAATAAGAGATCTATCAACTTTCACAAGTTTAGGTGGATGACATACAACCAACATATGAGAAAAGTTTTAGAACAAGTACACAAATGCGTAACAACCAACTCAATAGACAAGCTAATGAGTTAGTCTGCAAAAAGAAGATTTCTTTTCTGCTCAACTTGCTTTTAAGTGAAAAATGTCAATTCTAAATCACATTCGTCGTGACGAAGCAAGAAAATTCAATAATATTGAAAAATCTATTGAGCAATTGTGTATATTGGATGACTATCCTAGATTTCTAGATAAAGTGATCAAAGATCATTTGGTTACACATAGAGCATGTTGAATCATATTGCGATGATGACTGTAACAATAATAAACCTATTGAGAAAGTTATACATGTGCATAAAATGTGCAAATTTGATAATTATTCTTAATGTTTGGATGACTTATTTAGAGACGATTTGGTTACATATACACCCCCGAGGAGAAAATTGAATCATGTTGTGAGGAGGTATACAGAGTTGACGAGCCTCTATTTCTTGACGAATTATTTAAGGATGAGTGCGATCATAGTGGTGAGAAGACACGTGTTGAGGATTTTAAGTCTAGAGTCTCATTTGAGAAAAGGAAACTTGATTTAAGTATTTTCACTTTTGATGAGCCAACCAATGATCAATCACGCGAAAACATAAGTCAAAAGGATTTGAGCCCGAATCCTTCCAACTCAAATACAAACCCTCCGACATTCGAATCTAAGATCCACTTCATTGAAGTTGATCTATATTATTTCAAGTATCTATAAATCAAAAATTAAGTGTTTTGAATACTTTTTGCCCATCCATCAAGTGGCGCAAAATGGACGGCCGAAAGTAGTGAGTTGGTTAGATCTATGTCTTTAGACATACAAATTCTCGATCCGGCCATTTGATTATGATCTAAACATTTAAAAACCTTACAAACTAATTTATATTAGGTTTCAAATGTTCTACACTGTTAAACTAACCAACTCACTATTTAGGCTATTCTTTTTTCCCTACTTGTTGCATGGGCCAAAAGTATTCAAAACACGTGATTTTTGATTTATAGATACTTGAAATAATATAGATCAACTTCAATGGAGTGGATCTTATATTCGAATGTCGAATGTTGATATTTGAGTGGGAAGGATTCTGCCTCGAATCCTTTTGGAAGGACACTAGTATGTATGTGTGTGTGTACATACAATACACATAGGTGTAACTAAGTTAATTTACACACACCTCTTTCCACCACACAAAATCTTGCTTGGTTAGATATAAACAAAAATTAGTGTGAGTGGTCCCCATAAGGTGTTTAAAAAATATTTTGGATGGTAGAAAGAGGTGTGTTACACATATATGTATGTAACTCGGCCATATATGTGTGCGTGTATTAGAAGGTAGATTTCTGGATATCCCAGAGCATCCCACTCTATTACAGATAAATATGTGTAGTAGTTATTCAGCCTACAAACTAATCTCTTGAGTGTCCACAGGACGAGTTGAGCCAGTAGTTACTAGAGAGCAAACCTAGTATTACCGTCCAACCCTGTCTAAGGGAGGCCTCGAACCTGTGACCACTTGAGAGCAAACCAAGTGGTTACGCCACTCGGCCATGGCCATCCCCCCACGGACACACCCACACTCTCATTAGTTTTGAAACTTCAATTTGTGTGTGTGTGTGAGAGAGAGAGAGAGAGAGAGAGAGAGAGAGAGAGAGACTCATGTTCCTTTATCTATTGGATTGGTGAATCTACTCCCATTGAGAAGATGAGCCATGAGAAGATGAGCCACCACCCATGTGATGTGGTTGCTTAACACGCTGTTTCAGCTCAAGATTAATATATACATTGGGGAAGGACTCACGTTGCCAAAAAAAAGAAACATATTGTGTGACAAGGACATGCATTGATGTTGATTGCATCAGTCAAAACTATAGTTAATTACTCAATTTTAGCAATGTGCATGACATTTTTGTTCAAGAAAAGAGCTCAGTCTGATCACCAAGGAAGCTGGGGTTGATTAATCCATGAAAGGGACATCCCTGTTTTCTCATATTACATAATGTGGGGGTGACTGACACAAAACCTAATGCCATAATTTGTCTTGGATTCATGCATGATAATTTTGCTAACTGAGTTTCAGCTGACAACTTTTATTTATATAAAATAACTTTGATTAATTTAAAAAGTTTACATTTTATTCCATATCAATTATGTTTGATCTTAGCTCAATGGTACCAACTTTCACCTTTTGTGAGAGGTCACTGTCTTGAATTTTTCACACCTATGATGGCGAAGAAAATTTCAAAATGTAAAAAACGAAAGAAAATTGAAAAAAAAAAAAAAAACGTTCACCCTAAATAGATAATAATGGATATATTCATAATCTATGGAGATTGATACTAACAAGCGGATTATGAAACAAAGCTGGTGACGATTAAGTCCAATAAAAATATAAGATACTCATAAATTATCTACATCAAATGTGAGCCCCTTTCATAGTTTCCCTCTCTGTACCAAACTTGAATCAAGAATAAGGGGAAAAAGTACAAATTAAAAAAAAAAAAAAACACTCTGATATTTTGTAGCACACAGATCATATTGATGTTTACAACAGGATGACACATTGAGTGAAAGCTTGATTCCAATAATATTTCTTGGAGATTTCTGTATATTAAGCATTCCCACATCACAATTTATGCACGTGTTATTAATCTTTAGCCCTTTGCCTAAACAATTATGGCCAGAAACCAACATATAAGAACTCAAACACAAAACATGAGGAAATACAAGAGAGTTCATTACATGCCAATTAACCCCTAGGCCTACCATCATCAAAATCAGAGAAAGCAAAGCCAATGCATTGTACGCGTGCTTGGTGAAAGTCGAGTTAAATTTGCTGTTCTCAATTCGCTCACTACGCGTCCAAAGGTAAAAGATAAAGATAAGGGGGGCATGCTTCTCTTTGGCCCTCGTTCCTTTTTCTCCTGCCTACCTGCATTAATCTAACATACAAAAAGGAATTTAACAAAAGACTTGTGCTCTGGTCAGTCTTGGGTTCATAAGAGCTGCTCACTTACAGATCGTCGGTTAGAATCCTCGCGCGTATGTGACATTGGGTGACTTCATGTGCTCTTTAACTAGCAAAAAAAAAAAAAAAAAAAAAACAAGACTTGTGTGCATGCAAAGAGAGAGCTGGGATGATTAAAGTTGAAATTTTAGCTGCAAATATACCCAAACTCTGGTAGCACCTTGTGACATAAGTGATGTGGGAGCAAAATCTGCACTTTAGTTCTGTTTATACCCTTTTTTGTAAGGGAAAAAAAAAAGTGAACCATATGGTCCCCCCGCGTTTCATTAACAAGCTTTTAATGAAACATCTGAAGAAAAAAAATCAAAACTCCTCCAGAGCTAGCCTAGCTAGAAGCACGCGCAGGTGCAAAGGAAAGACGCAAATACAATAAAATCAAGCGTAAGACCGTTGGCACCATCCTGAGATATCAGGAGGACGAGTTACCAACTATCACATGTAATCCGTGTCACTGTCCTCACCTGTCTCACCCAGTAAGTCATCCGAAAGGCTGTCATAGATCGCTCTCTCCCCTAACTGCTCCACAGCTCACTCTGCCAATGCCCTGAAAGCTCATGAAAGAAAATTCAGCCGGTAAGGAAAAATAAAACGTCATGTAAACATGATTGAAAATGGTCAAAAAGAAAAGTGAAAGAAGTATAGTGAAGGGGAAAAAAAAAAGGATGCTGAAGGTTCTGCACATGTACCTATGATACCATTGGTTTCTGTCATGATGAGGAAGGCAAAACTTAGATGTGGGGGGAAAATAAAGGTCTGGTGAAAGGGCATCTTGAGTTTGGTAGATTGCCTCCATCTCAAGAGAGGTCCAGTGTATAATAGGGCTCAAGTCTCAGTGGAGGCATCTGGTTCTGTTTCTGTATTTTGAATTTGACATATTTTGACAGCTACCGATTTATGAGAACACGATACGTGTCTATTTTATACAGATACAAACAAGGGTACATTCATTGAATCTGGAGTGGATATAAGTGTTATCGTGTCAATATTTTGTTTTAAAGGGTATACATTTCTACATTGCTTCGGATTGGATTCAGATATTATTAGTTAGGTATTAACAAGTAGTTCTAAAAATATGATAAGAAAGAAGAGTTATATCCTCAACTGTAATATTCTTTAATATTAAAATATGGATAATCTATAAGATTATACTGTTGGATCTAATAATTATTCCCTACAAGATGCACGCATAAACTAAAAGCCTCTTTATCAAAATCAAAGAGAAGGAGGGTTTATGCATATCTGATTTCATCACGAAAGAGATGTTAAAGATTGCACGATTGGAGAACGCCGGAGTTGAAGGAGGGGATTCTTCTCTTCAGCCACCAAGTTTTCTTCTTAATACTTAGAGGAGATAAGAGACCTCCAAGAGAGAGATAATCATAATAGGTGATTGGTGGTGGCGAGGGAATCCTACTCATGATATATAGCATAAAGGAATTTTAGTTCAACTTATCATAGATATAGACCCTTAATTGATAACACGAGTTTCACACTTGTAAATGAGTCCCACATCTTAATTTAAATACACTCATGCTTAAGTGTAAATGAAACGTGTCTAGATCCAACCATTAGGCTTGATCAATTCTTTATTGGGTCCAACAACATATGCTTATTGAGACGGGTGCATAAATCCAATTAGATTTGTGTAAACCCAAATTAATATAGACTCGATCCAAATAAGTCGAACATATACATTGTAGTCTTTTCTTTAACCAAAATACTTTATTGTAAAACATTTGTTATAAATGTGTAATGGGACATTATATATGATATATGTGTGTTCAATATATGGGTTGTCAACATTGGAAAAATAAATACAGAATCAGAGAGAAGTGGATTGTCAATATATTTTTACACCCCTAGATAAGCATATGATCAAACTATTTGAAATATCCAAATAAAAATTCTAAATCAAATATTAGAAAATAATATTGCAAATGCACATAGATTAAGGTTCCTTTTAAGTATCCCCTCATCTAATTTCACCATCAATAAATAACTAAAGTGCTTTAATATATTCTTTCCCTTTTTAATGGATAAAGGAATTAAAATTTAAGGTTGAACTCATTCTTCTTTCTTGATCAAATGATATCCAGCTATTTATTTGATTTGAACAGGAATTAATCTTAATGAATATATATAATAAGTTTAGTTATTTTTTGTCGGTATTCAAATTCAAATGTCAGGTTCACTGCTTGAGTGCTGAGGTTGGGGGTGTCCTCATCAATTTTCATATAGCGTTTCCGTAGAGAATTCTTATAATCTTTATTTAAACTCTTCTTAAAATGAAAAAAATATATGACACAGTGATTTCTGATATGCCCTAAATTTCAAAAAATACTCTATATTTCTGATTTTAAATTCTACTCTTTTCTTTAATTTTTATTAAAACCAGTAATTCTTATACACGTGAAGCCTAACAAAACTCTAAAAGCTTTGTATTAAACACGATAATAGTAATAATAATTAATTATCTCCTCTTCCCCACTCCCATTTCCCACCTTATAACCATAACTATAACCTTTAACAATAAGTCCTCGCATTGGTCTCTTCAGCTGAACCTTCTTTTCTTCTTACATTAGAAACTAATCGTATGAAAACCAATATTTTCAACGAGCAAGGGACCATCAAAGGACATGGTTTGCTCCCTTTTTTTTTTTTCCAGCTTTTCCTTTTTTGTATGTGAAGATATGGTCAAAGTGCAATTAGAATTTGTCCAAGGGTAGTATTATCAAATTTGCCTTGGCTTTTATATACATTTAAGCATTGCACATTTTACAAACTTGACAAGGTGCCACCCAAAATAACAATAAATGTTTGGCCTTTGCATGGATTTTACCTGGAAAAAGTAAAGACGGGGACAATGAGTTTTACAATTGACTAAAAAAGCGCTATGAAGCTAATTGGTGTTGGGTTGGTAAATATGAATGGTACATGATGGAACTCGAGCATAAAGTATTGATTCATTTATCGGAAAAAAAATCTAGAATTAGTAATAATAAATAAGTTAGACAGACTTTGTAAGTATATCTTCAATATAGAAATTGAAGGGTTAAAATCTGAAAAAATTGAAACGAAAACTGAAATTAAAAAAAGTCAAAATTTTTTGTTGAAATTAGGGGAAAATTTTGAGTCAAATTAAAAGTGTATTATATTACAAGGAAATTTTTAGCCGCATTATATCATCTACGACATTATTAGAGGCGGGTAGGGCACACATTAACGTTGTTCAAACCTTTCCATATTTCGTATTTTGGTCCGCGAATTATCACGTATTGGATAAGTCATTGGATGGCTATTGTGAAATCAGGAAAAGTTGTGGCCCGCGGAATAATAATTCTGTAAAAGTGGTACATTTGTATTAATTAAAAATTAAAATCTATGGATATATTTGAACTCAAAGTTTCAAATAAGAAAAAATATTATCACCATGATCCTGTTTTCAATCTTCGTGAGAGAACACTTACTACAAATTTCTATTAAAGAGGTTAAAAAGAAAAATCAAAAAATTTCTTATTAATATTACTTGTTACACAAATGTTGCCAAAGTACCATTTAACTGATGAGTATGGATATAGGCACTCACAAAATTGATAAAGACATCAATCAAAAATTATTGTTCATGTCAATATTTGTTTTGACAAATTTACCCTCAGTGAAAAGTCTAATATGCCCCCTCCTCCTCCTTCTATGACAAGCAGTTACGAGCGTCGACAATCTCCCCCTCTCGCCCTCCCCTCCCCGGTCGTCGTCCCCTCTTCCCTCCTCTTTCCCCTTCTTCCCTTTCCTCCCCCTACGTTGCCTCCCCACTCGCCGTCCCTCCTCTACCCTGTTCCCCTTCTCATCCCTGCCATCCTCTCGTCTATCTTCCCTTCCCGACCTCTTGATCGGTCACAGATGGTCGAATAGATCTATGCAGACAGATCGCTAATGTAGATCTGTCTGTATAGATCTGTTCGGCCATTTATGGCGAACAGGAGGTCGGGAGGGGGAGGGAGGCGGGCGGATGGGGAGGGGAAGAGGGAGGAGGGGAAAGACCAGGGTGACGACGGAGGGAGAAACGGACGAGGAGGCAGAGGGGAGGGAAGGGAGGAAGGGGGAAGGCCCTCCACCTCCTTCCTCCCGGCATGTTCGACCATAACTGGCCGAACATATATAGATACTGATATTCCTACGGGCCTCCATATCTAACTCCTACGGACCTCCATATCTAACTCCTCTTGAAAACACAGTAGAATTCCTTTCGTGGTAGTACGACGAAGAACCACTGACTTGAAAATCACTATTATTTCTGTTAATGATTTTCTGTATTTTTTTCTTTCAAAGTATGCATGTCCCTCGTATCAGCAATCTTACTTAAATCAATCGTCAATATTTTCCTATCCTCGTTATTACGCTCAACACGAATTTGCTCATGCTGTACCTCATAATACTTGAGGTACCCCACAACGAACGACAATGCACGTTTGCTGAAGAAAGATGAAAAGAGAGGGTTCCTAGGAATATTTGGTAGTTTAGATTGCGTGCACTGAGAATGTAAAAGCTATCTAACTACTTGGGCGGGACAATACTCAGGACACCATGGAGGCCTAACGATTATTCTAGAAGCAGTAACATCATATGATTTATTAATGTGGCATGCTTAGTTTGAATTACCAGGATCTAACAATGATATTAATGTGTTACAATCGTCAAATTTATTTGACAAACTAGTACAAGAAATTGCTCCTCGCGCTAAATACAATATTTTAGGAAAAGATTATGATACTGGTTACTATTTGGCCGATGGGATATATCTTAAATGGTCCTCTCTTGTACAAACATATCTCAATACCAAGATTCAAAGAAACAGTACTTTGCAACCATATAAGAAGGATATCAAAAAGATGTGGAGCGAGCATTTGGAGTCTTCAAGTACGATTTGTCTTTCTCAAGGGACCAACACATTTTTGAGATAAGAGAGTACTATATTACATCATGATTGCTTGTGTAACACTACACAATATGACTGTGGAAGATGAATGCAAGAAGAAAAAAAAAAAAAAACAGGTGATGTTGTTTCTACTCAACCTTCAATTGCTGAAGAGATTAAAAATGATGACGTCGAAAGATTTTGATGATTTCTCGCTCGACATAAGAATATCTAAAATCGAGAGGCTAACTGTGAACTTCAGAACGCACTAATTGAACACTTATGATAGAGACATGACAGCGAATGAATGTAATTTATTTCTTCAAATTCGATATATTTCAATGTTTGTTGTACTGCAAGTTCAATAGTATTCTCATTTTGTAAACAAAAATAAGAATATAATTAAATAATAATATATTTAAAATTAATATTAAAATATTCAATATTAGTCTTATAACTAAGATATTGGCGGGGCATTTTCAATGACATAATTTTAATTAAAAATAGATGAGTACATTTAAAACTTTAAATAATTAATTTATTTATACTAAATGATACATTCAATTTTTTTTTAAAAAGTCACATGAGATTATAAGGTTAAAATTAAAATTAATAAAAATGAACCGTAAAATAGAGGGTGTTGTCCAAATCCATTAGCTCTCTTCAAATTTGGAGGACAAATGAGCTTCCTCTATTTTTAGAGGAGGAAATAGTTGACAGTTGGAGTGATTCATCCTCCAGAAAATGGAGGAATGCAGAGTCACTGGGATGCTCTTAATGAGTGCCTTCGGGGCTGTTTGGTTGCAAGGAAGTGGGCGGAAGCAAAAAAATAGGAAAGTATAACTGCTCACTTCCTTATCTATCCAAACACCGGAAAAGGAAAATAAGAAAACTCGTCTCTTTTACACAATCATTTCCTCACTTTCAGAGTATCACAGTTAATTTTGTGGTCATGTAAATCTCATTTGTAATAAGTTGTAGCACAAAACAGTTAATTTTTTGATCATGTAAATCTCACTTGCATTCTAATTACAGTCCATTTTTTATTTTTCTTAATTAATTTTTATTTTAATATTACTTTACGGTCAATTTTGTGGTAAACTTTTTTACTTCTACTTCCACATTACCATCCAAACGCCAGAAAAGCTAAAACATTTTTCAAACTACACTTCCCAACAATATTCAAATACCGAAAAACTTACTAACCAATTTCTAAATTCTAAAAGAAACTATTACCACTTCCTCCATTTCCCACTTCTACCCTTAACCAAATAGGCCCTTCGTCAATTTGATGGGTGCACATACTCTTACCTGATCCTTCTTTTAAAAAGAAAAAAAAAGGTTTTTACTCCAATGAATAAAAGTAACATCCACTTGTAGTAAAAAGGCCACAATGATCGACCAGGACATTTTCAGTCTGTTTCAGTTTCAAAATCATCAAAAGGACAGTAAAAACAGTCCTTAATTAATTAATTAATTAATTACCATTTACAAAACTCTATTTTCGAATCCCTTAACCCCGAGTCCGTCAGTTACATTAACATTTACCGAAATCCCAAAAAATTTAAAAAAAAAAAAAAATTCAGAGTTAACACAACAATTTCTGAAATATTCAAACCAATCAAAAAGACGAAAAGAATTTTTTTGAACTTTACAGTTACCCACAGGATCACCAGACCGCATCCCCCGTCGTTCCTCCGTCCCCGCGCCCAAACCATCAATAATCACTCCATAAACACCTGAAGGCCGACATTTTTCGCCTCGTGACAGATCGGGCACGCGTCGACCGCCGGCTCGCACCCCGGACACAAACACAAATGCCGGCATGGTAGCAGCAGAACCGAAACGTCCCGCTCCCGACACACCCGGCACGGCCTCCGGTTATCGCTGTCCCCCCCGCCGCAGCAGGACTCCGCGTCCTCCGCCTGCCCGGGCGCCACGGGGCAACCGCCGTCGCTCCGGAGCGCCTGATCGAGGCTGGCCCTGAGCCCCGAGACGACGGCCTCGCTGTTCCTGGCGGCGGTGAACCAGATCTGGTTCTCCGCCGCCGCCTGCCTCAGCCTCTCCTCCAGCTCCGCCTGCTTCCTCCTGAGGCGCTCGATCTCCGCGTCCTTTTCGGTAATTTTCTTGGCTGCTTGGGATTCGAAGATTTGGAGGAGCTCTGCGTGGCGCCTCTTTTGGATCTCGCCCAGTCCCGATCTAAGCTTCGCATTCTGAAATTTAAAGAAATTTATTAATTGAAATGAAATGTGTGAGAGAGTAAACACAGTGAGTGTCCGTACATGAAGCCGGAGGAGGGCGTCGATTTCTGTGAAGTGCTGCGATACGATCCTTCCGCCTGTGGATGCGCCGCCCAATCCGAGCAACCAATTTTGCAGGTAACTGATACTCTCTTGATTGTTGTCGGAGATAGCCATCGTTGTTGTCTCTGGAATTTTCACTGGATTGGGGAATTGGAATTGTTGCATCATAGCAGCAGCAGCAGCAGCAGCAGAACCTGCTCCTGCTGTTTCTCTGTTTCGCTTTCTTGATCCAGAGGCATTCTTGCTTGTCAGATCGCTCGTCGGATCGCTGATCACCGCTCCATTGACGGTGCGTTGTTGTCCGACAAGGCTGTTGATTTGCTGATCTCTGAGAATATGGGAACATGCGGGGAGAGAGATTAGCAGGAGGGAGAACGAAAGAATTGGAAAAAAAAAAAAAAAAAATTCAATCTCATTTGAATTAATCATCACCTGATGGTCTGGAAATCTGGAAGGAAAGTGTACTGGGCTTGCACGGCCATGAACAATAATAATAATATGAGGAGAGAATGAACTGTAAAATGTGAGGATGGAGTGTTTTGAGAGAGAGAGAGAGAGAGAGAGAGAGAGAGAAGTGTGGCTATATAAACATGTCTGTATATAAATATATGAATGGTGGTGATGGAGAAACAGATACAGCGAACGCGCGAGAGAAGGAAGGGGCCGGGGCCTAAATATGAAATGCAAAATAAATAAAGGTGGTGGTGACTGGTGAGTGGGTCAAGTGTGGATATAAATAGAGAGAGAGAGAGAGAGAGAGAGAGAAGAGAGAGAGTCAAGCATTCACGTTCACACACGCGAGCATCATTTCATTCATATCCACCGTCAATGTCAGTATAAATGGGCGGCAGAGCTAGAAAAGAAAAGAGAAATCAAGACTTACAGATAGAGATAGCCATGGCCGTTGCTTGTTCCCGTGCGCGGAAGGCAAAGGCAAAAGCAAAGTGAGAGAAACAGTCAAATTAATTGAAAGTCTCGTTTGATTGTGAGAGTTAACGAGAATTAGTCTTTACTTTGTTTTATCAAACACACATTTGAATCAAGAGTTGCGAGTTAATCATGACCTGTCTTGTATCTTATCGGGAGCAATTTTGATTTTTTTTTTTTGAAAAAAAAGTACACTTTGCTTTCTACTTTTTGAGTGGCAAGTTTTTAACACTTGCACCAATTTTAAATTGATGTGAGAGTTAATAACTCCAACTTTTAACTCTTTATAAATCTCCAATTTTACTTATAAAAAAAACCGACAGAGAAATAGAATAGTTAAAGCAAACAGTGCAATCAAACAATGGATTGATAAGTAGGAGACAAGCCCAGCACACGAGAAAAGACTAGGAATTTGGGGCAAACGCCAGAAGATAAATTAGAGAAAAGAGAAGGCCAAAGCCAAGGCATCGACAACCAGTCACGATCTTTTTCCTTTCTGATGACCAGCAGCGCATCTGCTCACGCGCCCAACGCCCTTGTTTTCTTTCTTGGCTGCGGGCTAGGTTTGCTTGTGAGTTGCGAGAGATATTAGGTGGTGGATGAGAAATAGTAACAGAGACCGAGGGCTACTGCTTATCTTATTCTCAATTCTCAATCTCCTTAATGTTGTTGTTGCTTTTGTTGTTGATATTTTAAAAATAATAATAAATGTGTCTCAAAGCCACACTATACAAACTAAAAAGAGAGAGAGAGCGAGAGCCACGTCAGTAGGGATGGCTAACGGGACGAATTGGGTTGATTCCTCCTGTCAGTCGTAACGAATCATACGAGACAAATCGAATTCTCGGGGAACGAATCGGGTCTCTTGACCGATTCGCTACCTGGATTCACAGAGACGGGTTGGATCCGTCTCATATTTTATTATTATTTTTTTGAAAATTAAAATTTCTCATTAACGGTGTTTTTTTAAACAGTTGAGAGTTAAGAAAAATAATATAAGTTTCATCTTATAATTTTCTCCTCTCACATATTTTAATAATATGGGGGTTTAAAAAAAATAAGAAGAGTGTTGGAGGAAAATTTTTCCGACCCGATTCATCTCGTGATTCGTCACGAAACGAATCACACACTGAATATAAAACGGGTCCACCTGTATAAACACGTAACTCATACGAAATGAACACGAATTTATCTGTATTCATACTATGAGACTAATATAACGAGAATTGAGACAGGACGAATTGGATCGACCCATCCAGATAGCCAACCCTACACACCAGTCAGGTGGGTGAGAGGGAGAGAGAGAGAGAGGTGAGGGGTTGGAAAATGGAAACGGGAGAAAATAACGTAAGTGAAAAGACTGACTGGCCCACAGGTTTTGTCTGTATTCAAAGAGGAGTGCAGATTTGGCGGGAAGCAGTTACGTGACCACTGACCAGCGTTTCTCTGTCTTCCTTTATTTTTTTTGGTCTGGTTTAAGATAGCAGAGAGACAGAGGAACCCTTTTCTCAGATCTATCTTCTCTTTAGGATTCTGATGGGGTGAGATATAATTACAAATTTACAGACAGAAAAGGTTAGGGTTATTTTCTTGAAATCTTTCAATATTTAACTTTCAAAATTTTCATATTTGTTCAAATAGAATCCCCTAAATCTTATTAGTTTGAACAAAACACCTCATCTGTTAGCTGGTGTCTATTTTATAACCGTAGAGAGGTAAAAATACTATTCTAATTCTCAAATTTAATAAAATATCTCATCTTTCATTCACTCACTTGGGTCAGTAGCCGCTGTCAAAACTAATGGGGTGCAGCTGCAGCTGTTGAAATGAAGAAGAAAGAGGACGGGTTGCTGCTAAAATAAAGAAGAAAGAGGATGGGGATAATTTAGTAACTTTACATATTAATTTAGAGTTTCAGAATCTAAAAAAGAAATATTCTGCACATCTTTTAACTTGTAAATGAAAAAAACTAACAGAAAGAGATTTTTTGTCCAAACTTATAAGATTTGAAGATCAATTTGAAAATATGAATATTTAGAGAGTTAATATGAAATATAGAAAGATTTCAAAGATGAACATGACAATAATCAAAAAGATTATTATTAAATAGCTTAGATTAGATTGAGATTGAGATTAAGATTCGGGTGTGAGCGGGATAACCGTGAGCCAGCTGCAGTAATAATTAATTATTTCATTTAATTCCATTTTAAGAAATGAGTAGATAATTAGGAGTAATGTTGAGGAGAGCGAGGGGACACACGCGTGGGGTTAAGAAGCGTGCTGCTGCTCCACGCGGCAGGGCAGAGCAATAAACTGCGTGGGAGCACGCAGATGCATGCAGTTACACGGATTTGGTTCACGTGTGAGAATGACAATTCACATGTTATAAGAGGAGCAATCTCGTGTTGACAAAAAAAAATTGGCTCTTGACACGTGGAGAAAATATCGGGCTTCGGGAGACAAAACAAAGTCTTTGGAGCGCTTACAATGTTATAAGAGGATCTCACGTAAATGAACCGAATCTCAATTATAGGGTATAGGCCATACACAATAGACGACAAACAATACTGGTGATTGCTGCTGGTGTCTTCCCCATTCCACCCATTATTATTAGAACCTCTGGCACTCTGGTGTTCCTGGGAACGTCAACAGCACCAGCATTTCCGGCTATGCCTTCCCACTGATTCATTCCACACTTTTTAATTCATGGAATTTTAGCAGACATTTTTGT
Organism: Agave tequilana; assembly: GCA_038442645.1. Lineage (NCBI taxonomy): Eukaryota > Viridiplantae > Streptophyta > Magnoliopsida > Asparagales > Asparagaceae > Agave > Agave tequilana. Next base: position 58,503 of record JAVJIF010031336.1, read on the forward strand.
TGGGATTGAATGTACATAATCAAGGAGAAACTAGAATTTTTCTACACTCTGCACTCTTACTTACTTATTTAGTGTCACATGGAATGGAATATGGAAAGAAAAAATGTTTAAATATCAATTTTTTTTCATTCTATTTATTATGAGTTATATGCTATGCGACGGGTACACCACACATGCGTGGCGCCGCCTCGCCGACACACGCGCCAGCGACGCACGCACGCCGCGACGCGTCCCATGCGGTGCGCGAGAATTCCTTTTATTTCTTTTTTCTTTTTAATTTTTTGACTCACTCAAATTTTGATCATTTATTGCCATTTATTTTGACCTTTACAGATCTCGAAATCCGAGAACATGTGTGCATTAATTCACCCATTACTTGTAGATCCGGGATAGAGATGTTGAATTGAGGTGTTATTTCACCTGTAAATAGACCACCTCAGTGCTAAAACCAAAAAACAACAACAAGCTTTTAAGCTCTCCCTCCTCTGAGCATTTCTTCAAGAAGAGTTCTGTTCTTTGGTTTTAATTTAAATTTTATTCTTTCTTTGACCAACTGTTTTTCATCTGAATAGGAGATTCGTGCTCATGCTCAACCAGGTGCTAGTACATTTTAGGAGATCTTTTAATGCTAATTGACACGACCGTTTTAACGCCCGAATGATAGGACTGATCTTTGTCTTATAGGGCAATGACTAGCACAACTGCTCCCTTCACATGCCAACTTCATTTTCATGTTGTTTATTTATTCATTTATCATGATTTATATTGCAGTTTATTTTTTTTTCTTGTTATTGCATGCTCAAGTTTTGAATGGGTTTTACAAATACGAAATAAAAAAATAAATAAATTAACATGTATTTTGTAATTGATTTGACTCTGAAATTTGAAATCTGTCATATTCTAAATCTAACCATTCATTAACCCAAGCATCCATTACGTCATAACTATTTTTTGACATTTCAAATAAACATCATTTATATATTTAAACGTGGTCCATCTTTCTTTTTCAATAAAAAGGTAAATCAGTATTAAATATATCGAACAATGCTTCTTTCTAAAAGGTTTCAAGAATGATGATATTGCAAGGACTTGGAGCACCATCCCAAAAGACTAGCCTATGTGGGACTATTTATTCGACATCCAACTCAGCAATCCCCTCCTCGAACAATGAGTCTCCCTACAAGCTCATCTTGAAGACCATATGCTCCATCGAGATCATAAATCTTCACCGTATAGGGCAGACACGTTTTACGTGAATCATAAATTGCAGCCTATTATTTCTCTTCACCACGCGGACGGAGGACACACCTTACATGAAGCAAGAGCACCACTGCCAAATCCTTGAAAGCCCAACTAGCTTTACAGGAGCCTACTGCGTTCTTTTGAACCCATATGGAGTGTAACGTCCCGCCCCGGTCGGTACGGGGACGCTACTGTGACGTATATACGCAGGACGAAAATACCCTCACATATATACTCTAATTATCAATACATGCAAGAATCAGATTACGAAAGCTCGGTGGTAATATACATTCCAACAATATAGTATAAGCACATAGTTATCACAGAGTGTATTAATCCAATATAACATGAATATTAAATCAAAAAGGCACAGTTATGATTACAAAGCATGAAAAGGACTGGAAGATACTCGCTGACTACAAAAGGAAATTTCACGAGCCGGTCAAGGAAGACAGGTCAAGAATGAGCTACGGCTGATCCGATACTCTTCAAAGAACTCCAATATTTCCACAAAAGGATTCCATCACGCTTCAGCTACGCTTCAGAATCTGAACATGAAGGTGCGGGGTTGTCAGAAAACAACCCAGCAAGTACATAAAATTAAGCCAAGTAGCGCGCACAAGCAGTCAAACGTGTACATAATCAAAGTGATGTGGCTCAGGCACGCAAGCACGGGAATGACCAGTAACATAAATGGTAATCAGAGAATCAATAGTAAATCAGAAATCAAGTAAGTACACGTGTATCGATAAATCTGAATCGGAAAACAAGCATAGAAAACTGTGTCTTGAGCATAGGCACATATAAACATGTGAAGAGACATCAAGCATGCGTTAAATATAAGTGTAGATAAAACTAGTTGTACAAGCTCAGATTGTGGATTCATGAGATTGATACGTCAAGAGGATAATCCAAATAAAGAAACCCTCATAAATATACTATATATCTCATCTCACCATAGGCTGAGTTTATAAAACTGGAGTTTCCTTCATAATAACAGAATAAAAAAATAGTATGAAAATTCGAAAATAAGTAAGTCAAGTGATTCAACACAGTTGCACAAATATCATACACAAGTGGCGAGCAGGATAACTTAATTATACAATAATAACAATCAGTATCGCCTGTTATTCTAGTCACTTCTTTCCAGTGTCACATACCACTGGCTACTCACACTAGAGTCCGTGCTCTAGTAGAACACATCCGAACTTTGATACACGGATACCATTATCCGAACGAGAAAATGACTCAATAACACCCGCTTCTGAGATTATTATTGTTTGAAATTAAGTTATAACTAATGCAGGGTAGAGTTAGGTGTCAGTCACATAAGTATAATAATAGGAGCAGAAGAATGGAATCACTCCAATAACAGGCAAGATTTATTATTAATATATAATAATAGTAATGACAATAATAATAATCAGTATCATTTGTTGTTCTAATATCTTCCTAACGGTGTCCCACAACACCGACAGTTCATACTGGAGCCCGTACTTCTAATAGAACTCATTCGAAGTCTGATATGCGAGAACCATTATGCGAATAGGGAAGAGAACAAATAACATACGCTCCTGGCATTATTATTGTACAGGTATCTGTCTGTTAATATGCACTGAGAATGTTTATCATGCTAATACCAGGCGGCATAGGCAGGAGGAAAGATTATTTTTCTTGGAGAATAGATTCAAGAGATGGCCCCACAGATTCAAAAGGTGGCCCCCACAGATTTCAAGAGGTGGCCCCCACCACGTGCATAGTGTGACACTTTGTTCTGTCTGGCACTTTGCTCTGTGTGGGAAATGGATTCTAGAGGTGGCCCCCACAGATTCAAGAGGTGGCCCCCACCACGTGTGTGGCGTGGCACTTTACTTCGTGTGGCACTTAGTGCCATTCAGAATCCCCTGGACGCTAACAGATCGTGGGATACATCCTCATCATCCCGACACCAGGCGGCATGTTCTGCCGGACGCCGGTGTGACCTTGCTATTAACATGAGTAATATGCGGGGGACATGAGTACAGGATACAAGAGCACAAGAGATTCATGATCACTGTATATAACTGGATATCAGGTGTTAGGTGTCAAGTGTCAAGCGATAGCATGTCAAGTATCAGGTATCATGTCAGATATCAAGTGTCAGGTAAGTGAACAGTATAAGCCCAAATACAAGATACATTTGAATACATAATCACAAAATCATGTGTCAGTCAATCAGCAAGTCATGTGACATGATACATGAACACAATATAATTAGATATTTCAAACTCTTCACAACCATAATTATAATAATAATAATAGATTAAGCTATTAAATAGCTATGCAAAGTTGAGCGAAGCAGGAGCATATCTAAGCATATTCAATACAAATACAATACAAGTCCAAATGAGTTACAACAATGCCCAACAATGAATAACAATATATAGGCACAATAGTAAATGACAATATAAGCCCAAAGGGAGAGTACTCGCAGAACCAACGAACGGTACTGGAAATTCATGTAAAGCATCAGAATGGTATTCACAAAGCATGCAATAATAATTGAAAACACTCGCATGTCATGTATCAAGCATTAGGAAGACACTCGCACAACATGTATCATGTATTAAACACAAGAATAGCATTTACCCAGAATGTATCAAGCAGTATAACATGTATCATGAATTAAATATTAGAAAAGCACTCGCAAATCATGTATCAAGCAGTATAGCATGTATCAAGTCGCATAATATGTATCATGTATTAAACACAAAATAGCATTCACCAAGCATATAACAATAACAGAAAACACTCGCCCAATGTAAATTATAATACTTGCCCAAATATCGAATAGGAATACTCACCTAACTGATGGTTGGGGCGTGGTGGAGGATTCCGGGGAATTTCGTGAAATCACGCACGTGCACGTGCATGAAGTGAGAGAAAAGGGAGTGAGAAGAAAAAGGAGAGAGAAATGGAGATAGAGAGAGTCTTAGAGAGAGCCGCTGGAGAGAGAATGCGACAGAGAGAGGGAGAAAGAACCAGATCCAAGACTCAGAGAGAGGGGAAAAGTGACAGGGGAGAGAGAGAGAGAGAGAAAAGAAAGAAAAGAAAAGGAGAAAAAAGAAAGAAGAGAGAAGAGGAATGAAGAGAGAGAAGATGGGAAGGGTTAGCCAGCGGCTGCGGGCCGCGTCGGAGGGTGCCGGCGGGACTGGTCGGCCGGCGGCCTGCATGACCGGCGACGCGAAGGGGCCCAGCGAGGATTGGGAAGTATGAGGTGAAGGGTGTTGTTGTTGAGATGTTGGAGGTGGAGTTGATGGTGGTGAGGAGGAGATGAAGGTGATGTGGTGAAGGTGTTGGTGGTGATGGTGATGGAGTGTTGATGGTGATGGAGATGTACCTGGTGGTGGGTGATGAAGAAGAAGATGATGTAGTAGGTGGTGATGGTGGACTGAAGTGGAGGAGGAGGTGGTGTTATTGTAATACCCCGTTCCCGGAATACGTACTTAGTTGTGTATTCAGATTTTCCGATCGTATTTTTCGATTTACCTTCTGTATTTATTCTGTATTATGAATTCCTTATATGATTGTTTTGTCTTGGAATTGGATTCGTGGACTCGGAGACAGCCCTAGTCTGAACCGAAGGCCCGATCATAGTATATTATTCGATTTAGTCTTTCTGATGTGTAGATTTGACCGATTTCAGTTTCAAATATTATTTTCCAATATATTAGATTTTCCATGATTTTCTAGATTTTTCTTGAATTAAATTGAATTTCTTCAAAACCGGTGTCGGCCAGTGCCGCTGACCGATTCCTAGATTTTTAATTCTCAAACAGTTTGGAATTTCATGATGGTCCTTTAGGCTTTATTCCTTAGAATCATATTTTCTACCTACATTCTTTTTCTGAGGATTTTATGATTTTATGAAAATTCCATCGGAGTCGGTAGGTAACTGATTCCGGGATTTTTAGTTTTAAAACTATAAAGTATTTCTTAAAACGGATTTCACTATGAGTCTTCATATATTATTATTGATTTTTGGTAAAATTTGCGAGTCGTTCCGAGATACTTGAATTTCGGACGATTTCGGTATTTTCCGAAATGTTTTCCGTATGCTCGGCTTAAACCCGGGAACTTGTCTTTTCAATATTTTTATTTTCTAAGTCCAAGAGAAAATCTTCTCTTTATAAATTTCTTTTCCTTTTTCCTTTCTCCTTATTTCTTTCCTTCCTCCACAAGCCAAAAGAATTCCAATTTCCCAATTTTCCAAAATTTCAATTTTTCCTCTCCACTCACTTCCACCAACCTCCACCATTAATGCCTTTTCTCTCTCTCTCCCCCATGGCCGGCCAAGTGGCCAAGAGAGGGACACTCATCCCCCTCCTCCACTTTGCAAAAAGCCCCCTCTCATCTACTCTAATTTCACCTCCTTCACAAATTCCAAATCATATATAAACATTTCTTTACAATTCCATCTCCTTTTTCTTCACTTCCACAAAGAAATCCCCTTCACCAAAATCCCTCCTCCATCTCAACTCAACCACCAACTTCAAGAGCTTCATCTAGGGCATCATCAAGGTCTTCATCTTCAACCTCCATCTCCCAAAGCAACACCAAGATCATCCTCTCCATCTCAAGCGACAACTACTTTTGGATTGAGGCCATCATCTCCACCTTGGGATCCTTTCGAGTACATCGAGTCTCAATTAAACATTCAAAGTGAGTATTTTTACTCACCAAGACTTGATCAATTCCTATTGTACTTGTACCTTCATATCTTGTACACATATGACATCAAAATCACATTTTTAGACCATCAAACCCAACCACCAGATTCAGTTCTGTATTCTGTATTCGACCACGATTAGTCGACTTAACCTAGAACCTAGTCGACTTGAACCCTTAAATTGAAACGTGATCTTTTCTGGAACACAGTTTTAGTCGACTAGACCAATTTATCAGTCGACTAGAGAACCTTAGTCGACTACACTCTTGACCCTAGTCGACTAACTTTTCCTGAACCAAAACCTTAACTTTCTGTATCACAGTATTAGTCGACTTAGCCTAACTATCAGTCGACTTGTCATGTCTGTTAGTCGACTACCCCTATGACCCTAGTCGACTAACTTTTCCTGAATCAGAAACCAACTCTCTGGTGCACAGTTTTAGTCGACCATACCAGACTGTTAGTCGACTAACCCCTCTATTAGTCGACTACTCCCTTGACCCTAGTCGACTAATCTTAGCTGTCTGTTATAGTTGTTTACCTTCTTAACTTTAGATCTTATACTTGGTTCATGTATTTGTATCTTGTACTTCATGACTCTTTATTTGATGTATATCACCTCTAGTCACTTCATATTTCTATGTTTATGTATTGCCATGCAACTGCTTGTTTCATTCTTACACTTGCACCATGCCTGTGATATTCTTACTCCTTTGTCGTATACCATGCGTGGCAGACCCTTCGTGGTCGTTGAACTCTGAGTTTCTTCTATGTTTCCACTTGCCATGTCATTACTTCAGACTTGTCAGTTACATGCTTCCATTTAACACATGTATATCACTTGATATCTGATGTGTTATCATCTGACCACTTAACATGTTATCAGTTAGTAAGACCCTCTTGTTATGACATGACTGACCCGGACTATTATTAATCTCTTGTTATGTTTGGTTGTTTGTTAAATATCATCATCCTGTCATGCTATCACTTTACACCCAGCATGATATACTTGACTTTATGATTATCTTGTTTACGGGAATCCTGTCTTGTTATTCTGAATGGAACTAAGTGCCACACTACACGGTGGGGGCCACCTCTAGAATCCATCCCTCAGAACAAAGTGCCACATGGAACAAAGTGCCACACCACACGGTGGGGGCCACCTCTTGAATCTGTGGGGGCCACCTCTTGAATCTGTTGGGCTAATCTTGTTATGTCCAGTTATTCCCGTAATTTGATAATTATGTAATAAGCTACAACTTGTACGGGGAATGGGAGGAAGTGATGGATGCCGGAATGATACCTTGCTTATAGTAATGGACTAAAATATTGACGACAAGTGTTAGTGGGACTTTGGGCCCACAGAAGACAAGTGTTAGGGGGACTTTGGGCCTCCAAACTGGTTCCAGGTGTATGGAAACTACTATAAGAAGTGTTATCAGTTCTCCATCTACTTTCGGTAACGACCCTCGACTTTCTTATATGGATGTATGTGAGTTGGGATATATACCGAGACACATACCTAGATATATGGGTTAGACGAGTAATAATAATAAGTGATACCCGTTATGGATCTTGTTATGATTCTTGATATTCCGGTTATGATTCATGTTTCTTGTTATGATTCCAATCATGATTCTAGATTATGTTTCCAGTTGTGACACTTATTATGATTTCCGTTATTCCAGTTATATTTCCAGTTATGATTCTTAGTATTCTTGTTATATATTCCTGTTTGACTTTCGTATGATTTGTAACTCTGATTCTATACGCTTGGATTTCTGTGGCATGAGATAAAGGTATCTATATGAGGGTTTCCTTGTTTGGATTATTCCTTCGATGTACTAGTCTCATGGGACCGTGACTTAAGCGTATACAATCACTTTTGCTCGAAATCAACTTTAACTTGTATTTCCTGTTTTATGATTATGTTATACCCGTCCTTGTGTATTACACTTGTGTTCTAACCCCCTATTGTTATCTCCTTGCCACTTGGCATGTAGCCTGTTCATTGTTGGGAGGTCCTGACTCCCTTGGATTTGTATGTTCAAGTTGAAGCTTGGAATCGAAGTGGAGCTGTCCACAGTAGATCGAGCTTTCCTTAGTGAGCAGGCAGCCTAGCTTCAGCCTTTTGTGCCAGACTTCTCCCTTGACTCACGGGATCTTCATCCTACTCGTGAGCATTTTGAGTTATCTTGTATATTTTACTTTTGGACTTGTTTATGATAAAAGATACATGTAATGTGTAATATTTTATCATATCCTGGGATAGCTTTGTGTATGTACTTTTGAGTTGGCATATGTATGGATACCACGCTTTGTCGTGTACTCTGATTCTTGTTGTACTTTTATGCTTAGCGTATATACGTGGGGGCACTTTCTGACCTACGTATATACGTTGCAGTGACGTCCCCGTATCCGTGGGATCGGGCGTTACAGGTTGGTATCAGAGCTTAGGCTCTCCCACCTATAGTACAATCAAGCAGCAAATTTTAGTAATTTGCTATTGCCAACTACAATGTACGAAGTTATCTAGTCCTTCTTGATTCTTTCTTGAGTCCTTCTTGATTCCTTCAATGTATCCATTATGTCCTAAAATCCTTCCATTTTTCCAGCTCCTTCCAGTCTATCCATACCTAGTATCGAATGGATAGAAGATCGGGTCGTAGCAATTCTGGACCAGCATCGAATGGAGCAGCGGGAGAGAATGTCGATATACTGAGAGTTATCCAGCTGATGATGGAGAACCAGCAGCAGCAGACAGAACTTCTCCGGTAAGAGTTGACAGCTCCAAAAGGACAAAGGCCAGGGAACATATCAGACTTCAGACGGTTGCAACCAGCCACATTCACGGGTGGAGAGAAACCCCTGGATGCTGAGCAATGGCTGACAGACACCTCAGACTTGTTGAATGCAGCCCGAGTTCCAAAGGAGAATCAAGTGGAGGTCGCCAAGATCCAATTGAAGGATGTAGCTAGAACTTGGTGGCTAGCTGAGGAGGCTAGATTGGAGAAGCCTGTCACTTGGGACACATTCTCTAAGAGTTTCTACAGCAGATTCTTCCCTGTCACTGCTCAGAAGGACATGGAAGAGCAGTTCATCAGACTTCAGCAACGGGAGAAGTCCGTGGATGAGTATGCTGCGGAATTTCTCAGACTCAGCCGCTTTGCTCCGTATATGGTGACGGATGAGGAGAAGCGGGCAAGCAGATTCCAGCAGGGCTTGCAGATGGATATACAAGTTTTCTTAATGCCCCAGCAGCTGAAGACTTATTCAGAAGTTCTCACCATAGCTCGAGAAGTAGAGCGTGGACTGGAGAAGAAGAAAGCGAACCAGATGAGGAACCAGGCCAAGAAGAGGCCTTTCCAGTTGACGGATGAGGAGGATGCAGATAGGGCAACCCATGGCCCGGTGATGAAGAGACCATTCCAACTCCTCTTCCTCAGATCACATGCAATTTCTGCCACAGGCCCGGACATTATAGGAGAGATTGTCGAGTGGCCAATGGATTATGTTTGGCATGTGGGGCAGGGGGTCATGCATTAAAGGACTGCCCGTTCAGAAGGGTAGGGATACAGCACAAGTTAGACCAGCTCTTCCAGCCCCAGTGCATCCAACCCCAGCACTTCCAGCTCCGCCATTGAGGAGGGATCCGGAACCTGTTGACCGAAGAGTTCCATTTCCGCCCCAACGGTATGATCATCAACAGAGGGGAATGAGAAATAGAGCAGACCAGGGTAGAGGTCAAGTTCACATCATGGCAGCAGAGACCTCAGGCGATGCAGCAGAGTGGGAAGACCTGTATCCAGACCAGGAACCTTAGGATATCATGGTAACCACTACCCCAGATCTTGTATTTGAGTTGGTTATCATTCTAAATATTTTCCCTTATCATTCTATCATTGTTCATCCTGGTCCTTTCTGTGTTTATCTTATCCTTGTTTTGGTTTTTCGGATCTTTTGATTTCACCCTTGTCCCCTTTGTGTTCAATTTGCCCCTTAACGAAATTGCGAGGACGCAATTTTTGTAAGGTGGGTGGATTGTAATACCCCGTTCCCGGAATACGTACTTAGTTGCGTATTCAGATTTTCCGATCGTATTTTTCGATTTACCTTCTGTATTTATTCTGTATTATGAATTCCTTATATGATTGTTTTGTCTTGGAATTAGATTCGTGGACTCGGAGACAGCCCTAGTCTGAACCGAAGGCCCGATCATAGTATATTATTCGATTTAGTCTTTCTGATATGTAGATTTGACCGATTTCAGTTTCAAATATTATTTTCCAATATATTAGATTTTCCATGATTTTCTAGATTTTTCTTGAATTAAATTGAATTTCTTCAAAACCGGTGTCGGCCAGTGCCGCTGATCGATTCCTGGATTTTTAATTCTCAAACAGTTTGGAATTTCATGATGGTCCTTTAGGCTTTATTCCTTAGAATCATATTTTCTACCTACATTCTTTTTCTGAGGATTTTATGATTTTATGAAAATTCCATCGGAGTCGGTAGGTAACTGATTCCGGGATTTTTAGTTTTAAAACTATAAAGTATTTCTTAAAACGGATTTCACTATGAGTCTTCATATATTATTATTGATTTTTGTAAAATTTGCGAGTCGTTCCGAGATACTTGAATTTCGGACGATTTCGGTATTTTCCGAAATGTTTTCCGTATGCTCGGCTTAAACCCGGGAACTTATCTTTTCAATATTTTTATTTTCTAAGTCCAAGAGAAAATCTTCTCTTTATAATTTTCTTTTCTTTTTCCTTTCTCCTTATTTCTTTCCTCCTCCACAAGCCAAAAGAATTCCAATTTCCCAATTTTCCAAAATTTCAATTTTTCCTCTCCACTCACTTCCACCAACCTCCACCATTAATGCTTTTCTCTCTCTCTCTCTCTCTCTCTCTCCCATGGCCGGCCAAGTGGCCAAGAGAGGGACACTCATCCCCCTCCTCCACTTTGCAAAAAGCCCCCTCTCATCTACTCTAATTTCACCTCCTTCACAAATTCCAAATCATATATAAACATTTCTTTACAATTCCATCTCCTTTTTCTTCACTTCCACAAAGAAATCCCCTTCACCAAAATCCCTCCTCCATCTCAACTCAACCACCAACTTCAAGAGCTTCATCTAGGGCATCATCAAGGTCTTCATCTTCAACCTCCATCTCCCAAAGCAACACCAAGATCATCCTCTCCATCTCAAGCGACAACTACTTTTGGATTGAGGCCATCATCTCCACCTTGGGATCCTTTCGAGTACATCGAGTCTCAATTAAACCATTCAAAGTGAGTATTTTTACTCACCAAGACTTGATCAATTCCTATTGTACTTGTACCTTCATATCTTGTACACATATGACATCAAAATCACATTTTTAGACCATCAAACCCAACCACCAGATTCAGTTCTGTATTCTGTATTCGACCACGATTAGTCGACTTAACCTAGAACCTAGTCGACTTGAACCCTTAAATTGAAACGTGATCTTTTCTGGAACACAGTTTTAGTCGACTAGACCAATTTATCAGTCGACTAGAGAACCTTAGTCGACTACACTCTTGACCCTAGTCGACTAACTTTTCCTGAACCAAAACCTTAACTTTCTGTATCACAGTATTAGTCGACTTAGCCTAACTATCAGTCGACTTGTCATGTCTGTTAGTCGACTACCCCTATGACCCTAGTCGACTAACTTTTCCTGAATCAGAAACCCAACTCTCTGGTGCACAGTTTTAGTCGACCATACCAGACTGTTAGTCGACTACCCCTCTATTAGTCGACTACTCCCTTGACCCTAGTCGACTAATCTTAGCTGTCTGTTATAGTTGTTTACCTTCTTAACTTTAGATCTTATACTTGGTTCATGTATTTGTATCTTGTACTTCATGACTCTTTATTTGATGTATATCACCTCTAGTCACTTCATATTTCTATGTTTATGTATTGCCATGCAACTGCTTGTTTCATTCTTACACTTGCACCATGCCTGTGATATTCTTACTCCTTTGTCGTATACCATGCGTGGCAGACCCTTCGTGGTCGTTGAACTCTGAGTTTCTTCTATGTTTCCACTTGCCATGTGTAGGCTGTCTAAAAATGACTAACAAACAAGCCATTAAGGAAGCAGAGTCTCAAGCTCTAGACGCGAGGAATCGATGCCCGCGTCTCAGCATTAAGACGCGTTGGCTCTACACCCGCGTCTCAACGTCCAGACGCGACGGCCCGAAGCCCGCGTCTCAGCATCAAGGCGCGTCGGCCCGACGCCCGCGTCTCAACTTCAGGGCGCGTTTGGCTCGACGCCCGCGTCTCAAGCTTCAAGGCGCGTTTGGCTCAACGCCCGCGGTCTCAGTTGAAACTGCCCTGATTGCGGGGCCAGTCACCGCGCATGTAGCGGGTAGTGGCCCCTCATTCGGGAGCGTTTTCAGGAGGCACCTTCACCCCCTGAGACCCCTATAAATAGCCTTGTTTGCTATGAAGAGGGGATCGAAGCTTTGGAGAGGTCGAGAATTAAGAAGGTCAAGGCATCATCAAGATCGATCGAATCCAGGCAAGAGGATCATCAAGAGGGAAGCACAACTTCAACAACAGAGAGAGGGAGGAGACTCTTCAGCGAGCTTACTGAGTACTAGCCGCTCTTCGCCTACCTCCTCTTTGAGAGTTTTGGTAGACGGAGCTGAGTTACTCTTTCTACCGACCGAAGAGGAGACCCCCGACGGTCCAGGACGGTCATCTGGTCAACGGAGAACAAGATTCACTCTCCACCGCCACACGAAGAACCCAGCATTAAACAAAGGGGGGATTCAAGCTTCAACATCCTCCCTCCCTTGTAACTGGAAGGAAAAGTCTTGTTGTAATCTTTTCATCTGATTCAAAGAAATCTTTACAGCAATTCCCTCTTTCTTTTTCCGGCGCATACAAGAGATGGCGACTCCGCTGGGGACCACCTTCGTTACTGACGAGCGCACCGTGGTGCAAGATGACGTTCTCTGTAAGGGGAAAATGGTCGAATCACTCGTCGTCGAGTTCGACCAGGCGAAGTATGAAGAGTTCCTCTCTTCTGGCTCCAAGAGCCCAAAGACCCGCGTCTGCCGCAGGGTCTCAAGTGGACAGCCCCCTGAAGCCCAATCTGAGGCTCTGTCGGGTGCTCCTGCTGCCCACTGTGCCAAGTTTGGTTCACGCGCCGACGCCTCCCAGAAGGCCCGCGTAACCTCAGACACCTCTGCTGCGATCAACCGCGTCGCGCAGAACACACGCGCCAACGCCTCTCTGAAGGCCCGCGTGGTCCCCGGCGCATCTACTGGTGCGATCGACCGTGTCGCACAGAACGCCCGCGTTAGCGTCTCTCAGGAGACCCGCGTGGCAAACACCCCTGGTTCTACAAACCAGGAAGTTGTTGGCTTCTCTCTTCCTCCACGGCGCAATCGGAATGCCGAGCGTCGACAGAGAAGACGCGCGTGTCAACACTCAGTCGAACCGTTGGTTTTCTGACTGAGGTTGGACGCAGCGTACGATCCGATCCTTGCCCGCACCTCGTCCAGTGCGAGAGATCCGCGTTTGGCGACCCAAACGCGAGACTCCCCAAGTTGAGCCTTCTGGAGACCAACTTGCCAAACGCCAAAGCGAAGCTTCTGCGTCTCGTCAAACGCAGGAAGCACGCGCCCACAGGCGTGGGGCCCAGCAGCCCACTCTCTCCCAAGTCTCTCTGCTCCAACGCAGCAGACAGCAACGCGAAAGTCGCGTCTCATATCAACAGAGACGCCAGACGCGCGTGACGCAGCCGCGACGCGACAGCCGCGTTTCTGAAACCTGTGTCCAGACAGCACAGCGCATGACTTCCTCCCGTCTTCCACGTCGCGAGGCTAGTCTATTTAATCCCTCTCCCACGGATTTGAGGGATTATTTGACAAGAAAAAGGAGTGCCAATCAGGCCACTTCTCCATGCTGCTGTCAACAGCTCATCCAGATGCTCTCTGGATGCCATTGCGAGTCAGGCACGCACCAGCCGTCTTTAATTAGACAGCTGACCCTGATTCCCCGTCAGCCAAAAGAAGACGCTCCCACAGGAGGAGAACCTTCTCAGATGTTGAATACCCGGAGCTTACTGCAAACATGACTAGCAGAAGCAAGGAAAAAACAACTAATGGTCAACTCAGAGGAATCTGACTCTGAGCCGGAGGGGGTGTATCAACACACTCGCACCCGGACAGGGGCCATTCCCCCAATTGACTATAATGCCTTAGCCCGCGGCATTAGAATGGGTGGTTCTCACTCCGCTATAGTGGAGTCGCAGGCTTCAAACTCTTCCGTCGAGAAGGAGGCTTCCGCCTACATGGCAGACACTCCTGAGGAGACGGCCAGGCGTTTAGAACAGACGCAGAAGCACCAGATGGATATAATCGCCTCTCAACAGAGATCCATTGACTCCCTTAAGCATATGCTTGAGAAATTGCTTGAAGAAAGAGCGAGATCTCCTCCTAGACGACCGAAGGGGAAAGGGAGAAAGGGAGGAAGCCCACCCTCCGAATCTTCTGATGAGACACGACGATCTACCTCGGATGTGTCCAAGCCCTCGTCGCAGGCAAGAAGCGACCAAGACCAGGAGAAGACTCATGCTAAGAGGATGAGTCAATTGGAACGACGCCTCGAGGCCCTTGCCAATCGCAAGGACCTCCAAGAAGCTGGAGTGGTCCGGCCCTATCCGGCTGAGTGGGACTTAGTTCCATACCCTCCTAAGTTCAAGGCTCCAACCCTCCAAGCATTCGACGGGAAGGGGTCACCCAACCAGCACATCTACTACTTCAAATCCCAGACCGGGAATGTGGTAGATAATGACGCCATCCTGGCGCGACTGTTCATCGGCACCCTGAAAGGGTTGGCTTTTGAGTGGTTTATGAAGCTCCCGGAAGGTTCCATCAAGAACTGGGGCGACTTGGAGAAGCTGTTTCTAACACGCTTCTTCGAAGATGATTCGGAGGTCACAATGCCTACCCTTTTAGCTACAAAACAGCGAAAGGGAGAGTCCATCAAGTCTTTCGTAGAAAGATTTCGGAACATGGCACTCCGATGTCCAAGCGGCATGACCCAGGCCACCCTGGTGGAAACATGTCGCCATAATCTCCAAACCTCACTCCTTGCTCAAATAGGAGTTGCTGAAAGCCGCACCTGGAAACAATTAGTCCAGCAAGGTGAACAGGCTGAGGAGATTGTCGCCCGCGTCAGAGCGGAAGAAGGCAAGCCCAGGCCAGAGAGGTCGACAAGGCGTGCACCAGACACATCCCTCCAAACCAAACGGAAGGATAACTTGGCGACGGAGACCAAATCTCCCACCAAACCTCAAACAGGCAGGGCAAGTGGCTCTTCAAGCCAGCCACGCGCCAACAACAGTATTCCTTTAAGGAGGAACACGTCGACTCGCTCTTCAAGTTACTCAACAAGAGCAATCGACTGAAACTCCCTGAAATTAGGCGCCCGGAGGAAGTCGGCAAGACCACAATCCACCTACTGCTTATACCACAGGATGCTCGGACATCCTACCAAAAGCTGCTACGTCTTTAAGGACATCCTTCAAGCTCTGATTGACGCGGAGGTATTAAAACTCCGACCGGAGCAGAAGAAGATGACGGCCAACATGACGTCGATTCTCCAGTTTGGGACACGACCCCCGACACCCGTGGGGGTGATCTCTGTCCCGAAAGGAGAACTGAGGGTGGTCAACACAGACCCTCATCAGCAGCGGGAGAAAGGCTTGGTACCCGTCCCTACACCTCGAGGGGAAATCATGTGGGTCCACCCTGACCTCGTCGACGAGCAACAATGGACGACTGTGACCAACAGGAAGTCCAAAGGCAAAGGGAAGGCTTCATCTTGCCATGTGATATGCGCTTCCTCCCGAGAAGCGGATACTGATGTTCCCTCGCTGACTGACTCAGAAGAGGAGACAATAGTCCTGGCCGCGGAACCCAACCCACCAACGGCAGGAACCCGTTCAGGGCAGGCATACCTGAAACAGTATGGCGAGACAGCAGTAGCTCCTCCACAACCAGCTGCAGAGCCAGCAAAGCCCTCCTCTAAACAGCCTGGGGAGAAACAGAAAGAAACTCGGTTTTCTCGAGTTCTTGCGAAAGGTGTAACGGAAGGATCCTCGACACCTTACAGTTTTGATGTCTTGGCTCAATTAGCCAACATCCCGGCACGCATTACCTTGTATGAGCTCCTGAGGCTATCAAAGTCAACCAGAGAGGCTCTACAAGAAGCTTTGGCAAATGCTGAGGTCTTTATGACCCGCGTGCCAAGGGAGGAAGATGTAGAGGATTGCCTCCACACCTCCCCAAATGCTCCCTGCATCACCTTACAACAGATGACATGCAGGTTAAAGGGAAGCATGACCGACCCCTATACTTCACAGGGTATATTGGGTCATCCGAGGTGAACCGTATCCAGGTAGACCCAGGGTCTGCGCTAAGCATCATACCTCGCCGGGTTATGCAGTTTCTAGGCATTCCTACCCATCGTCTGAGCCCTACCCAGACGACTATTTACGGGTTCAATGCCAACAGCTCCCGCCCGATGGGGAAGATCAAGCTCAAATGCCAGATCGGGAGCCTCAAGTCGGAAGTGACGTGTTACGTCATTGACGCGGACACTTCCTACAACCTGTTGCTGGGACGACCATGGATTCACCGCAATTCCATCGTTCCCTCTACTCTCCACCAAGTCATGAAATACATTGACGAGAGTGGACAGGTCCGAACGTTGATTGCCGAAAGGCATCCGTTTAAAGGGGTTGAAAATTATTTCACGGACTCCCTCTTATATCAGGATCCGGAGGAGACTAATGAAACCCCACAACCAGAGGAGCCAGACTCTGGTAATGAAGCTGACATTGAGCCGGAGAAAGAAGAGTGCCTGTGGGAGTTGGAACCACTTGTAAAGAGCACTAATAAGCTCGATGTTGATACCACCGACGATGCAGGCGGTTGGTATATTAATGAAGACTTAGATTTCGCGTATTTCCCTGCGTGTGAGTCTGATTCAATACCGTCGGATACTAGTACCGACGTAGATGAGGATGTCTGGTCGGCAATGGATGCTTTGACATCATTGCATGTACCAATAAAATCATCCTTCGGGACGTACCAGGATAATGGAGACGCGCAAGAGTCTGTATTCATGGTTCCAGCCAGACAAAAAGGCCAAAGACCAATACTTTTTGGGCGAATCGCGTCTGAACCAATGCCCCACGAAGAATCGGAAGGTGGGGATGAATCCCCTCAGTTCGATCATTATGAACCGAAAACGCTCAAGATGATGAAGCGCATGGGGTATGATCTAACCAACAGGCCTGGGTTGAACTTCGGAAAAGGAAGAAGAACACTGCTTCGATCCTTTGTACCGAAAGGGAAAACCCCTGATTACTATCATCAGACGCGCCGGGGGTTGGGCTATATATCAACTCCAGTGCCATCAGCCTCTGATTCGGAGAGACTGTCAAGTCATGACTGCTCATCAGACACGTCGTCGTGGGAATCAGATGTCAGTGTCGGCAACATCTTCAAAGGGCTTTCAGTAAACATGGTTTCGACAAGCCATCTGGAGGATGAAGATGAAGAAATGATCCAATCTGATACAGATCCTTGGATCAAACATTTGAATGCTCTTTGGGATATCCGCTTTGAACAGCGTGAACCACCCACAGAAGACAAGGTTGTTCAAGTCAACCTAGGAGATGAAGCCAATCCTAAACCCATCTTCATAAGTGACGGCCTGTCACCTTCGGAGAAGAAGGATCTTATATCTCTTGTACAAGAGTATATAGACGTCTTCGCCTGGAATTACGAGGACATGCCTGGACTTGATCCTCAAGTGGCTATGCACCGCCTCAACATCAATCCGGATGTAAAACCTGTCAAACAACAGCAGCGACGGTTCCGTCCCGAAATAATGGAGGCAATCCAATCAGAAGTCAGGAAGCTTATTGACTCTGGCTTTATCAGGGAGGAACAGCATCCCGATTGGGTAGCCAACATCGTACCCGTTGCCAAGAAGAACGGGAAGATCCGGATCTGCATCGACTTCCGCGATCTAAACGAGGCCTGCCCCAAAGACGAATTCCCATTGCCAATCACGGATGTCATGATTGACAATACTTGTGGATTTGAGCGAATGTCCTTTATGGACGGGTTCTCAGGATACAATCAAATCAAGATGTTCCCGATGACGAAAAGCATACCTCCTTCAGGACTCCTCTAGGGGTATATTGTTACACCGTCATGCCCTTCGGACTGAAAAATGCAGGGGCAACATACCAAAGGGCCATGAACGCCATTTTCCATCAGCAAATGCGGAAAACGGTGGAATGCTATGTCGACGACATCGCGGTGAAAAGTCGCATTAAAGGAGATCACATAGCTGATCTGAAGGTGGTCTTCGACATCATGCGGGCTCATCAATTGAAGATGAACCCCACCAAGTCCTTCCTGGGGGTAGCCAGTGGCAAATTCCTAGGGTTTGTTGTGACTTCCACAGGAATCCATTTGGATCCGGAGAAAGTCCGTGCTATCCAAGAGATGCAACCCCCCAGAAGCCTCAAGGAGCTCAGGGGATTACAAGGACGATTGGCGTACATCCGCAGGTTCATATCAAACCTTTCCGGGAGATGCCAACCCTTCGCCAAGCTGATGAAAAAGGGTGTTTCATTCATTTGGGACGACGCTTGTCAAAAAGCGTTTGAGGAGATCAAACACTACCTCACCCAACCACCAGTCCTTGCAGCTCCGGTGTCCGGAAAGCCTTTCCTAGTGTACGTCCGAGCAATGGATCATTCTTTGGGAGCTCTACTAGCTCAGAATGATGACCAAGGGCGAGAACAAGCAATCTACTACCTAAGTAGAACGATGATCGGAGCCGAACATCGGTACAACCCGATCGAGAAGGAATGTTTGGCACTGGTGTTCGCTATTCAGAAAATGCGACACTATCTGGTGGGCCAAACCATAAATGTCATATCCAAAGTCACCCCCTGAGGTTACTCATGACAAAGCCTTCATCATTGAACGGCCGACTGGCGAAATGGGCTATATTGCTCTCTCAATATGAGATGCACTTCCTACCCCAAAAAGCCATTAAAGGACAAGCGGTGGCGGACTTCTTAGCCGAACACCCAGATCCGAGGGCAGCTAAACTCTACGAGGATCTCCCAGACGAGGTCGCCGAAGCCTGCCTAACCCAGACATTGTTCGAAGGACAAGTATGGCAACTTTTCTTCGATGGTGCATCAAGAACAAGCCCTAAGGGACACACAGTTGCGGGGGTAGGAGTAGTACTCGTCTCCCCACAAGATTATGTGATTCCCCGAGCTGTCTCGTTAACCGAGCCTTGCTCCAACAATGTGGCGGAATACAACGCTCTTTTGATTGGGATGCAATTCGCCGATGAGATTGGCGTTAAAAATCTCGAGGCGTATGGTGACTCCAAACTCATCGTCAGCCAAGTTCGCGGAGAGTATGAGGTCAGGCATGAAGATCTAGTACCCTACTACAACGCGACAATCCACATGGCCGAGAGGTTTTCAAACTTCTACATCGACCATGTACCGCGCAAGCAAAATGCGCATGCAGATGCACTTGCATCCCTTGCTGCCTCCTTAGCTCTTCCAGCTGGAGCAATGGAGAAGGTATTCGTCTATAGCCACGACCTATACTGCCCAAAAAGTCCCCTCGGAGACTACCAGAGGTCAACGGGAGATCGTCGCGGTAAGGAAACACTTGAAGTGTCGACCGATCCAGAGCTTAAAGACTGGCGATTCCCCTACATTGATTTTGTCTTATACGGCATCTTGCCCGAAGACACCAGGGAGGCGGCTGCCATCCGAAGGAAAGCCTCCAAATTCTACTACAATGCGATTTCGCGAACATTGTATCGTAGATCGCATGACGGGATCCTGCTCCGGTGCCTCTCATCAAAAGAAGCCCACGAAGTGTTGAAAGAAGCCCACGATGGTACGTGTGGAGCTCATCAACCTGGCCCGAAGCTGGCAAACCGACTCCAAAGATTGGGTTACTACTGGCCCAAGATGGTTGCCGATGCTGTTGCCTATGCCAAAGATGTCACGCCTGTCAAATACATGGCGATTTCATCCATCAAGCACCAGGATACCTCCACTCTACGACCTCTACCTGGCCGTTCGAAATGTGGGGGATGGACGTGGTTGGTCCTATCAGCCCACCATCATCAAAGGGACATCGGTTCATCCTAGCGATAACCGATTACTTCTCAAAGTGGGCCAAAGCTATCCCTTTGAAGGAGGTAAAATCATCTAACGTGATCAAGTTCGTGAAACATCACGTTATTTACCGCTTCGGTGTGCCTCGGCGGATTGTCCATGACAATGGACCCCAGTTCATCAGCCAGGCTTTTCAGAGATTCTGCGCCAAGTTCAGAATCCAGAGTGTGTCATCAACGGCATACTATCCGCCCGCTAACGGCCTCGCAGAAGCTTTCAATAAGACTATTGGCAAGCTTCTCAAGAAATTCGTCTCGAAAAGTCAACGAGACTGGGACGATAAGTTGGGCGAATGCTTATGGGCCTACCGCACGACTGTGCGAACCCCAACTAAAGCCACGCCATTTTCCTTGGTGTACGGATGTGAAGCCGTCCTTCCACTGGAAATCCAAATTCCATCTCTTCGCGTCGCCTTGACAGCAGAGATGACAACAGAGGAGAAGCATCGACAGCGACTCCAAGAATTGGAAGCCTTGGACGACAAGCGTCTGCAGGCCCAACAACAAATCGAGCTTTATCAAGCTCGTATCACCAGAGCCTTCAACAAGAAAGTCAAATCGCGAACTTTCAAGAAGGGCGACCTCGTCTTAGCCGTCCGAAGACCCATGGTCATGACGCACAAGACGAAAGGAAAATTCCAACCCAAATGGGAAGGACCGTTTGTAGTAGAGTCAGTCTACTCAAATGGATCGTATCGCCTCATAACCTCAAATGGCGATACACTCATGATGCCAATCAATGGCAAATTCCTGAAGAAATACTATCCCTAGAGGGCATTCTTCCACCGATCAAGTTAAAAATACACCTCTGATCAAAAACATCCAACGCCTCCGACGGCTAAGGATAGAGGAAAATGTTGGCTTTTAAGCCCAACATAAGTCCTCGACAACTTATCATGCTGAGGGGAATAGCATGGCTAGCCCAACTCAAACGGTAGTTGGTAAAGGCACCTCAAATCCGTTGATAGCTGAGGGTTTGCTAAAAATCCTGCCGATCAAGTAAAAATACACCTCTGATCAAAAACATCCAACGCCTCCAACGGCTAAGGATAGAGGAAAATGTTGGCTTTTAAGCCCAACATAAGTCCTCGACAACTTATCATGCTGAGGGGAATAACATGGCTAGCCCAACTCAAACGGTAGTTGGTAAAGGCACCTCAAATCCGTTGATAGCTGAGGGTTTGCTAAAAATCCTAAGTGGACTTGATTCCACTCTTCCCTCCAAAAATCCCTTACCAATTCTCATCCATAGAATGGTAGGACCACAAAATGCAATCATTACTATGTTAACACTATACCTCTGGTATGAATACTCCTCGTCGAGTACAAACTTGCTTGTTAACTCTGCATAGAGTAACAAACTCTCAAATTCGCCAAGTTAACACTATACCTCTGGCACTTCAAATTCTACTTGTCAATTCTCATCAATAGAATGACAGGTCCTCAAATTGCTCCTATTGCAAGCAAATTCTTGTCAAGTTAATATCACACCTCTGACAAACTACTGTTTAAGTTAACATTACACCTCTAAGCGGTACATCGAGTGTCTGTCAAGTTAATATCACACCTCTGACAGTTACCTTTCTTCAGACTTCCATATCGAAGCTGAAATGGACGATGCCAAGTTAACACTACACTTCTAGCATCCGAGTCATTGCTAAGTTCAACAATACACCTATGGCTATGACCTTTCCTCGACTTCCTTGTCCAAGCCGAGACGGACGATGCCAGTTAACACTACACTTCTAGCATCCGAGTCATTGCTAAGTTCAACAATACACCTATGGCTATGACCTTTCCTCGACTTCTTTAAGCCGAGACGACTATGCCAAGTTCAACATTACACCTCTAGCATTACTATCACTGTTAAGTTAACATCACACCTATGACAGTGACACCCTCAGTTTTCCCAAATAAAACTGAGATGCTGGTGAGTTAGGTTAATATCACACCTCTAACTCACGTCCTTGTCAAGTTAACATTACACTTCTGACAAGACTACTTCTAAACCGTTAAGTTAATATCACACCTCTAACGGTAAAAATCTTACTAGATTCCCCACGAGTCTAGTTTCATTTGATATTCTCCCCAACGAGTATCAAATTCATTTTGGAGGCATTGTTGGTTAACATTACACCGATAAACAATGCTTCCATCAAAATCCCCAGCTGATCTTAAATCAAGTTAATCCCAAATCCTTGATAAAAGTTCACCTTCTCTGGGGGTACACACTCCACTTGTCACTTTCTTTTATAAAGTGGCGGGTCCACCAAAATCATTCTTTTGCTTCTAAAACAAAACATTCAAGACAACAGAAAGAGGCAAAAAGAAAAGTGTCACTTTTATTGATATTCAAGCATATGAAAGTGATACAAAACGCTCTCTTATACAATAAGATGAGTGTTACAATTAAGGAGTAAAAAGAAGTCCCTCTCTCTCTCAGAGGCCGTACTCACTCCTTGAAACCGCATCTGATCCCAGGTGTACAATTGGAACCGATTGCGCCATGGCGATGACGCAAAAGTCGAAAGCGCCCTAGCTGATTAAGCTAAGAGCAATGGTGTTCTTGAGGTCCGGTGGCAACAGAAGGTCCTACAACCCTTCGTTCAGGCGCGTCTCTTTCCCTAGCAGACCATCCAACAAACATGGAGTCACTCCGGGGGTGAGAGAGGAAGTTTAGGAGTCATCACAAAGGATGCTACCTTCCACTAGGTCCAGCGGCAGCAGAAAGTCCTGCATTCATCACCATCCCTTTCCCCAGCAGGCCATCCAACGGAATGTCCTTGATGTCACTTCTGGAGTAGGGAGAGGAAGAGGATCTTTCCGCCACTGTAACCGCCGGAACCTCCTCGCCATCATACTTGACCTGACCATCTCTTGCCATCAGGCAAGAATGGTGCAGGAGATCTGAAGAGACCTTGGCGAGATGTGGGTCCTCGTCAGAGATATAATTTAATCTCTCACAAACGACGAGACCATAATTTAATCTCTCACAAACGAACGTGGAGCAAGTTCGCCAGCCGGTATATTCTTTCTGGGGCCCAGCACCTGAAAAAGGACGAGCAAGCCTACCTGCAAAGAATAAGCAAGAGAGTCAGAAAATCTGGAACTCAGTACATTTTTATAAAGGAAACTGAGTAACAGAACGCGGCAGCCATTCAAGACTTCAGACGCGAGAATGACCCGCATAGTCAAACAGACGCGAGTCAAACTGCGCCACGCATAGGATTCAAACGCGGCCTCAGTTTGTACCCGCGCCTAATGCCCCAGACGCAAAGAATTTCAGAACGCCGAAAATTGCCATCTCTCTGTTGAGTGAACAAGAGTTGCAAGATTCAGGTCTGAAACACGCCAAGGCAATGAAACGCGATGGGCAAAGCCAGCGTCAAGCGCCCGCGTTCAGAGAAGTCAAGTCACTGGCACAAATTCCAGAGAAGGAATGCACCGGGACTTTCATTCAGATGGTTAGGCCAAAGTTCAGGCTATACACATCATCGGGGGACATACCAGCAGAGACCTCTGGCCAGAGTTGGCCTCTCTGCACCCAAACGCAAGCGTCCAAGATGATCCGAGAGGGGTTCTTCTTGAAGAGACCAAACCGAAGCGTGAGAACTCTGGGTCATCTTCATCCTTGGAATTACCTTCATCCATGGAGACGGAATCCCTATCAAGAAACTCTTTTCTGAAGAAGGTAGGACTTCTCAGAGCAATCCAAAGAGAAATAATCCAAGCTTGGATTATAGAAGGGGAGCGCACCCTATTTATAGGCAGGCCCTAATAACTGCCATTTATGGGGCGTTAATTGGAACCGTCACGCACGATTGTCAAAGCCCAGTGAAGGATTGACGCGTGGAACGCCGCTTTGGAAACCGTCGCAAGCGCCGGTTTTCAACCGCCCGCGTCGGTTTTGCATTTAAGGGCAGTAACTCCTGAGTCCAATGAGGAGTTGACGCGTGGATAACTGCCTTGGGAATCAACGGATGACTCGGAATCCCAATCGACAGTGAGAGCTGACGAGCAAAGATCTCCTAAAATCTTTTGAGTCAGATCACATTAGACGCAGATGGGAAAGCCGCGTCCCTTCAGCAGACAAGGCTGCATCTCTTGCGTCTGCCCGATCCGCGCAAGACAGATTTGCGTTATTCAGAGCTGCGTCTCACCTTGTGATTGACGCTGCGTCTCACCCCAGGGACTGACAGCCGCGTCTTTACTTTACGGATCAATGCCGCGTCTCATCTTTTGATTGACGCCGCATCCCATCAAGAAGACCGCATTCCGATTTGTGATCGACGCTGCGCTCGTCAAAAAGACTTGGTGAAATCTAAGTCCCCATAGATCGATGTCACGTCTCATCCTATGGGATTAATGCCGCGTCTCGCCAAGACCGCGTCTCATTAAAAGAACTTAGTCCTACCTAAGTTCAGTAATCACGACTAGTGATCAAGAGTTGGACTCATCCACAACAGGACAAAGAAATTGGGACAAAAGCTTTAAAGAAAACTTCTATTATATCAAAAATGATAGAAGTGGATACAAACACTCTTAATAAATAGAGTGTCCCTTTTCTTTACAAAAAGAAAAAAGAAAAGAAGGCTAAATGTCCTGGTTCGCCAAGGAACGAATTTGTTCCCTAAGGCGGTGAATCTCATGCTAGCGCGTCCTCTCAGCCTCCATGATAGCCCGGTTCTCGCAGTTCCGCCTCAGATAAGAAACTTCTGGCAGCCAGCTGCATCCGCAGAGATTCCACCCTGGAAGATTGTAGAGATAGACTCTCTTCAGCACGCGCCGTAGCAGCCCGTTGCTCCTCAAGCTCCTTTTGAGGGAAACAAGTTTCTCCTCATTTAGCGCAAGAACAGCTTCCGCCTTGGCGATAATGTCCCGAGTTCTGAGGATGACTTGCTCCGTGCTCTGCACACTAAGCTCAGATTCCCTCGAATCTCCGGCTAATTTCTAAAATTCAGCCTTGGAATATTCAAGGTCGCGGATCTCGGCAGCGATTTGTGCCTCCGCCTCCTGTCGCTCCCGTTCCTGATCAGCTAGGAGCTAGTCAAGGTGGCTTGGGCTTCATCAAAAGAGCCAGCATCTTCCAAAGATTCCAGCTCCCGCAGGTTATCTCCAAGTTGCTCTACCACCCGCAGGCATGCCCTGGCAAGTGAAGGGCCTCCCGCCAATTCGACGCTCACGGCCATATTTTCAAGAAGCCTCTGGGCGAACTGGAAGGTGCTGTGTCCACGGAAGATGAGATCAATACATGATCCCATCGAGGTGAAGAATTGTTGCACCATCTGACGTGCCAGCTCCCCCATGTCTTCACCACCTAAGAAGCTTCCCGACCCTTTTTCTGTCACGGGATAAGGGATATAGGGCGGGTCTTCTCGCACAAGAGCCGTGCCGGCCGTCGATGTGGCAAGAGCAAGACTACCCACTGGCGCTTCCTGGAGCGCTGCCTCTGCAGGAGCTTCCCACGACCAATGAAGGAGTTGTAAGCACAACCTCTTCAGAAACTTCCACCGAGAATTGAGCTGTGTGGCCTTCTGGAAGGGTGCCGATCGTCGGACTCCCCACCTGAGCCCCCTCAGTCAGAGCTGCCTTACTAGGTTCGAGGTCCAGAGGCGTCGAGTCCTGTAGGATGGGAGTCCTCCCCAGCTTCAGCAGTAGCCTTCTCCTCCACCGGCGGAGTGAGAGCCTCCTCAGCCTCAATGGTTGTTTCCCCTCCTGGCAAAGGGGAAGGCTCCCCAACTTCAACAGCTACCCCCTCCGAGGTTATCTCAGCGGCCGAAGCCTCAATCCCCTTGGGCTGGGTCAACTCTGTTTCCATCGCCTCGACATGCGAGGAAGTTGCACCTTCAGCAGGGATTATCGCCAGCGGTAACGCAGTCGATGATTCGCCCCCGTATATTTTCTCCTCCGAGATGTGTGAGAACTTACTTGGGTCAGGAAAAGCGGGTTCATCGCCATAGTCGAATTTATCTTCAAAGTCACTTTCCCCCATGACGAAGAAGACGATAGCGCCACGCGAGGAAGCTCCGCAACAGGAGCCTTACCCCCAATCACCCCAGTGGTAGGACTAGGGTCGACTGCCCGAGGATTGGAAATAAAGACACTAGGAGACCCCCGGCTGCTGTACCTCGTCTCTCCCTTCATGAGCAGAAGGAAACTCGGGCTGAGTTGAGATTCCTGGAATCTCGACATCCTCTTCGCCCATTATGTCAACCTCCGGTGACTCAGCATCACCAGCAACAAGGGGTCTCTCAACGAGCTCCCCTTCCTCCACGGTCTTGCTGCGCGACCTAGGAGCACGGACCAAGCTTGGAAAATCTTCATCTTCCAGCGGTTCCTCAACTCTAACAGGACACCTTCAGGAGGAGCCTCAACTCCAGCAGAGATAGCTCTGGATTGAGAGACTTCAGCCGTTAAGTCCCTCCGAGCCTTCTTTGGGGCAGGCTCAACTACAGAAGCAGAGCGTCGACGACGCTTCCTCTCGCCAATTGCTTCGACCTCCTTGCCGGTCGCGGCTCCACTCTCATTGCTGGTGGCTCCGCCCTCGTCGCTTGCGGCTTTGCCCTTGCCGGTCGCGGTTCCGCCCTCACTACTGGGGGCTCCCTCCTCGATCGTTTCTCGACCTCCCTCTGAGCTTTCAGGTACTGGTCGAGGAGTTTAGAACGTTTACCGGATTCGGACCTTTCCTCGAGACTGGCATTGATACTCTCAAGACATGAAGACTCCGGAATAAGATCTGGCTTCTGGCCAGCTTGGGAGTACCAAGTACAGAAGCTGAAGCTCATACGGCACTTAGGCGCCTCGTCAGGTAGATGGAACGTTGCTCCCGTCCCTCCAGCCACACTGTAATACCAAGCCCGAGCGCCTTCGAACAGTTTCCCGTCAAAGGCAAGTTGAGCATTGGGATTCCCGACGTAAAGCTGATCATAGCCAATTGTCGGGCAACGACTTGGCATATACGGTTCGATAGTGCAGGAAGTTCCTTGGCGAAACAGCACATATCCTGGTCGTATATTGATCAACCACCAGAAGGCTCCAGCAGGCAATTGCGAGAGTCATCCCGCCCAGCGACATCCGTGAACAGCTCCCCGGGGGCTGCACCTTGAACCTCTGGAAAACAACGTTTAAGCTGATAGTTCGTGGCACAGGAAAGACGCTTCCTAATGTAATACAGGTAGGTGTCATGCCACTCCGAACGTTCAGCCGCTGCACAAATGGGATATGATCCATGCTCCCACGCGCCGCGTCATTAGAGATGGGCAATGCATCACGTACCAAGCCATGAGGTACGTGTAGGCAGCTCAATCCGCGGGTTGGGTGCCTCACCGTCGGGTTCCCCTCTGAGTCGGTATACGGCTCCCCACGGGAATTAGCAGTCTTTGGGGGTTCGCAGAAGCTCTTGGTCAGCACCCGCAGCCCGCTTTGAATACCAGCCACCACGGCTGGAAGAAGGGCTATGGGGTGGCCATGAGCCAAGAGTACCGCCGGGTACACCACATCTGCCACAATAACTTCATGTGGTAGCGTGGGCACCACACACCTCTTCAGCCACAACATCAGGAAGCCCGCCAACAGCGCCTGATCAGAAATAGGGGTCCGGGCTTGATGGTGAAAGCTCTCAAAGACCAGGTCAGGGTCGAAGCCGTCCTCGTTCGACTCCGTGGTGTAGAACTTGTCAGAAGCTGCGTCGATCCTGTCTTCAACTTCCCCACCAGAACTAGGAGCTAGTCGGATTACTGGGAGATCTTTATTGCTGACATTATTAAACAGATAATCAGCCCAGGATAGTTGCTTGACGCCTCCTGACCTCCAGGCAGTTGTCTGGCCGCAGATGTAGAAATGGCACACATCACCTCCCAGTAGGTCTCGTACACTTGAGGAGATTCTTTTTCCAAAAGGCGCAGTTCCCTGGTGGTTGGGACAAATTCCTCGTAAGGAATATCCCCTGACGACAACAACCCGAGACCTCATAAAACTCGTGCAGGGCAAGGCCCATCTCTCCGACCGGAGTAAAGAATGTCCCCGTCCGAGGATTGTAGCGCTCCAGAATCCCAAAGAAGTTATGAGAACTCATCGGGACGCACCCCCACTGCACGGCCTTGACTGCTGGGTACAGCCCCACACGCTTCAGCGGCCCCTCAAGATTGGTAAGGACAAAACCCACCATCCTGCCCAACAAGTAGTTCCCTGGAGAATGGACCCACCCATACGCACGGAAGTCGACAGGATAGTCACCCCCTGCTTCTATGAAGGAATTGAGGAAGGTGGTAGCAAGCTCCGGGATCTCTCCAATTGGGATTTCAGGCTTGGACGACGCAGGGAACAGTCCGACAACTGACCCGTCATGACTATCATGGCGGTCTACCTTTTGGAGGCCAAAGTCACCAAGGGCGATCTCAGGATATACTGGGAAATGTCCCATTCCATCTTCGGGGGACAGACATGTGTTGAAAGTAGGACATCGGGAACATCCTCTCCATGTCTGGAAGAAAGAATCTTCCGCCCTTTATCTCACGGAGCCATTTATAGGTCCCCTCAGACACACGACGGCCATCATCATAGATATGATCCCCAAAGAAGAAGGCAGGCTTCTCCAACCTGACGCCGTCATCCGTTTTGAGTGCGGCATCGGTCATAAGTGCCCGAAAGGTTCTCCTGTTAACATTAGAGAGCCTGCGATCCAGTAACTGGTCAGCAGTCACGGGGACACTCATTCTTTGCAACAAAGGTCAAGCCCCGGTCGGCACCACCCCACGCGTCCAAGTGGTGCATCTTTGCAAGTGAACCTGAAACATGCGGCAATGCAAAAGAAAAAGACACTTGGTCAGATACTTTGCCAAAAATAAGGGAAGACGCTAAGTGTTCATAATTCAAAACGCAGCCGAGACACTGGACGCAGGAGTTATCATCCGCGTCCAGACCTGCGAACTTGCACCAAAACGCAGAAAGATACTGGACGCAGGAATTTTTCGAATCCGCGTCCAGACCTGCAAAGCCGCGTTCTGCAAACCAAGACTTATGAAAATTCAAAGTACTTGGACTCAAACGCCAGATTCTACAAAATCGGCGGTTGAAGACACAGAACGCAAGGATCAAATCCGCGTTCTGCAAACCAAAACTTGTGAAATTTCAAAGTGCTTGGACTCAGACGCCAGATTCATCAAATCGGCGCCTGATGGCACAAAACGCGGCACAGAACGCATGGATCAAATCCGCGTTCTGCAAATCGCGTCCAGAGACCTTCACAATTAGAAATATTCTAAGTGAAGGATCCAGAATGCAGAGTTCACCAGCGTCGGATCATCAGGCCCGCGCCCCGGTTATCATCTCAAGGACAACGCGCCGAATCAACACGATCTTGTGTTAAAGGTTCTTAGGGTTCTATGAACATGTTTAATGGCGGAACCCACGCCGAAGGTACATTTTTACTCGGAAAACGCCCTCCTACGCAAGGAAGCATCTCTCTCAGCCCTCGGCGACGGTCGCCCTTGAGGATGATGCAGTCGGTTTCGTCTTGGGAGCCATCGATGTTCAGAAATCCGAGTTCGAAGATGGACAGATGAACAAATAAGAGGAGGGAAGCTCTCTTTTCTCAGCAAATGCGTTCGGAGAGAAGATGTGTGTCTCTCTCTACTGTTGCCTTTTATAGGCACAGAGATTCGCGAAGATACGCAGCGTTTGGCCCAATAAACGCTGCAGCGAATCGCTGCCTGACGCGTGGAGCCAAATCATTGTTTGAACAGGGAAGATCATGCGTCGCGACCCCCGCCACAAAGTCAGAAGTTGACACGTGGAGCAGTTCATTTAATGAACCGGGAGATCCGCGCGCCAAAAGGCGAAATCTCGCCGTTTCCCTCCCCAGCCAGCTGGCGGCGTAATCATGACATGGCACAGGTGCGCGCCCCAAAGTACGCGGCTCTTCGGTGGACATGCCCCGTCAGCATCATCATAAATGCACCCAGAAAATCGCGTCTGCATTTCAAGAGATGCGTCTCTCCAAAGTCCGCGTCCCCTCAAACGGGCCAAACATCGCGTCTACCCCATG
Organism: Agave tequilana; assembly: GCA_038442645.1. NCBI lineage: Eukaryota > Viridiplantae > Streptophyta > Magnoliopsida > Asparagales > Asparagaceae > Agave > Agave tequilana. Next base: position 88,788 of record JAVJIF010031336.1, read on the forward strand.
GAAGTCGCGTCTTTAAAGCAGTCCTCTGCTTTTCAAAAAGGAACCTGCGTCTAGTCTCCTGCTTCTGCAAGTCAGTTCAACAGTACACTGACGCAAACAGACAACCAACCACTACCACTCCCGGCCAAAAGCGCACCCGTGACAGACTAAAAGCAATCGGGGAGGTCTAGACTGTGTATCTAGACACTCAACACGATCGACTCTGACGGCTTCAAAGAGTTCAACAGTACACTCACGAAGACCAATTCCAGATAAGATCAAGCCCGAAGCATCAACAGTCCAGTCATAAAGGCGAACACGGCTAAGATCCAAAGTATTCCGAAATCCGTCCCATTCAACTGCAGAATATCAGAAACTTTGGAGGGGGTTCTGTAGGCTGTCTAAATGCTAACTAACAAACAAGCCATTAAGGAAGCAGAGTCTCAAGCTCTAGACGCGAGGAATCGATGCCCGCGTCTCAGCATTAAGACGCGTTGGCTCTACACCCGCGTCTCAACGTCCAGACGCGACGGCCCGAAGCCCGCGTCTCAGCATCAAGGCGCGTCGGCCCGACGCCCGCGTCTCAACTTCAGGGCGCGTTTGGCTCGACGCCCGCGTCTCAAGCTTCAAGGCGCGTTGGCTCAACGCCCGCGTCTCAGTTGCAACTGCCCTGATTGCGGGGCCAGTCACCGCGCATGTAGCGGGTAGTGGCCCCTCATTCGGGAGCGTTTTCAGGAGGCACCTTCACCCCTGAAACCCCTATAAATAGCCTTGTTTGCTATGAAGAGGGGATCGAAGCTTTGGAGAGGTCGAGAATTAAGAAGGTCAAGGCATCATCAAGATCGATCGAATCCAGGCAAGAGGATCATCAAGAGGGAAGCACAACTTCAACAACAGAGAGAGGGAGGAGACTCTTCAGCGAGCTTACTGAGTACTAGCCGCTCTTCGCCTACCTCCTCTTTGAGAGTTTTGGTAGACGGAGCTGAGTTACTCTTTCTACCCGACCGAAGAGGAGACCCCCGACGGTCCAGGACGTCATCTGGTCAACGGAGAACAAGATTCACTCTCCACCGCCACACGAAGAACCCAGCATTAAACAAAGGGGGATTCAAGCTTCAACATCCTCCCTCCCTTGTAACTGGAAGGAAAAGTCTGTTTGTAATCTTTTCATCTGATTCAAAGAAATCTTTACAGCAATTCCCTCTTTCTTTTTTCCGGCATACACCATGTCATTACTTCAGACTTGTCAGTTTACATGCTTCATTTAACACATGTATATCACTTGATATCTGATGTTTATCATCTGACCACTTAACATGTTATCAGTTAGTAAGACCCTCTTGTTATGACATGACTGACCCGGACTATTATTAATCTCTTGTTATGTTGGTTGTTTGTTAAATATCATCATCCTGTCATGCTATCACTTTTACACCCAGCATGATATACTTGACTTTATGATTATCTTGTTTACGGGAATCCTGTCTTGTTATTCTGAATGGAACTAAGTGCCACACTACACGGTGGGGGCCACCTCTAGAATCCATCCTCTCAGAACAAAGTGCCACATGGAACAAAGTGCCACACCACACGGTGGGGGCCACCTCTTGAATCTGTGGGGGCCACCTCTTGAATCTGTTGGGCTAATCTTGTTATGTCCAGTTATTCCCGTAATTTGATAATTATTAATAAGCTACAACTTGTACGGGGAATGGGAGGAAGTGATGGATGCCGGAATGATACCTTGCTTATAGTAATGGACAAAATATTGACGACAAGTGTTAGTGGGACTTTGGGCCCACAGAAGACAAGTGTTAGGGGGACTTTGGCCTCCAAACTGGTTCCAGGTGTATGGAAACTACTATAAGAAGTGTTATCAGTCTCTCCATCTACTTCCGGTAACGACCCTCGACTTTCTTATATATGATGTATGTGAGTTGGGATATATACCGAGACACATACCTAGATATATGGGTTAGACGAGTAATAATAATAAGTGATACCCGTTATGGATCTTGTTATGATTCTTGATATTCCGGTTATGATTCATGTTTCTTGTTATGATTCCAATCATGATTCTAGATTATGTTTCCAGTTGTGACACTTATTATGATTTCCGTTATTCCAGTTATATTTCCAGTTATGATTCTTAGTATTCTTGTTATATATTCCTGTTTGACTTTCGTATGATTTGTAACTCTGATTCTATACGCTTGGATTTCTGTGGTATGAGATAAAGGTATCTATATGAGGGTTTCCTTGTTTGAATTATTCCTTCGATGTACTAGTCTCATGGGACGTGACTTAAGCGTATACAATCACTTTTGCTCGAAATCAACTTTAACTTGTATTTCCTGTTTTATGATTATGTTATACCCGTCCTTGTGTATTACACTTGTGTTCTAACCCCCTATTCTTATCTCCTTGCCACTTGGCATGTAGCCTGTTCATTGTTGGGAGGTCCTGACTCCCTTGGATTTGTATGTTCAGGTTGAAGCTTGGAATCGAAGTGGAGCTGTCCACAGTAGATCGAGCTTTCCTTAGTGAGCAGGCAGCCTAGCTTCAGCCTTTTGTGCCAGACTTCTCCCCTTGACTCACGGGATCTTCATCCTACTCGTGAGCATTTTGAGTTATCTTGTATATTTTACTTTTGACTTGTTTATGATAAAAGATACATGTAATGTGTAATATTTTATCATATCCTGGGATAGCTTTGTGTATGTACTTTTGAGTTGGCATATGTATGGATACCACGCTTTGTCGTCGTGTACTCTGATTCTTGTTGTACTTTTATGCTTAGCGTATATATGTGGGGGCACTTTCTGACCTACGTATATACGTTGCAGTGACGTCCCCGTATCCGTGGGATCGGGGCGTTACAGTTATTGTGGTGGAGGGGAGGAAGATGGTGGTGGAAGCGGTGGAGGAGGGTGATGGGTTTGAAAAAAGAACATGGTGGTGGTGGAGTTGAGTAATTGTTGTTGTTGTTGAAGATGGAGTTGGAAAAGGAGGTGGATGTGGATGGCTTGGTGTTGGCCGGAGAGATGGCTGGAGGGGGCACCGGCGACGGGTTGGCCAGCGGCCTGGCCGGCGAGGGGAAGAGTGAGAGGGGGTGAGAGGAGAGATGATGAATGAGAGTGAGCGGTGAGTGTGTGAGAGAGAGAAAGTATGGGGGAGACAGAAAAGAGAGGGAGTTGGTGAGAAAATGAGATGGGGGTAGGGCTGTAGTGATGGGAGAGGTGTAAGGGTGTGGTCGGCTGACATGGAAAAGGAAGAAAAGAAAAGAAAATAAATAAAGGAAAAAGAAAAAGGAGAAAGAGAAAAAGAAAAGAAAAGGAGAGAGAAAAAAAAAGAAAGAGAAGTGATGGGATGGGGATGGTGAGATGAGATAGTGATGGGGAGTGGGGTGCAGGTCGGCAGCATGGGGAGCTAGGGAAAAGAAGAAGAAAATAAAATAAAGAAAGAAAAAATAGAAAAATAATAATATAATAATATTATATTCAGTCAAAATTTGACTAATTCATAAAAATTCTCAAAATTTTTCAAAAATAGAAAATATTATGTTGAGAAATATTGTGAAATTAGATTCAAGAAATTCAATTTCATTTACAAATTAAAAATCTCAGAATTGATCGGTGATACCGTTTGATACTAATTTTGAAGATTTACAAAATAATTCAGAAAATTTGTAGAAAATCATGAAAAATCTAAAATATTGAAAAAACAGCATTTGAAACTAAAATCGATCAAATTTGACTGTCAGAAAGATCAAATCAAGTAAAATCACTGAATGAAAGAGATCATGTCCCTGGTTCGGACTCAGACTAGCACTGGGTCCACAGAATACGATTCTGATATCAAATAATAAGAATAAAATAATAACAAAAGAAAAGTAAATATAATTAGGAAAATATGAACGAAAAATTGGGACACATATCGGGTACGTATTCTGGAAACAGGGTGTTACATGGGTACACACGAGACTAAGTTCAGGACATGGCTCTGATACCACTTGCAAGGACTTGAGGCACATCCCAAAAGACTAGCCTATATGAGATAATTTGTTCGGGTACATATTCTGGGAACGCCTATATGAGACTACTTGTTCGGGTACGTATTCCGGGAACGGAGTGTTACATGGGGTTGAAAAATTGCTTTACAAGAGCCCACTATTACTGCTGCTCTTGCGCCAAATTAGGGGGATCAACAATATCAAACATCACCCGCACACACACAACTAAGCTCGGAACATAACTCTGATACTAATTGAAGAACTTCTGGCACCATCCCAAAAGGCTGCCCTTTAGGCAGAGTTGCTCAAATTCTTATATACCTAAGACCATCTCTATGTCTAGCCGATATGAGACTATTTGTTCGCACAATCCCAACAGATATATATAATAAATTATCTTAACTAATTCATGTTAACAAGACCGGCAGATTAGCCTAGTGGTGACACCCCTCCCTTTCAAAGGGAAGGTCCAGTTTCAATCTCTGCTGTTATTCGAACGAGGTATTTAACTTGGGTAATTAGTAATGAGTATGTGTGTCGGCTGTAGGCTGGAGGGTGACCTCCATGCTGTTTCTACAGAATAAAAATAAAAATCCATGTTAATATTGCCAATATCAGTGATTACATACTTACATAATTATATATTACTTGGCTGAATCTCATGTAGTTGTATACGAGTTAATAGAGTTTCCTCTAAAGCCTAGATCTTGAGAAGGTATGCTAGCATGCGATGGCATCCATGAACTCCATTAAAATTAAAGCAAAGAAGTCCCTGTTGTGAGATAAGGAAATTTTCTTATACAAAGGGGAGAATTTTTATTATCTCATGCATTTTCATTGGTTCTCCTATTGTGCAAATAATTATGAGGAATATCTACGAACTGTCAATAGCTTCTATTCGTCTCTTGGTAAACTCTGATTGTTGTATAACAAGTCTCTTATAATATAAATAATTCATTTCTAATTCAAAAAAATATCTTACTCACTTTGGCCGGGGAGATTTAAATTAAGGTAAGTTTGCAATCAATTAAGGTTATTGGTAAATACAGAATGAACGGATACAGCGATTCTGTGGATGAAACAAATGAAGAATCGATTATTAATTGGAAATTGCTCATATTATCCTGCTTTTTAAACAAATGCAATTATGTTAAATTGGTGCCTTTATTCTCATAAAATGTGTTTTTTTCCCTTGTTAAATCGGATGTGATAGTTTTTTTTATAAAATGATGAAAACTTATGATAGTTTTTGCTTCATTTTAATGCGCCTTAATATATAATTTTTGATGTCGTGTTGTCACCAAAACACGTGTGCATTGATGGTAACTTCTTTCCAGCTCTCTTTCTTTTCTCTAGATAAGTCAGTCGGCATTAGTAGGCATGTTATTGTTGACGCTTGAAAAAGACAGAACTCCCGCATTCATCTTTAGCCGGTCTGAACAACGTCTAACTTATCGACATTTATAAAAGATAAGTCGAAGACAAGCTGATGACCAGAAATAAGGCAGCAACATAAACATTACTAATCCAGTAAAGCAGATAGTAAGCCAAAGTTGTCTTTGAAGAGACCCAAGCAGGCCTAAGACTCTATACTTAGCCTGGTATAATCTCAAATAAGCTGCATACCTCCGCATGGAACTAACAGCCTCACCTGAGTTTGGTGGTAGCCTCGCTTTGTGGCTAACTATTAGCTTTGCCTGAAACTTCCCATTTAACCCCGCCAAGGGCTGATCTAGGAGCTTCGCGCCAGAAGCCTTATACCCTAACTGAGTCATAACTCCGCTATGAGCTGAGTCTCAGCTTCGCACAAGGCTCTAAAGGCAACTTTGCATGAAACTATAAGCTAAGTCTTAGCTTCACATAATCTAGCTTCGCCTAAGCTAGTTCTGCAGGATCCAGCCCTGCATGATCTAGCTTCGCGTGATCCATCTCCTCAGTGAGTTTTGCCAGGTCATCAAATTGACCGTTTCAAAATCCCACGAGGGATTAATAGGTGAACCCCACTAATTTGTGGGATTAACGCCATTTTAAGTGGGCAGTTACACCCGCCCACTTCGTCCACATTAAGTGGAGAAATTAAATCATAAAGGCATGAGGATGTTTGCACTAACCCTCTAGTTTCGCCAGAAGTTTGCAAAGGGCTTCGCGGCAAGGTCATTTGTGAGTCTCGCGTGAAGCTAATAGCTGATTCGACCTTGCTAAATTCAAGGGGGCAGTTACACCCCACATTTGGCTATAAATAGTCCTTACGAGACACAGGGATAAGAGGAGAGACGGAGACCGAGACGGAGGACGGACAGAGAGAGGAAAATCGACTCGAAAAGAGTAGAATTCCTAGCAAAAGGGCTCTACTGATCTTCTATTCTCTGATTCCCCGAATCAAGTGAGAAGTGAGTCTTATTAGGAGGCAGTCCGATCATCTGACCGGTCGCATCGTCAAAGGGATAAAGTGATCACGCGCTGATCAGATTCCTACTGGCACATTTTCCCAGAATCTCAGAGGAAATCTACTTGTAATTTCAATTTCTATTACTTGTAATTTCTCTCCTCGACCCCTTCTTTTTGTAAGTTTTTCCCTTTCGCAAATCATGGAAAACAAGATGGCGACTCCGCTGGGGAGTTCAGTCCTTTGGAGTAACAAGGAGACAGTGTTGCAATACGATGGTCAGAATCCTGAGCCCGTATGTTCAAAAAGTTGGTCATTCATTTCGACCAAGAAAAATTTGAAGAATTACTCTAGGAGAGTAGTCCAGCGCTCCATGCTCGGAAGCACAGTAAGATCTCAGTGGCTAAAGCTTCAGAGCAGAAGCCAATCTTAATCGGGCGAACAGCTGGAAGAGCCTCGTCCCAACTCCTCTCGGCCTCAATTCAAGCTAAAAGTTCCTTGCGCAAGGCTAGCCAGGTTTCCTGCGAACCTAAAACTTCGCTTCCTAAGCATATGTTGAGGTCAAAACAGAAGCTCCGTGTGAAACTTCAAGCGAAGCTACACCACAACTTCGCCTATCACGCGAAGACAAAGGCAAAATGCCTGTCCGGTCTAGCAGCTTCGCCGAGGCTATTAGCCGCGAGGCTAGGGCGACAACTCTGCCTTCGCTTAATCCAGAAGCAGTAACTCCTTGCGCCAACCTCGTTCTCACGAGCAAGTTACTGATGGCGTGGCGAATACAGCGCCAGTATCTCAGGGTACGCGCGGAATTTCCAGCCACCAGGCTGAAACTGAAGAACCTAGCAGTGCTAACCACCCTCGCAACAAGGTGGCAAACAAAGCGTCAAGGCGTGCTTCACGCCCTGACTCCTCAAGCGTTAAGTTCGCTCTTCGTAGCGGGCTAAGGGAGCATCCCTGGATGCTGATAACGGTGCTTATGCAGCTTCAGCGCCTAAGGGTAACCATAGCTCTCAGCCGCGACGCTAGAACTAAAGCGCTATCCAGTGCCAATCACCTCTGCGGTGATGAAAAGAACGAGGCATCGTCCCGTGCTTCGCTTCTAAACCTGCGGTTGCCAAGTCTGAAATACACCTAGAGGGGGGTGAATAGGTGTAATTGCTAATCTAATGATCTTTTTAAAACTTGTGAAATGAGTGATGCAACAATCTCTCAAAAACACGACTAAGAGCCGAATACCCCTTGCGAGGTTCTGAACTCCTTCCTCCCAATTCCCCTTAAATGGGTTAGAGGTGCGCAATGCAACCGTGTTGTATTGAGGTGTGATTGATCAATGCCAAGTATGATGATGAAAATGAAAATCTCACAATGTACACAACAAGTATATCAACACAAGATTCCACAAGTAAAATAACAAGTAAAGTAAACAAATAAGGATTGCACAAATAAAAGTTAGTTCTCAAGCAATAAATTGGAAGTGATATAAAGCAAGAAAGTAAGCAAGAAGAACGCCAAGGCAATCGCAAACAAGATGATTTGTTTCGAGGTTCGAGCCCGTTGCTCTAGTCCCCGCCTTCACCTCCGTGAAGGGTTTCCACTATCCCCTTAGGATCCCGTACAAGTTAGGCCTTCAAAGACCTCAAGCCCGTAGCTTCACCTTACAAAGAAACTCCACCGAGGAGCTTGTCTCCACAAGAACAAGAATTACAAATAGTGATCTTTAACTAGACCACAACACTTTTTACAAACACTCTCACTCTTTTACAACTTCACCTATAGAAAGAATATGAAATTTTGGCTCTATGAAGTGTGGTGAGGAAAGCTTCAGTTGTAGAGTGATATTAGAGATCAAACAACAACTGAAAAAACCATTTTGAAAGAATGGAAATGAAAGCTTTAAACTATTTTTCTCTTTCTCTTGAAAACTATGAAAACTTGTATTTTTTCTTTGTAAATAACTAAGGCATATTCCCCACTATTTATAGGGAGAGAATAGGTTAAAACTCTGATTTTTCCAGCTAATTTGATCAGAAAAAGAGTCCCAACAACTCCTAAAAACTCTGTTAAAGAGAAAACCAAAAACAGATTTTCAGAAATTCCAAAAGAAGAAAGAGCCGTTATGGCTGATGCAGGCCTACCGGTCGACTGCCGGTCGACCGGGACCCTGCTGGCAAAAGAGCCGTTGGAGCTTCGGTCGACTGCCGGTCGACCGATCCAACAAAGGAAACACAGTTTCCTTCTATCGGTCGACCGACCCAGTCGACCGAAAAGATACAGAGAGCAAACGTCTTTTTCGGTCGACCGGTCAGTTGGTCCGGTCGACCGACAGACATGCACAACCTGTGCATGTCCGGACACAGCAGCCGGTCGACTGCCGGTCGACCGGTCTGCCTGAAACAAGATTTTTTCTGGGCAGTTTTTGAGATAGAAATTTTGTAAAAATTCTTTAAAAAATCTGAAGCTAAGTGTTATGCAGAAAATAGTTTATATCATGTTTTAAACAAGTTTTTGAAGATATAAAGCTTTGAGTCCATGTATGTATAAACTAAGGCATAAACTTAGAAATAAACATTTTCAAAAACAAAGGAAACATACAAAACAAGTGTGTGTGCAAATCCTAGAGCCAAATTTCACATATTCCATCTTTAACAAAACTACACTTACAAACTTCTAGGTCTTCAAGACTTCAAGATGGGCAATCTTCACTTGATCTTCAATATTGTACTTTGAGCCCAATTTGACTTGTCTTGAGTCCAATGTACCTTCCTTTAGGGAAGAATTCATCTCTTTAATCTATAAACCTGAAACACACTTAAACAACAATTTATATTAGTACAAATAACTAATATGTTTTGTAATCATCAAAATACACTAAACATGGGTTGATTGTAACCTTGGGCCAACAATCTCCCCCTTTTTGATGATGACAAAACATATGAGTTATTAAACAAATAAAAAGGAAAGAGCTTGAAAGCTCCCCCTTAAACAATGCTATGTATTTAACATGAATATGAACAACTATGTAAGCATACATAAAGCATTGAAAAATATCATCACCAAAAAATAAACTATCATAAGGAATAACAAAATTTAAAAACAAACCATTTATTTTTCCTCCATATATTTTTCCAAACTTATGTATATTATATTTCTCTCCCCCTTTTTGTCATACATCAAAAAGGGTTAAAAAAAAAAATTTAAGACAAAACAAAACAAACATATTAGAAACCAAAACAAAACAAACTAAGAGATTTTAAAGTATCAATCTTACATACATTCAATTCACCACAAATAAATGAAAATCTTGCATAATCTAAAGGTTTTGTGAAAATATCTGCAAGTTGAAAATCTGTGGAAACAAAATCAATATCTATGTCACCTTTTTCAAAGTGATCTCTAAGAAAATGATATCTAATGTCTATATGTTTGGTTTTACTATGTTGATTAGCATTTTTGGTCATGTGAATAGCACTAGTATTATCACAATAAATCTTAACATGATCAAAATGTAAATCAAAATCGAGAAGAGTATGTTTCATCCAGAGTACTTGTGCACAACAAGCTCCGGCTGCTACATACTCCGCCTCGGCGGTTGAAAGGGCTACACTATTTTGCTTCTTGGAAGACCAAGACACAAGACAATTGCCCAAGAATTGGCAAGTGCCACTTGTGCTCTTCCTATCTACCCTACAACCGGCATAGTCGGCATCCGAATAACTAGTCATGGTAAATTGGTTAGTTTTCGGATACCACAAACCTAAATCAATTGTGCCCTTAAGATACCTAATTATGCGTTTTACCGCTATTAAGTGTGATTCTTAGGACATGATTGAAAGCGTGCACATAAACATACGGAAAACATTATATCCGGCCTACTAGCCGTAAGATAGAGTAAACTACCAATCATGCTACGAAATAATTTGATGTCTACTTCCTTACCTTGTTTGTCCTTGTCAAGTTTCGTAGTGGTTGCCATGGGAGTCTTTGCTACTTTGGATCCTTCAAGCCCGAACCTCTTGATGAGTTCTTTGGTGTACTTGGCTTGGTTGATGAATGTCCCATCACTACGTTGCTTGATTGAAGTCCAAGGAAGAAGTTGAGCTCCCCCATCATAGACATCTCAAATTCCTTTTTCATGCATGACTCAAAATTCTTGCAAAGTGAAACATTAGTAGATCCAAAAATAATGTCATCAACATAAATTTGAACTATGAGGATATCTAGATCTATATGTTTGGTAAATAATGTTTTATCAACTTTTCCTTTCTTAAAATCATTTGAAATCAAAAATGAAGACAATCTTTCATACCAAGCCCTAGGGGCTTGTTTTAAACCATATAGTGCTTTATCTATCTATTTATAAACATAATTAGGGTGTGTAGGATCAACAAACCCGGGGGGTTGTTCAACATACACCTCCTCATCAATATAACCATTAAGAAAAGCACTCTTTACATCCATTTGAAATAACTTAAAATCTTTAAATGAGGCATATGCTAAGGTCATCCGTATGGCTTCGAGCCGTGCTACGGGTGCAAAGGTTTCTTCAAAATCGATTCCCTCGATTTGAGTGTAACCTTGGGCAACTAACCTAGCCTTGTTTCTAACTACATTACCCGATTCATCCAACTTGTTCTTAAAGATCCATTTAGTACCAATAGTTGGTCTATCTTGGGGCCTAGGAACAAGATGCCAAACTTGGTTGCGCTCAAATTGATTGAGCTCCTCTTGCATTGCAAGCAACCAATATGAATCGGCCTCGGCCTCGAGGACATTTTTAGGTTCTATGTGTGAAATAAAAGCAAAATTACCACAAAAATCTTGAATCTTAGAGCGAGTGGTTACCCCTTTTGATACTTCACCTATGACGAGGTCCTTGGGATGATGAGGATTGAATCTCCAATCCTTTGGTAGTGGTTGAGAGGGCTCCTCTTCATTTGCTTGATGTTCATTTCCTTGAGCCTCTTCCACTTTGGCTTCACTTCCATCACCATCCTTTGGCTTGTCTCCCATGGTAGAAGCATCCTCCAAGGTCACTTTCTCCAAGCCTTCATCTAAAGCATCAATTTCTACACAATTCTTAACAAACTTGTTAGATTCCTCAAATTTAACATGAATAGATTCCTCAATAGTCAAAGTTGACCTATTGAAGACTCTATAAGCCTTACTAGTATTTTGAGTAACCTACAAAGATAGCCTCATATGATCTAGCATCAAATTTTTCCAAATTAATATTTGTATTTAAAACAAAACATTTGCAACCAAACACTTTGAAATAAGAAACATTGGGTTTTCTAGAAAAATACATCTCATAAGAAGTCTTAGTAGTATTTTTACATAGGAAAACACGATTTGCAATGTAACATGAAGTATGAACGGCCTCGGCCCACAATAATGTGGTAGACCATATTCATTTAACATTGTCCTAGCCATCTCTTGTAAAGTACGATTTTTCCGCTCAACTACTCCATTTTGTTGTGGAGTTCTAGGACAAGAAAGTTCATGTTTTATTCCATGTTCCTCACAAAAAGTGGTAAAGGGAAGGTTAATGAACTCACCTCCTCTATCACTTCTTATTTTAATTATTGAGGAGTCATTTTCCTTTTCAACTCTTTTCTTAAAGGCTTGAAAATGTGAAAAGGTTTGACTTTTATGTTCAAGAAAATAAACCCAAGTAAAACGCGAAAAATCATCTACTAAAACATAAGCAAATCTACTCCCACTTAAACTTTTGGTTTGTGTTGGGCCAAATAAATCCATGTGGATTAGCTCCAATGGACGTGATGACATGATATCCTTAATTGATTTGAATGAGGACTTAGTTTGTTTCCCAAATTGACATGCGTCACAAACTCGGTCCTTTTCAAAGTTCAATGAAGGAATACCCTTCACCATTTCCTTAGAGTTAAGCCTAGAAATATGGTCAAATGAAACGTGGCCTAATCTCCTATGCCATAACCAAGAGTCGTCATTGAGGGCTTTTAAACATGTTATATTACAAGACATATTTAGCATATCAATCATATAACATTGCTTTCACGAAAACCGGAAAATACACAAACATTGGAAGTTCTATCATTACTTTACAAGCAACATTGTCAAAAACTACATCAAAACCTTTATCACAAAGTTGACTAACACTCAAGAGATTATGCTTGAGGCCATCAACTAAAACCACATTTTCAATTAAAGGAGAGGTGCCAAGTTTTACATTATCAATACCGATGATTTTACCCTTGGCGTCATCTCTGAAGGTGACGGTGCCACCTTCATGATATCTTGATAGGGTTGCGAAATTGTTGATGTCCCAAGTCATGTGCCTTGAGCAACCGCTATCAAGATACCATAAACCTCTACGTCTTTGGGCTTTGGAAAGTACCTACATCATTTAAAACAATTGTTGACTTTGGTACCCAAACTTTCTTGGGTCCTTGAAAGTTAGTGTTACGAACCCAAACATTATGATGTGATGCACTTAGTCTATCATAACAAAAATTAGCTAAGTGTCCTTTCCGTCCACAATGTGAACATGAGTACACTTTCTATACATGAATGCATGGTGTGTATGTGAAGTGTGAGCATGCTTTGGGGGTTTACCATGATGCATAGGTTGTGTAGCATGTACATGAGCATGAGCATGATGAATATTTTTCTTAGGAGCTTGTTTCTTAGGAAACATATTCTCCATCTTCTTCTTATCAAACTCACTACACTTTTTCAAAACAACATCTAATGAGTCTATTCTTTCCTTAAGCATGACAATCTCATTAGAATCTACAAATGGGGTCTTTCCTTACAAGCAATCTTATATTTTTCAAAATCATTTAGTGGAAACCAAAGAAGAATGCAAGTCATTATTTTCTTTAGAAAGATTTAACACTTGAATATTCAAAGATTCATTATCCTTTTTCATTTTCAAGTACTTTTTCTTCATGAAGTCATAATTTTGAGAAAGTTCTACAAATGCTTCTCCTAGCTCATCCATGGATAAATCATCATCAAGAAGAGTTGAGGGGGTTACCTTGCTTGTGCTCTCATTTGCCATGAAGCACATGTTGGCGGTGTCGATCTCCTCCTCGGATTCACTTTCGTCATCCCATGTTGCTTTCATAGCCTTCTTCTTGTATGGCTTCTTGGATGAAGATGGCTTCACTTGGTCCGGACACTCCGCTACTATGTGTCCCGGCTTTTGGCAATTAAAGCATATGATCTTTCTCTCTTCTTTGCCTCCTTGCCATCTCCTCCTTCCTTGGAACTTTGCCTTGTTGTACATCCTCCGGACATTTTTGACTAGAAGTGAGAGCTCCTCGTCATCTTCTTCTTCGTCATCTTCGTCGGAGTAGGTTGCATGACTTTTGAAGGCAATAGTCTTCTTCTTGGAGGGTGCCATGTCCTCCCTTGCCTTCCTCTCCATCTCATGGGTTTTTAAATTCCCAAGGAGTCCGATGAGCTCAATCTCATCTTTATCATTGAGTTCCTTCAATGTTGTAGCTTTCACTTCCCATGATGGAGGAAGAGCCCGGATGATCTTTCTCACCCTTTGGTCGTTGTTGATCTCTTCACCTAGAGAAGAAAGCCCATTAGTAATCTTAGTAAATTTAGTAACCATATCATCTATGGTTTCATGTTCTTGCATGCTAAAATTTTCATATTGGGACCGAAAAGGTCTATCTTGGCCCTCTTCACTTGTGATGTCCCCTCATGTGTTACTAGCAAATGGGTCCAAATCTCATAGGCGGATTTGCAATGGATGACTCTAGCTATGTCATCATCATTGAGGGCTTGTAGGAGTGCATAATGAGCCCTAGCATTGGCATCAAACTCCTTGGTCTCAATTTCGGACCAAGTAGATTCATCACCATCGGGGGCACTAAATTGTTTAGTCACGGCCTTTGCAACTCGGCTACCTAGAGATTGCAAGAAAACGGTCATCTTAACCTTCCATATGGGAAAGTTAAGTCCATCAAACTTAGGGGGTGTCTTAATACCATCGGCCATGTTTACTATGTGGAAATGAATGAAATGATTAGCAATATGAGGATCTCTCTAAGGTTGTTAAGCCAAATCCTAGAGTCCAAGCTCTGATACCAATTGAAATACACCTAGAGGGGGGGGTGAATAGGTGTAATTGCTAATCTAATGATCTTTTTAAAACTTGTGAAATGAGTGATGCAACAATCTCTCAAAAACACGACTAAGAGCCGAATACCCCTTGCGAGGTTCTGAACTCCTTCCTCCCAATTCCCCTTAAATGGGTTAGAGGTGCGCAATGCAACCGTGTTGTATTGAGGTGTGATTGATCAATGCCAAGTATGATGATGAAAATGAAAATCTCACAATGTAACACAACAAGTATATCAACACAAGATTCCACAAGTAAAATAACAAGTAAAGTAAACAAATAAGGATTGCACAAATAAAAGTTAGTTCTCAAGCAATAAATTGGAAGTGATATAAAGCAAGAAAGTAAGCAAGAAGAACGCCAAGGCAATCGCAAACAAGATGATTTGTTTCGAGGTTCGAGCCCGTTGCTCTAGTCCCCGCCTTCACCTCCGTGAAGGGTTTCCACTATCCCCTTAGGATCCCGTACAAGTTAGGCCTTCAAAGACCTCAAGCCCGTAGCTTCACCTTACAAAGAAACTCCACCGAGGAGCTTGTCTCCACAAGAACAAGAATTACAAATAGTGATCTTTAACTAGACCACAACACTCTTTTACAAACACTCTCACTCTTTTACAACTTCACCTATAGAAAGAATATGAAATTTTTGGCTCTATGAAGTGTGGTGAGGAAAGCTTCAGTTGTAGAGTGATATTAGAGATCAAACAACAACTGAAAAACCAATTTTGAAAGAATGGAAATGAAAGCTTTAAACTATTTTTCTCTTTCTCTTGAAAACTATGAAAACTTGTATTTTTTTCTTTGTAAATAACTAAGGCCTATTCCCCACTATTTATAGGGAGAGAATAGGTTAAAACTCTGATTTTTCCAGCTAATTTGATCAGAAAAAGAGTCCCAACAACTCCTAAAAACTCTGTTAAAGAGAAAACCAAAAACAGATTTTCAGAAATTCCAAAAGAAGAAAGAGCCGTTATGGCTGATGCAGGCCTACGGTCGACTGCCGTCGACCGGGACCCTGCTGGCAAAAGAGCCGTTGGAGCTTCGGTCGACTGCCGGTCGACCGATCCAACAAAGGAAACACAGTTTCCTTCTATCGGTCGACCGACCCGGTCGACCGAAAATATACAGAGAGCAAACGTCTCTTTTCGGTCGACCGGTCAGTTGGTCCGGTCGACCGACAGACATGCACAACCTGTGCATGTCCGGACACAGCAGCCGGTCGACTGCCGGTCGACCGGTCTGCCTGAAACAAGATTTTTTCTGGGCAGTTTTTGAGATAGAAATTTTGTAAAAATTCTTTAAAAAATCTGAAGCTAAGTGTTATGCAGAAAATAGTTTATATCATGTTTTAAACAAGTTTTTGAAGATATAAAGCTTTGAGTCCATGTATGTATAAACTAAGGCATAAACTAGAAATAAACATTTTCAAAAACAAAGGAAACATACAAAACAAGTGTGTGTGCAAATCCTAGAGCCAAATTTCACATATTCCATCTTTAACAAAACTACACTTACAAACTTCTAGGTCTTCAAGACTTCAAGATGGGCAATCTTCACTTGATCTTCAATATTGTACTTTGAGCCCAATTTGACTTGTCTTGAGTCCAATGTACCTTCCTTTAGGGAAGAATTCATCTCTTTAATCTATAAACCTGAAACACACTTAAACAACAATTTATATTAGTACAAATAACTAATATGTTTTGTAATCATCAAAATACACTAAACATGGGTTGATTGTAACCTGGGC